>UESW01004681.1:290674-366472 GCA_900491605.1 Calamus simplicifolius | reverse complement strand
TTGAAACCTCTTCCAGATGACTTAAAATATTCATTCCTTGGACCCAATGACACCGTTCTAGTAATCATTGCATCTACCCTAACCTCTGAGTAAGAAGATAAATTGGTAGATGTACTTAAAGAACATAAAGAGGTGATTGGATGGACAATAGCTGATATTAAGGGAATTGACCCTTCCGTTTGCATGCACCATATTCATAGTGAAATTGAAGCAAACCACATAGAGACATGCAACGAAGGCTAAATCCAAACATGAGGGATGTTGTTAAGAAAGAAGTAGTAAAATGGCTTGATGCTGGTATTATTTATCCAATTTCAGATAGCCAATGGGTCAGTCCAATCCAAGTAGTACCTAAAAAATTAGGTATTACCGTGATAAAAATGAAAAGGGTGAATCAATTCCTACTCGTACATCAACTAGTTGGAGAGTGTGTATAGATTATCGAAAATTGAATGCCGTGACTAGAAAGACCACTTTCCTTTGCCTTTTATCGATCAAATTCTAGAACGGCTAGCGGGACAAAGTTTCTTTTGTTTCTTAGATGGATATTCAGGATACAATCAAGTCCCAGTATTTCCTGCAGATCAAGAAAAGACACCTTCACTTGTCCCTTTGGAACATTTGCCTTTAGACGCATGCCGTTTGGTCTTTGTAATGCACCAGCCACTTTTCAACGATGTATGATGGCCATATTTTCTGATATGATTGATCAATTTTTGGAAGTATTTATGGATGATTTTTAGTCTTTGGTGCATCATTTGATAGCTGTCTCGAGAACTTGACTAAGGTACTGAAACGATGTATGGAAATGAATTTAATCCTAAGTTGGGAGAAGAGCCATTTTATGGTTCGTGAGGGAATTATGCTTGGACACATTGTTTCAGAGTGAGGTATTGAGGTTGATAAAGCCAAGGTTGAATTGATCTCAAATCTATCACCCCCAACCTCAGTTAAACAAGTACGATCTTTCCTTGGTCATGCTGGTTTTTATAGACGTTTCATCAGAGATTTCAGTAAAATTTCTTGACCATTGTGTAATTTGTTGACCAAGGATAGTTCTTTTAATTTTAATAAAGATTGTCTAACAGCCTATAACATCCTTCGAACTGCTTTGACCACTGCATCAATTATCAAGCCCCCAGATTGGACCATACCCTTCGAAATCATGTGTGATGCTTCTGATTATGCTGTAGGGGCAGTTCTAGGACAGAAACTCAATCAAGAACCCCATGTAATTTATTATGCTAGCAAAACTCTTTCATATGCACAAATGAACTATACTACCACTGAAAAAGAATTACTAGCAGTTGTGTTTGCCCTAAAAATTTTAGATCATATCTGTTAGGGTCTAAAGTTTTAGTTTATTCAGATCATGCAGCGTTGAGGCATCTTATATCAAAAAAGGATACAAAACCCGACTGATTAGATGGATCCTCCTACTACAAGAATTTGATCTAGAAATCTTAGATAAGAAAGGTTCTGAAAATATGGTAGCGGATCATATCTCTAGGATCTCAGTGAAATATAATAAAGAAATAATCAGAGATAAGTTCCCTGATGAGCAATTTTTTCAATTTCCCATAGCAGTCTTCCCTGGTTTGCCCACATTGTGAATTATTTGGCAACAGAAAAGTACCTTCCCATGGACAAAACAGAAAAAGATAGATTTTTCTCACAAATCAAATATTACTTTTGGGAAGACCCTGAATTATTTAAGTACTGTTCAGATCAGGTGATTAGGCGATGTATTCCCGAGAGTGAATTTAAAAGTATACTTAACTTCTATCATTCTCTTGCCTGTGGAGGACATTTTAGTGGGAAGAAAACTGCAGCAAAGGTACTGCAAAGTGGGTTTATTGGCCAACTCTTTTTAAAGATGCACATGAATTTAGCCATAATTGTCTCCAATGTCAACAAACAGGAAATATATCTCGAAAAGACATGATGCCCCTAAACCCTATCTTGGTTGTAGAAATTTTTGATATATGAGGTATTGATTTTATGGGCCCATTTCCTTCCTCTTTTGGATTTGAATACATTCTAATGGCAGTTGATTATGTGTCAAAATGGATTGAAGCCATGGCAACTCGAACCAATGACCATAAAGTTGTAATCAAGTTTATTCAGCATAATATCCTTAGTCGTTTTGGATGCCCAAGGGCTATAATTAGTGATGGGGGTACACATTTCACGAATAGACACTTTGAAGGATTAATGAACAATATGGAATTACTCATAAGGTAGCTACACCTTATCATCCCAAACTAGTGGCCAAGTTGAAATATCAATAGAGAAATTAAAATATCCTTGAGAAAACGGTGAGACCTGATAGGAAAGATTGATCAGAACGTTTGGATGATGCATTATGGACTTATCGTACTGCATTTAAAACTCCCATAGGAATGTCTCCTTACAGGCTCGTATTTGGAAAAGCATATCATTTACCTATAGAATTAGAACACCGTGCATTTTGGGCTATCAAGCAATTTAATTATGATATAAAAATACAGGTGTCAATAGAAAACTCCAATTGAATGAGTTAGAAGAGCTACGAAATGAGGCATATGAGAGCTCGAAAATTTATAAAGAATGAACCAAGGCATATCATGACAAATTTATTAGTAGAAAATTTTTGAACCAAATCAAAAAGTATGGCTTTACAATTCAAGATCACACCTTTTCCCTGGAAAACTTCGTTCACGATGGAATTGACCTTTTATAGTAATTCAAGTATTTTCCCATGGAGCTGTAGAGCTTAAAGACCCCAAGCAAGGAAATACATTCAAAGTAAATGGCCAACGTTTGAAACCATATATAGAAGAAATTAATGATGGAGAAATTGTTGAACCAATTGATCTTGTGAATCCAACATTATCATAATAAGTAGCACAGTCTGGCTGAAGACTTTAAACTTAGCGCTCTTGGGAGGCAACCCATTTATTAGTTATTTTTAACTTTCTGTTCTTTTAGTATGTTCTTTTAGTATGACCAGAGAAGAGCAACAGAAGCTGATTGAAAGAAGATGGCAACAATGAAACGTCCAACCTTCAAATACTCTACTAGGTAGTATCTTTCCTTGAAATTAATTAATTTTTCTTCCATTAGGGACAATGGAAATTAAGTTGGGGGGAAGGAAAAAAAGAATAAGTAAATCCTAGAGTAAAACTATAATCAGATGTGTGTACCAAAATCTGTCTCGATTTGAAGTTAATCAAGCAGTCTATTAATGAATTAATGGTTAGATTTTTTTTGAAATACTGAGGAATAAATTATTAAGAAAACCTAATAAAAGGTAGGGTTTAGCCCAGAATAATTTTTAGAATAATTTCAGACCCTCCTGACCACTGATCTTAATAGTACAATCTACTTAATAAGGGTATGGGTGAAAATGTTATTCAAAAAAAAAGAAAAAAAAAGAAAGAAAGAAAAAGAAAAAAAAATCTCTCTTAAAGTTAATAGATTAGGTTCTTAGCATTTTTCACTGAGTAACCGGGCCCCGTCACCTAAGAAAGTGATGTTGTTCGCATAAAAAGGTGAGAATGTAAAAGAACCTAAGTAGAGTCAGTCCTACCTAAAGCCTTTTTGACTCGAGTAAGTAAGTCCGAGGGGTGTTTTACACCTAATTCCCTAAAACCAATTGGTTTGGGAGCCATTGGCCTAAAGCTCGCTACAAGGGTTAATTAGAAAGCAAAGGGTTAGGACATTGCACTGACTTTACATATAAATAAATAAATAAATAAAGAACCAAAGTACAAAAGACACTACACCCAACCAAAATTAAGTTAGAAGACTTAATTAGAGAAGTGGACAGTTGGTGAAGAAAGATTCTTATGGACTACACTTTATCACTAAAAGGGTAAACTTAATAATCCAATGAAGTACCTCCCTTATGATCTAAAAAAAAAATTAAAAAAGAACTTGAGATAACTATCAATTCTTGGACTAGCTTGGTACATATTTCTAAATTTCTTATTTGCTCAAGGACGAGTAAGATTCAAGTTGGGGGGAGTGATAAACGCATAAATAATTATCATTAAACCTATTAATTAATAATTTAACGTACATATTATTATTTAATATTTTAATATTTTATATAATATTTTAGTAAAAACCTTATCAATTTAAAGAGCTCGATTTTAGGAATTTAATAACGTAAACAGCACTCAAATCAGATTTAAGATGAGCCCGGAATTGATTTTTCATTGATTTATCTGTTTTAGGGATTTTAAAGCGAAGTCGGCAAACCAAGTGCCAACTTCATCTTTTCGGCATACCAAGTGCCGACTTCATCGTTTTCTCAGCCCAGTTCCCTGTTTCTGCACGATTCTTCTTCGATTCCAATCTAATCTTTTCCTCCACCAATTAAGGAATAGATTAGATTGGAAGTTATCAAATTGAGAGAATTAAATTCCTCTAGAAGGAATTTGATTATTATGGAGGATTTTTCCAGATTTTTTTGGTGGCTTCCGCGTCCTCTGTTTTGGCTTCCGCATCCTCTGTTTTGGCAACGTCGCGTCTTCGCCGCGTCTTCACCGCATCCGGGCCTCTACAAATAGCAGCAAAGGCTTGGGGAGAGCTTGGGGTTCCAAGGCGTCCGTCCATGGAGTCCTCTGTTCCGTGAAGTCTGGGAAGCAGCCGTCCGTGAGACCCATTCCAGGCTGTGAGAAGGAGAAGGCATCCTCTGTTCGTTGGAAAGAAGTCCGTGCTCCGTGCGTGCTGCTCTGCTCCTAGACACTTTGATCCAGCCGTGAAGACTTCGTTCCAGCCGTGGAGATCGGCTGTTCTGTTCTGCATGTCCCAGGAGCGATTGGGGATCGTGGAGGCTCTGTTCGTCCGTGGGCGTTGGAGGATCCGTTCTGTTCGTGAGCTGGTTCATGTCTTCAACACGGTTCAGCCTATCTTCAGTCTGTTTTATCTCATCTTTGATTTGATTTATGAAGAATTTATTGCTTTCTTATTGCCTTCTTAATATCATGACTTTTTAATTTATATGAAATAAAGTTTCTATTCATGTTTAATTGTTATTAAATTATATTTAAGTGGAAATAATTTTAGATTGATCTATGCTTAAAAGGGACGGGTTGTGATCTACGGGTACGGGCCGTGCTCTTATAAGATAGACCATATCTTGATTATTTGCACTAATAATTATCTATTTAGTTAAATTTATAAATTTATTTCAAGATAATCGCTAAAGTCCCTGTGGAATCGATCCCTTACTCTCGCTATTCTAATAGTGAAATTAAGGTATTTTAATCGTTGCGCTACGACACGCATCACTGGGTGAGTTATTACCATGGGTAGGAAAGTAGATTTCGATTTCTTTGAAGCCGAGGGTTTTGACATTGGTAGATAGATTGAAGAACTCGATTGGGATAAAGTTTGTTCTTTGGATGTTCCTACTTATCCAGCTCTTGTTAAAGAATTTTACCTGAATTTATCTAGAGGAGATGGTGAAATTGTTAGTTTAGTAAGAGGAAAGAGAATTCATCTTACTTTTCAAAATTTAGGAAATCTGTTGAGTATTCCTGTCACTGGATTTGTTGCAAACATTCACAGTGAGAGATCAGCTACTTTATCAAGAATGTTAGGAAGAGAAATAACTGAATTTGAAGAGGTTAGGGCAAACCAATTGCCACTTGAGCTTAGGCTGTTGCATAACATCTGTAGTAGGATTCTATTTCCCAAGACTGGCCGTTTTGAGTATGTCTCAGAGCGAGACATTGTAGTCATGGATAGTATCTTGATGGGTCAACCAATAAATCTTGCTAGAATGATGATAGTATATGGCTGAGGCCGGGGGCAAGAGGAGATCTTTACTGCCTTATGGGATGATCTTAACCTTGGTTTTTAGAAGTCAAGGAGTAGCTATTTCTGAGAATGAGCCATCGAAGAACCTTAGGCACACTGACTACTACAGCTTAGCCACTGTGCATAGGATGAGATTTGTGAAAGTGGATGGAAAATGGGAGAGAAAAGGTCATATTGGAGACAGGGTTGCTGAGACTAATGTGCTTGGCCCTTCTGAGGCAGGACCATCTGTGAGACAGCTTACCAGAGCCCAGTCAAAATGTACCTCCAGCTCTATCGGTTCCTTCTACTTTTGATCAGTCATCTATTGGTTTTTCTGATATTCAGTTAAAACAGCTTAGAAGTATTTTTGCTACTCACAAGTAAGAGATGAAATCTGAGCTAGATAGCCAATATATGAACATGAGAGAGACCCTCTATTCTTTGGATGAAAGAATTGGCAAAATTGAGTCTACACTTGGAGCCTCCGCTGAATCCTTAAAGAATGATCTCAAGAACATTTTTGAAGAACTTAAAGATATTGGTGGAGACTTAGAGACTTATTCCAGATGCAATGCTGAGCTTTAGGACAAAATTATGACTGCATGTGCATTTATTGATAGAAGACTAAAAGAATTTGTAAGAACTCAGAGTGAAGGAATGAGAAGAATATTAGAAGATTTGCAAAGACTCATTAGAACTAACTTTTGATTATATTGTAATGAAGATTCTTTGATGTTATTGTTGATTTACTTTTTATTAAAAGTTCTAATGTAATGAAGTTTTGATGTAATAAAGTTTCTTTTTGCAATATGATGTAATGTTTGACATTTTGATGTAATGAACTTATTTGATACTTAATGAATGTCATTTGATCTTTGAAGCATCTATTAATTTTGTCATTTCACTTAAAACTTCGTAACCTTTTTATTGATTACAAAAAATGGGGAGAAGTTATTGATAGTCGTAGATGCATTGGAACAATTAAGCTTAATTAATTGCCATATATGCATTGAAAGGATGAATAGATGTTAAAATTGATATAACTGTTTAATTGGTATTAAACATTAAAAGTTTACTATTAAAAGGAAAGAATAGACGTTAAATTGAGTATCATAGGGGGGAGCTACCTCATTCAAGGGGAGCTTACCTGTGAGGAATAAATAATTGAGAAATTTGATTTGAAAATCTTATTGTTTAATCATGCATATACTCAGTATTTTATAACCATCAAAAAGGGGAAGATTGTTGACCCAACTATTGATTTTGATGATTAATAAAAGACATGAGTATATTCATTTTGTTCCTAACAGATTTAACAAATGTTTCAGGGATTAAAAATGTTTGATCAATCAAAAAGAATAAAGAAACATGTTTCGAATCAATATTTTAAAAGAAATTTTTAAAGTTCAGAGCCTGGAGTCGACACCCAAATAGTCAGGAGCCGACCCCAAGGCATATCAGAAGGTTTTTGGGATTTTGGCACGGTCTGGAGTCAACACCCAAGGTTTCGGAGCCGACTCCAACCTGAGATACAGAGAAGTGCATTCTGTTTCAGTTTCTGGAGCCGACACCTAGAATTCGGGAGCCGACACCTGAGATTTCGGGAGCTGACACCTGAGTTTCTGGAGCCGACTGTAACCTAAGAACAGAGAGCGTATTTTATGGACTTTTCTGGAGCCGACACTTACAGTTTCCTGAGCCGACTCCCGAAAGCGACGAGCCGACACTTACCTTCTCAGAGCCGACTCCCCAACAAATTTTTCTTTACTATTTTTGAACACCTGACTTGGAGCCGATACCTGAAAAGTTGGAGCCGACTCCAACCTGTCAGGAACGGATTTTTTATCTGTCAGAACGTACTTCAACGGTAAGATTTCTTTTCACCTAACCTCTAACGGCTATTTTCTTTGTGTGTAGAAGAATCCAAACATCTCCAACGGCTATATTTCTCACTTAAAACTTGGATTAAGGAGATCTATAAAAAGGGAAAAAATCATCTGTTTGAAAGAGGGGAATAGAGAGAAAAAATAGAAAAAGGAAAAGGAAATATTTTGTGAAAAATCAAAAAATCTTGAGAGAGAAATCAAAAGGAAAGACTCAGAGCTTACATCAACCAATCCAAGAGAGTCTAAAGAGAAATCCAAGGCATTCAAGTTCAAAATCAGAGGATTTTCCAAGTGAAGAAAAAGAAAGCAAAAGCCCTGATTTTCCCAACTTCTCAACTGCAATCTTTGTGAAGAATCTGAGCTGAGGCCTGATTCAACATTTTAAAGGAGAAGAGGAAAAGAAGAAAAGCTCAAATCAAATTCGCTTCAAACATGCTTTTCTTACCCTTATTATTTAATTGTATATTTGCTCACTTAAGGAGCTGTCTTATATTGTAAACTCTATTTTTCATAGTTGTTGGCTAGTTCAATCAAGGGATTGAATTAGTGGAGGTGGTATACATCGGTACAAGCTAAGGATAGCTTGTGGTTGGGTTTTGTGCTGGTGAGCCTAGAAAACCAGCTGGGTTCGTTGTAATCCCGGAGGAAAACAATGAGTTTTGAGTTGTGAGCTTGTAAAACAACTCGGCTGTAATCAAGTAGATTATAGTGTGGACCCAAGTGATACTTGGGAGTGGACGTAGGTATTGGATACACCGAACCACTATAAAATCCTTGTGTTTGCCGTGTTTTGACTCTCTCACTCTATCTCTTTATTTGTACTTAATATTTATCCTGCACTTAATCTCATTTATTTTAAAGCATATAATTTTTTAAAAATTAAATTTTTAAGAACCCAATTTATCACCTTTTGAATTGTCAGGGCCAACAGGCTACAACACCATTCATAAGCAATCTCTCTCTCTCTCTCTCTCTCTCTCGCACTCATGGCTGGTGGATTGATAGCCCTGGATGGGGCCATCATTTTTAAGCCATTTATCATAAAGTTGGTTCATAAAATATCAATACACCTTTAACGTTTTCAACAGCTAAGTGTGCTTATTTTTATCTGGTACATGATAAGTCGCCGCGGAAAGGTCGGACTCTAGCTTTTAGTCCTCGTAGCTATTTATGTACCTTCTATCCTTTGGAAATACTTTTTCACCTAATGTACATAATTATTTATTTATCATATTTATTATATATATATATATATATTTATTCTATCAGTGCACATATTTATCCATTCAAACCTAAAAATGCTTTTAAATAATTTTATAATATTTGATAAATTTTTTAAAAAATATTTTTTAATTTTATCAAAAGCGGCTAAAAGTTATACTTTTAGAAACTTTTTCTAAAAGCTTTACTTACCAAATATTAAAAAAATTATTTCGATTAAACTTGAAAGCCATCGATTCAATTTAGCAGAATATCATATTTAATATTATAACATAATATCAATATATTAATAATAATAATATAATATATTAAAATATAATTATTATAATTATAATGTGTTACAATGTAAAATATGATAACATAATATTGTAATATTATTATTAAATAATAGTAAAATAATATATTATAATAATTATATATTGTAATAATTATTATATTAAAATATTATTTTATTATCTTATATTATGTTATAATACTATATAATAGATTTTAATATTGTTATAATAGGATGCTATTATATAATATTGTTACAATAAATTATAGGTCTAAAATAATATAATAATACTTTTTAATGATACAAATGGTTAGATAGTTAAAAAAATTAGAGATTATTACAATTTGAACCCCATAGTTTGAAGTTTTTTTTTTTTTTTTCACTTTAAACCCCATAGTTAGTAAAATACCAAAACAAATGCTAATGTTTTAAATGTATAACATTAAAATCCTCTATCCATTCAGAGGTAGACGCCATTTAATTAGTTAGCACGTACCTTACACATGCTAACCACTTAGGTGGTAAAAATGATGTCAATATGTGATCGAGACGCAAGGATTTTTAAAGCTCCATCTCTATCCAGTGGCTTCATTTTTTATTTTTTATTTTTGGTATAAACGGGAATCACACCACTTTAGGGTGTCTCAGTCCCACACTATCAGAATACAAAATTAAATTCAGACCAGGAGGACACCATTCACCGGCTTCCAGCATCAGGATCCAGAATGATCAGCAACTCTAGCGGCGATCCAGTCAGCCGTTGAGTTGGCTTCCCTGAAGATATGGCTGATCTGTATACTGTGAACGCCCTGTAGGAGAGAACGAGTGTCGGAGATCCAAGGGTTGGTAGACGACTGCGCGCAATGATTCTGATGAAGCCATCGAATCACCGTGAGGGTATCATCCTCGATGATAATACGACGAGCATCGAGACTGCGGATAGCATAGAAAACTCCAGTCCATGCAGCATAAAGCTTTGCAAGTGGCACCGACGAATCGAGATGTTCAAATCCCCAGCAGCAAGCATAGCACCGTCACGATCCCGAATAACATAACCCGATCTGACAGATCTGCCTCGATCCAGTGGCTTCATTCAATGTGCTTCATCTCCTTTCCGTTGTTGTTCCATTCAGCTTCTTTGTCATGCACTCTATCCTCGTTCCATATCCGGCTTCGTCTCGTCGATGCTTACATAGCGAAAAGCCGTAAAGAAAAGGCCGCTTGAGAACTTCTTGGATATCCTTAAATTTGACGAGAAGGTTTCTTGGTTGTCTAAAATGTAAAGTAGCATTAAATTCCACTCATCCTCCTCTTGATTTATTATTTTTGACTAATTTCTAACTGCTTTCTTGGCTCCTATATCTGATGTTCTCATTTTCTTTAGGCCTAATTTTCATCTATTATCTTGGCTAATTTTTTTGCCATCTTAATTTCTTGTTGCTCCTAGACCCATAGTGCTTATAAAATTTTCCTCTACTTCTATCCTCCTACATGCGGCCGTGGCAAATAAGTTATGCTAAGACTTATTAATCAAAATCTTGATTGCAACATCGCATTGATATGCGTCGAATGAGGGAAAAGTGGCTTATCCATCTTTTGGTGGTATCCATTGTGTTAAACATCTTACTTATAAGTAGGAAGTTGTAATTAGTAAGTTGATGTGAGAGTCCTAAGATATTTTGTCATAATTAGCTTTATGTTGTGTGATAATTAATTCTTTATAATAAAATTTAATTAGGGTAAAGATAATATGTATATGTTGTTCTTAATTTATTTTCTAATTTTATGTTCAGGTCAATGTCTAAATATTAAATCTATGTAGTTTAATAGCCTACCAATGCAGTTCCATAGCTTATGTGGATGTTTGGTTTAATGATAGTGTAAGTGTAGTTTGTGTGAAGGATGTGAATGTGATTAGTCCACATTGAATAACTAGAGAATTAGATACTTATTTATATATATTGGTGGACTCTTTCTCTTGTTGAAATGGGTATTAAAAGAAGGATGAGTTGGGCCTATAATATATATTTAAAGTCAAAGATGGGCACTTGAGGCATCTTGGGCATGAAAGTCAAGCCCAAACCGAATTTGGTTTTGCAGTTAATTTCTGTGGTCCCTGTTTTTGTTTGAAATAATTTTCGGTTACGCCTAAAAGATGTATCTCTTGATACAACCATTCATTCCAACTGTTTTTAATGTGGCTTTTCATTCTTTATAAAAAAAGGAAAAAGGATGTTCTCAACAGAAGATTATTGCTTGCAAACAATAATCTTGGATTTGTTGTATCCTGAAGTATTTTTACGGATTTCCATTTGCAATCTTTAGTGGGGATAAATAAACACTAAAAAAAAAGTGTTCATTCACGCCTCAAAATCCAGATTCCCCGTACAGTTTTATTCTAACATTCTTTTAGTGTTTATCTCCTTTGTTCATCAATGGAAAATCGAACTGATTCTGCATTCAAAGTCATGAACCAAGACTTCATGAAACTTGATCATTTTGATGGCACTAATTATACTCGTTGGAAGGATAAGATGATGTTCTTCCTTACTGCTTTGAAGGTTGAATATGTGTTAGATCCGAACTTGCCACAAATTCTAGTCCCTTCTCCTGAGGAAACCGAAGATGTAAGGAAGGAACGTTCAAAACGTCAAGAGGATGAATTGCTATGCCGAGGACACATTCTCAACACCCTTTCAGATCGTCTATATGACTTGTTCAGTTCGGTTCAGTCTCCTAGAGAAATCTGGAATGCTTTGGAATTCAAATACAACACCGAAAAACAAGGAGCATATAAGTTTCTTGCACTACAATTTTTTGAATTCAGTATGGTTGATCATATTTCGGTTTTGGATCAAGTGCATGAATTACAAATTCTAGTATCCAAATTGAAAGATTTGAAAGTTGATGTTGGTGAACCATTACAAGTAGGGGCTATAATTGCCAAACTTCCTCCATCTTGGAATGATTATAGGAAGAAGTTGTTGCATTCTTCTGAAAGTTTTACTTTGAAACAATTGCAAAAACATCTTAGAATTGAAGAAGAAACAAGAATTCGAGATGGTAAAAGGCTTGGAATAGAATCTGGTTCCAAAGTGAATTTTGTTGATGTCAACAAGGCTGGGAATAAATTCAGGAACAAATCTGGAAATAAGAGAAAGAATCCAGAATCAAGTTTAAGCAATGATTCCAAGAAGAATAAGACTTGTTTCTATTGCAAGAGGAAAGGACACTTCAAAAGGAGTGCAGATTTTGGAAGAAAATGAAGAATGATCATGTTGGTTCTAGTGGCAAAGTTAATGTGGCTGAAGCACAAGAGAAAGAGTTACAAAATCTTGTTGCTATGGTTTTCGAAATGAAAATTTCAATGTGTTGGCCCAGATGGCAACCCAAGAGGGGGGGGCGGGGGTGAATTGGGTTCTTAAAAAAAAAATTAGATCTTTAAAAAAAAAACTTTTTGCTTTGATATGAAAGAGCTTAAGTGCAAAGTAGATAAATGCTAATCACAAATAAATGAGATAGAGGGAGACTAAGAAACAAAGCACGGCAAACACAAAGATTTTATAGTGGTTCGGTGTATCCAACACCTACGTCCACTCCCAAGCTTCACTTGGGTCCACACTATAATCCTTTTGATTACAGTCGAGTTGCTTTACAAGCTCACAACTCAAAACTTGTTGCTTCCCCTGGGATCACAATGAACCCAGCTGGTTTTCTGGGCTCACCAGTACACAACCCAACACAACAAGCTATCCTTAGCTTGTACTACCTCCATTAATTCAATCCCCCGATTGAATTAGCAAACACTAATGAAAAATAGAGTTTAAGTACACTGCATCTCCTCAAATGAGCAAATAAACAATAAACTAAACAAGGATTAGAAAAGCATGTTTGAAGCTCTTTGAATGTGTGCTTTTCTTCTTTTCCTCTTCTCCTTTGAAAGATTGAATCAGGGCCTCCGCTCAGATTCTTCAGAAAGTTGCAGTTGAGAAGTTGAGGATTTGGGGCTTTTGCTATCTTTCTTCTAAAGATGGAAATCTCATTGATTTGAACTTGAGAAGCTTGTGGATTTCTCTTTGAGCTTTCTGAGGTTGATGGATTTGAGCTCTAAGTTTTTCCTCTTGATTTCTCTCTCTTTTTCACAGTGTATTTTTCTTGATTTTTCTCCTCTTTTCTCTTGTATATCCTTTCTTTTTCAAATGGACGATTTTCCCTTTTTATAGATTTCTTAATCCAGGTTTAGGTGGAAAATATAGTCGTTATGAGTTGTTTGGATCTCTCTACACACAAAGAAAATAACCGTTAGAGGTTAGGTAAAAAGAAATCTTACCATTGGAGTATGTTCTGACAGATAAAAAATCTGTTCCTGACAGATTGGAGTCGGCTCCAACTTTTCAGGTGTCGGCTCCAAGTCGGGTATCAAAAATAGAAAATAAAAAGTTGTTGAGGAGTCGGCTCCGAGAAAGTTAAGTGTCGGCTCGCCGCTTTCGGGGGTCGGCTCCGCAATCCGAAGGTGTCGGCTCCAGAAATGCTCATAAAAAATGCTCTCTATTCTCAGGTTAGAGTTAGCTCCAGAAAATTAGGTGTCAGCTCCCGAACTCTCAGGTGTCGACTCCCGAATACTAGGTGTCGGCTCTGGAAACTGAAACAGAATACGCTTCTCTGTATCTCAGGTTGTAGTCGGCTCTGAAACTCTGGGTGTCGACTTCAGACCGTGCCAAAATTTCAAAAAACTTCTGATACGCCTTGGGGTCAGCTCCTGACCATTTGGGTGTCGACTCCAAGCTCTGAACTTTGAAAAATTCTTTTGATATTTTGATTCAAAACTTGTTTCTTTATTCCTTTTGATTGATCAAACATTTTTAATCCCTGCAATACTTGTTAAATCTATTAGAAACATAGTAAATATACTCATGTCTTTTATTAATTATCAAAATCAATACTTGAGTCAAAAATCTCCCCCTTTTTGATGATTATAAAAACATTGAGTATATGCATGAGTTAGACAATAAGATTTTCAACTCAAATTTCTCAAATATTTAGTTCTTATAGGTAAGCTCCCTCTGAATGAAGTAGCTCCCCCTATGATACTCAATTTAACAGTAAACTTTTAATGTTTGATACTGATTAAACAATGCATATCAAATTATATCAAATTAAGTGCTAATATGTCAAATTAAGCTTATTTATTCCAATGCATATACAAATACTTTTCCCTCTTTTTAACTTTTGATGCATATACGACTATCAAATTACTTCTCCCCCTTTTTTGTAATCAACAAAAAGGTTAAAAAGTTTCAAGTTAAATGATAAAATTGAGAGATGCTTCAAAGATCAAATGATATTCATTAAGTATCAAATAAGTTATTACATAAAGTCAAGTATTACATCATATTGCAAAAAGAAACTTCATTACATCAAAATTTCAAACTAAACTACACTTCATTACATCAAGACTTTAGTGAAAAGTAAATCAACATCAAACTAAACTAAACATCATCTTTTAATTACATCAAAGAACTTCATTACAATGTAATCAAAGATTAGTTCTAAGAAGTCTTTGCAAATCTTCTAATATTTTTCCCATTCCTTCACTTTGAGTTCTTACAAATTCCTTTAGTCTTCTATCAACAAATGCACATGCAGTCATAATTTTGTCTTGAAGCTCAGCATTGCATTTGGAGTAAGTCTCTGAATCTCCATCAATATCTTTAAGTTCTTCAAAAATATTCTTGAGATCATTCTTCAAAGATTCTGTGGAGGCTCCAAGTATAGATTCAATTTTACCAATTCTTTCATCCAAAGAATAATATTTCTCTTAAATTCATTAAACTATTATCAATTTCTGTTTTCATTTCTTCCTTGTGAGTAGCAAATAGACTTTTAAGTTGTTCTAACTAGATATCATAAAAACCAATAGATGACATAGGCAGTGGTACATGTGTAGGAGCTGGAGTAGGTACCGGTGGTGGTGAAGATCTACTAGGCTCTGGTGATGGATGTCTCACTGATGGACCTGCCTCAGATGGTGCAATAGCCTAATATCAGCTGCTCTCTCATCTAGATGGCCTTTCCTTTCTCATCTATCATCCACTTTTACAAACCCTATTCTATGCACAGTAGCCAAACTGTAGTAATCTGTGTGTCTAAGGTTCTTTGATGGCTCATTGTCAGAAATCACAACTCCTTGACTTCTAAAAACCATGGTTAGGATCATTCCATAAGGCAATGAAGATCTCCTCTTGCCTCCGGCTTCATCCATATACCATATCATCATTCAGCAAGATTAATTGGCTGACCCGTCAAGATACTATCCATAATCACTATGTCTCGCTCTGAGACATACTCAAAACGGTCAGTCTTGGGAAATAAGATCCTCCCATAAATGTTAAGCATCAATCTAAGTTCAAGTGGCAATTGATTTGCCCTAACTTCCTCAAACTCTGATATTTCTCTTCAAACATCCTTGATAAAGCATATGATCTCTCACTGTGAATGTCCGCCGCAAGCCCAGTAACAAGGATGCCTAAAAGATTTCCTAAGATCTAAAATGTGAGATGAATTCTCTTTCTCTTACAGAACTGACTATTCCACCATCTTCCCTTGATATATTGAGATAAAATTCCTTAACTAGGGCTAGATAAGTGGGAACATCCAAAGAACAGACCTTATCCTAGTTGAGCTCTTTAATTTGTCTACCGATTGCAAAACCCTCGGCTTCAAAGAAATCAAAATCCACCTTTCTTCCCATGGTTATACTCACCCAGCAAGGATATCTACTTAAGGAGAGGAAGGGCTAGGATTATCTGAATGAGTTGAAGAGGAATCATCGCTTGGGGAAGGTTCACGGACGGGACGCCGAGCCGTGCGCTTCCTTATAGCCACGGAGCATCAAAGATCGATCCCCTACGCTTAGGTGCCATTGGAATCTTAGGGAATGGTTGATTTGAGGAGTATTTGGCTTTGGGAGGTTTGGAGGGGTTTTGGAGAAGATTTGGAGAAGATAGAAAATGAGAAGGTGTCGACTCTACCCTAATATAATCAATTTGGGTCCACCAGGTGTCGACTCCCGCAAAGTCGGGTGTCGACTCAAGTCGCTAATACTGTTAGCGCCCAAGCTGGAGTCGGCTCTGCTTAAGCGGGTATCGGCTCCAAGGTCAGAGACTGAGAGACAGACAAGGTGTCGACTCCACAGATTAAGGTGTCGACTCCACTGACAGTTTTAGAGAAAAATAAATGAGTTTCTAGCAGCCGAAACTTGTCAAAATAAGGTCGATAAATTTTTGAAAAAATCTTTGGAATGTGGAGAATCAAATTGCTCAAAAGTCTAGATAAATTGTCCTTAAAGTCATGAAAGAAATCACAGGAATTGATTGAATTCTAGATAATCATTCCTTAGGTGTTTCAAAATCATTCCAAAGGATCACAAATTCCTAATTCTCTCTAAGATAACAAAATCTCTCTTCACTCAAAGGTTTTGTAAATATATCAGCTAACTGTTCTTCAGTATTAACATAATCAAGGCAAATTTCATTGTTAGCTACATGTTCTCTTATAAAATGATATCTAATTTCAATGTGCTTAGTTCTTGAATGTTGTATTGGATTCTTAGTTAAATTGATTGCACTTGTATTATCACATCTAATAGGAGTTTTATCAAGTGTTATGCCATAATCTTGAAGTTATCACTTAATCCAAAGGATTTGAGCACAACAACTTTCAGCTGCAACATATTCTATTTCAGCAGTAGATAATGCAACAAATTTTCTTTTTGCTAAACCAAGAGATTAAGTTACTTCCTAAAAATTGACATGCACCACTTGTACTTTTTCTATCTAGTTTACATCCAGCATAATCAGAATTTGAATAAGCAATCAAATTAATTGAATCTCTAGAATACCATAATCCTACATTTTTGGTTCCACTTAAATATCTTAGTATTCTTTTTACAGCAATTAAGTGAGATTCTTTAGGTTCTGATTGAAATCTAGCACATAAACAAACAGCAAACATGATATCAGGTCTACTTGCGGTTAAGTAAAGTAGAGATCCGATCATACCTCTATAGTGTTTTTGATCAACTTTCTTACCGTCCTCATCTTTATCCAATTTGCATGAAGGACTCATAGGTGTTCCAAGGGGTTTGATTGATTCCATTCCAAACTTCTTGAGTATTTCCTTTGTGTACTTTGTTTGGTTGATAAAAATCCCTTCTTTGCTTTGCTTGATTTGGAGTCCTAAGAAGAAGTTGAGTTCTCCCATCATGCTCATCTCGAATTCACCCTGCATTACTTAGCAAATTCTTGACAAATGATTGTTAGTAGCACCGAATACAATATCATCTACATATATTTGTGCTACTAATAATCTTTATCTTTTCTTTTCAAAAATAAGGTTTTATCTACATTTCCTCTAGAAAAACATTTTCAATTAGAAATTTACTTAACCTATCATACCAAGCTCTAGGTGCTTGTTTTAAACCATATAGTGCTTTGTGTAATTTAAAAACATGATTTAGAAATTCATGATCTTCAAAACCAGGTGGTTGTTCCACAAAAACTTCCTCATTTATAAATCCATTTAAAAATGCATTTTTAACATCCATTTGAAATAGATTGATATTCATATGACATGCAAATGCAAGTATAATCTAATTGCTTCTAATCTAGCTACAGGTGCAAAAGTTTCATCAAAATCAATTCCTTCTTCTTGATTATATCCTTTTGCAACTAATCTAGCTTTGTTTCTAATTACTATGCCATTTTCATCTAATTTATTTCTAAATACCCATTTTGATCCTATAACTGAATGACTTTTAGGTCTATCAACTAAGGTCCATACATTATTCCTAGTAAATTGATTTAATTCTTCTTGCATAGCTAACATCCAATATTATCTTTTTCAGCTTCTTCAATAGTTTTAGGTTCAATTTGAGATACAAATGCAAGATGATTATTGATATTCTCATAGATGATCTAGTTCTTACTCCTTGAGATGGATCACCTATAATCAATTCCTTTGGATGACCATAAGCATATCTCCAATCTCTAGGAAGATCTACATCATTATGATTAGTATCAATAACATCAACCCTAGGTGAATCATCATCTTTAGCTTCTTGTTCATGATCTGAAGATACATTTATATTTAATTTTTTAATATCTCTTTCTAGAATATTTGTATCTTCCTCATCATCAATCTTTTCTGAACTTGATGCTAAAGACTCATCAAAAACTACATGAATAGATTCTTCTACAATTAAGGTTTTCTTGTTAAATTTCTATAGGCTTTACTAGTTGTTGAATATCCTAAAAATATGCCTTCATCAGATTTTGCATCAAATTTACCAAGATTATCTTTTCCATTATTATGAATAAAACATTTACAATCAAATGCATGAAAATAACTAATGTTTGGTTTTCTATTATTCCATAATTCATAAGGAGTTTTCTTAAGAATTGGTCTAATTAGGGCTCTGTTAAGGATGTAACATGCCGTGTTTATAGCTTCGCCCAAAAGTATTTTGGTAGGTTGCTTTCACATAGCATGGTACGGGCCATGTCTTCTAAGTCCTATTTTTTCTTTCTACAACTCCATTTTGCTGGTGTTCTAGGTGCAGAAAATTATGATGAATACCATTTTCAATGCAGAAACTTTCAAATAAATGATTTTCAAATTCACTCCATGATCACTTCTAAGAGACACTATAGTGTTGTTTTTCTCATTTGTGACTTTCTTGAAGAATTTCAAAAATATTGAGAAAGTCTCATCCTTGTGAGCTAAAAATAATACCCAAGTGAATCTAGAATAATCATCTACTATCACAAGACCATATTTCTTTCCTCCTAGACTTGTGGTTCTAGTAGGTCCAAAAAGGTCCATGTGAAGTAGCTCCAGTGGCCTAGAAGTGGAAACAATATTTTTAGATTTGAAAGAGTTTCTAGTTTGTTTTCCAAATTGACATGCATCACAAATTTGATTATTTTCAAAATCTAACTTTGGAAGTCCTTTGACTAAATCCATTCTAATTAATTTTGAAATAAGTGTGTGCTTGCATGACCTAATCTACGATGCCATACCATCCAATCTTATTTATATTAGCATTATCAGCAACTAGCAATGATTACTAAACAAATTGTCCAAATCAATTAAGTATACATTGCCATTTCTATATCCAGTAAATATAATGCTATTATCAATAGGATTAGAGACGGTGCAGATAGAAGCTTCAAATGAAACTTGAAACCTTTATCACACAATTGGCTAATACTAATTAAGTTATGCTTTAAACCATCTACATAAAGAACATTTTCAATAAAGTGAAGGAGTTATTGAATTTTACCAAACCCATAATTTGGCCTTTACCATTATCACCAAATGTAACAACTCCTTCTCTTTTTCCTCAAGGGTGATGAATTGCTCCTTGTCACCCGTCATATGTCTTGAGCAGCCGCTATCAAGATACCACTTTTGTTTTGATCTTTTGGCCGCAAGACACTCCTGCAAATGATCAAACTTTATGTTTAGGTACCCAAGCTTTCTTGGGTCCTTCATGGTTAGTAGCAACAAAGATTGTTCCTTTCGGAACCCATATTTTCTTTCCTTTAATATTTAAATCCTTATTAATTTTTCTAAAATTGCATTCATAGGCTTTATGTCCTTTCTTGTTACAACAATAACATGAACATCATTTTTATTTGTTCTTT
Organism: Calamus simplicifolius; assembly: GCA_900491605.1. Taxonomy (NCBI): domain Eukaryota; kingdom Viridiplantae; phylum Streptophyta; class Magnoliopsida; order Arecales; family Arecaceae; genus Calamus; species Calamus simplicifolius. The sequence goes on along the minus strand of UESW01004681.1, from coordinate 346,592 downwards.
TCTAAAGAAAATTTTAACATACTTTTGTTTCTTGTTATACCTATAACCTAATCCAGCTTTATCAAATACAGCTCTTTGATTACTCAATAATAAATTAAGTTTTTATGAGCTATATGTAAATTTATCAATATATTTTATATTTATCAACTTCTTTCTTTAAGCTAACATTTTCATTAGAAATTGATTCTTTATCTTTTAACAAATTCTTATTTTCAGATTTCAATTCTTCAACTTCATGTGTTAGTTTATCCTTTTCCTTGACAAGATTTGAATTATCATTTTTCAAAACTTTGCTTTTCTTTTTCAGAATTTTGAAATCACTAACTAATTCATTAAATGCATCAAGCAATTCATCAAAGGTAAAGTCATGAGTTTCGGTACATACCTCATCGTCTTCTTTTGCCATAAAGCAAATGTTTGTAACTTCCTTTTGTTTCCTCGGATGAGGATTCTTCGCTGTTGCTCCATGTTGCAACGTATGCCTTTTTCTTTTTCTTGTATCCCTTTTTCAATTGAGGACAATCATATCTAAAGTGCCCCGGTTTCTTACATTCATAGCATATGAGGGGGTCTTTCTCTTTATCCTTTCCTTTTCTTTTTCTTTTTACCATCCATCTTTGTTCCAAATTTTTTCTTGTGGAAGGGTCTCCTTCTTTGCATAAATCTTTTGAATTTCTTAGCTAGAAGTGCAGTCTCCTCATCATCATCATCTTCTTCATCATCACAGCTGCTCTTCTCGATTTTTGCAGCTTTGAGGGCAATTATTTCTTCTTTTTAACCTCTTCCTCTTGATGTTGCTTCATGGTCAGTTCATGGGTCATCAATGATCCAAGTAGCTCTTCCAAAGGTAATGTATTTAAATCTTTGGCTTCTTGGATGGCAGTTACTTTCGCTTCCCATGATCTTGGAAGAGACCTAAGATTTTACGAACCAATTCAGAGTTAGTATAGGTCTTACCAAGACTTTTTAGACCATTTACAATATCAGTAAATCTAGTGTACATGCATCTGATAGTTTCATTTTGTTCCATGCTAAACAATTCATACTTATGAACAAGAATATTAATCTTAGATTCTTTGACTTGATTAGTACCCTCATGGGTAACTTCTAGTCTATCCAATTTTTTTTTTGCAGGAATACATGTAGAAATTCTATTAAACTCATTAGCATCTAAAGCATAATATAAAACATTCATGGCCTTAGCATTGAGCTGAGCCATTTTCCTATCATTCTCATTCCAATCCCTTTCGGGTTTAGGAACTATTGAACCATCTACTAAGTGTGTGGGTGTGCTAGGTCCATTAGTGATTACACTCCAAAGCTCATAATCTAAAGCTTGAATAAAAATTCTCATTCTAGCTTTCCAATAAGAATAATTAGAACCATTGAATAAAGAAGGTCTATTGGTAGAATGACCTTCAGCAATGAAGATCCAGCTTGAGCTGCCATTTGGATCTTTAACTCTTGATCGTTGGATCAAACAAGAAATGAGCACAAGCTTTGATACCAATTATTGGCCCAGATGGCAACCCAAGAGGGGGGTGAATTGGGTTCTTAAAAAAAATTAGCTCTTTTTTAAAAAAAACTTTTTGCTTTGATATGAAAGAGCTTAAGTGCAAAGTAGATAAATGCTAATCACAAATAAATGAGATAGAGGGAGACTAAGAAATAAAGCACGACAAACACAAAGATTTTATAGTGGTTCGTGTATCCAACACCTACGTCCACTCCCAAGCTTCACTTGGGTCCACACTATAATCCTTTTGATTACAGTCGAGTTGTTTTACAAGCTCACAACTCAAAACTTGTTGTTTTCCTGGGATCACAATGAATCCAGCTGGTTTTCTGGGCTCACCAGCACACAACCCAACAACAAGCTATCCTTAGCTTGTACCGAGGTATACTACCTCCACTAATTCAATCCTCCGATTGAATTAGCAGACACTAATGAAAAAATAGAGTTTAAGTACACTGCAGCTCATCAAATGAGCAAATAAACAATAAACTAAACAAGGATAAGAAAAGCCTGTTTGAAGCTCTTTGAATGTGTGCTTTTCTTCTTTTCTTCTTTTCATCTTCTCCTTTGAAAGATTGAATCAGGGCCTCAGCTCAGATTCTTTAGAAATTTGCAGTTGAGAAGTTGAGGATTTGGGCTTTTGCTATCTTTCTTCTAAAGATGGAAATCTCCTTGATTTGAACTTGAGAAGCTTGTGGATTTCTCTTTGAGCTTTCTGAGGTTGATGGATTTGAGCTCTAAGTCTTTCCTCTTGATTTCTCTCTCTTTTTCACAGAGTATTTTTCTGATTTTTCTCCTCTTTTCTCTTGTATATCCTCTCTTTTTCAAACGAATGATTTTTCCTTTTTATAGATTTCTTAATTCAGGTTTAGGTGAGAAATATAGCCGTTGTGAGTTGTTTGGATCTCTCTACACACAAATAAAATAGTCGTTAGAGGTTAAGTAAAAAGAAATCTTACATTGGAGTCTGTTCTGACAGATAAAAAATTCGTTCCTGATAGGTTGGAGTCGGCTCCAACTTTTCAGGTGTCAGCTCCAAGTCAGGTATCCAAAAATAGAAAATAAAAAGTTGTTGAGGAGTCGGCTCCGCTCGCTCCGCAATCCAAAGGTGTCGGCTCTAGAAATGCTCATAAAAATATGCTCTCTGTTCTCAGGTTAGAGTCGGCTCCAGAAAATTAGGTGTCGGCTCCCGAACTCTCAGGTGTCGGCTCCCGAATACTGGGTGTCAGCTCCAAAAACTGAAACAAAATGCTTCTCTATATCTCAGGTTGGAGTCAGCTCTGAAACTCTGGGTGCGACTCAGACCGTGTCAAAATTTTAGAAAACTTCTGATACGCCTTGGGGTCGGCTCCTGACCATTTGGGTGTCGACTCCAAGCTCTGAACCTTGAAAAATTCTTTTGACATTTGATTTAAAACTTGTTTCTTTATTCCTTTTGATTAATCAAACATTTTTAATCCCTGTAATACTTGTTAAATCTATTAGAAACATAGTAAAGGTAACCGAAGTGCATATGGCTTCTATCTTCAACACCAATGATTGGTGGTATGATTCGGGTGGAACTATTCATATATGCAATGATAAGAATCAATTCAAGAATTATGAAGTTGCTGCTCAAGGACATGAAGTGTTGATGGAAAATAATAATGCTGTCAAAGTTCACTGCAAAGGAATCATCGAAATCCATTTTACTTCGGGAAAGAAGTTAACTTTAATTAATATTCTTCATGTATCAGAAATTAGGAAGAATTTAATTTCTATAAATTTGCTTTGTAGAGGAGGATTCAAGACTATTTTAGAATTCGATAAACTTATCCTCTCAAAGAATGGGGTCTTTGTTGGGAAGGGATATGCTTGTGATGGAATGTTCAAACTTTCTGTAAATTCTGTTGTTATTAATAATAATAAAAGTGTTTCTGTTTATATGGTTGGTTCATCAATTAATTTATGGCATTCACGCTTAGTACATGTAAATTTTAGATCACTTAAGTTTATGGCTAAAAATGGTTACATAACATACAAAAATGATAACCACGATAAGTGTGAAATTTGCATTCAAGCTAAGATGACTAAATTATCATTTTCTAAGTCCGAAAGAAATTCTAAAATTTTACAAATTATTCATTTGGATATATGTGAATTAAATGAAAATTTGACTAAAGAAGGAAATAGATATTTCGCCACATTCATTGATGATTACTCTAGGTATACCTAGTCTATCTTATGAAGCATAAAGATGAAGTGTTCGACAAGTTTAAATTGTATAAATCAATTATCAAAAATTAAAAGGAAAAGAAAATAAAAATACTTAGAAGTGATAGAGGTGGAGAATATTTTCCTGCTGTATTTACTTCTTTTTGTGAAGAACATAGAATAATACATCAAAGAACTTCTCCTTATACTCCACAACAGAATGGATTGGCTGAGAGAAAGAATAGAACCCTTGTGGATATGGTGAATTCAATGTTGCTAAGTTCTAAGCTTCCCATGAACCTTTGGGGTGAAGCATTACTTAGTGCTTGCCATGTGCATAATAGAATACCCTCAAAGATTACAAAGACTTCCCCTTACGAATTATGGAATGGTAGAAAACCAAATTTAAGTTATATTTGGGTTTGGGGTTGTCTAGCTTTTTATAGAGTTCCAGATCCTAAAAGAACAAAGTTAGGGCCATGAGCTATGAAAAGTATATTTGTAAGATATGCTAAAAATTCCAAAGCCTATAGGTTGTTAGACTTGGAGTCTAATGTAATTGTGGAATCTAGAGATGTTCAATTTCTTGAAAATAAAACTCGTGATGATTCCACGAATAAGTCAACATCTAAATCATTATTAGGTGGTGTGGATGAAACCAATATTCTTGATAGTTCTAGTTCTCCTTTACTTATTGATAACAAAAATACTAAAATTCAAGAACAAGTGGAAATAAGGAGAAGCCAAAGAACTATAAAACAAAAAGTATTGGATCCTAATTTTATTTCCTCTCAAGCTATTGTTTTTCTTGTGGAAGGTGATAGAAATAATAATGTACTTAATAAGATTCTTATCTTATTAAATGTAGAGGATGATATAACTCCTAAGACGTATAATGAAGCTTTAGCTTCAAGAGCTATAAATGATGAAATGAATTCTTTATTATCAAATGGTACATGGGTTTTGGTTGATCCACCTTCTAATTATAAACCTATTGGATGTAAATGTGTATTTAAAATAAAAGATGGCAAACTCTTCAAAGCAAGGTTGGTGGCTAAAGGTTTTTGGCAAAAAGAGGGCTTTGACTATTTTGATACTTATGCTCCTGTTGCTCGGATTACTTCTATAAGATTGTTGTTTGCATTAGCATCCATTTATAACTTATGTATTCATCAAATGGATGTTAATACAGCTTTCTTGAATGGTGATCTAGATGAAGAGGTGTATATGGAACAACCTGAGGGTTTTGTTCTACCATGAAATGAGCATAAAGTATGTAAGCTAACAAAATCATTATATGGTTTAAAACAAGCTCAAAGAAATGGCATGAAAAGTTTGATTCGGTAATTTTAGAATATGGTTTCAAGCATAATGGTGCTAATAGATGCATTTATTCTAAATTCACAGAAAACTTTGGTGTAATTATATGTCTTTATGTTGATGACATACTTATAATAGGTACTAACATGGATGGAGTAAATGATACTAAGGCTTATCTTTTCACAAAATTTTAAATGAAAGACTTAACTGAGGTAGACAAGATCTTAGGTGTCAAAGTTAAGAGACATAGTGGAGGTTTTGCACTTTGTCAATCTCATTATGTTGAGAAAATATTAACCAAGTTTAATCATTTATATATTAAGGAGGCAAACACTTCTTATGATGTTTCTATTCATTTGACTGAAAATTCTGGTAGAGCTGTTGCTCAAGTCGAGTATGCTAGTGCTATATGAAGTCTAATGTATGCTATGCATTGCACTAGACCTGATATAGCTTTTGCAGTTTGTAAGCTTTCGAGATTCACTAAAAATCCAGGAGTAATGCATTGGAAAGCGATCGCAAGAGTTCTTGGATATCTTAAAAGGACCAAAGACTTGGGATTGTTTTATAATAGCTTTCCAGCTGTGTTAGAAGGTTATTATACTCCTGGATGGAGGAGCAAGAAGCAAACATGCATAACGCATTCGACCATGGAGTCAGAGTTTATTACCTTAGCAGCAGCAGGCAAGGAAGCTGACTGGCTGAGAAATTTGTTACTAGATATAGAGTTGTGGCCACAACCGATGCCATCTATTTCCTTGCATTGCGATAGTTAAGCTACTATGTCAAGAGCGCTTAGTAAGATATATAATGGGAAGTCAAGACATATAAGTCTAAGGCATGAATATGTGAGACAATTAATCACTGATGGTATAATAACTATTACCTATATGAGGTCTTGTAAAAATCTAGCAGGTCCGTTTACTAAAGCTCTCGCAAGAGACTTAGTAAGGAGTACTTCTGCTGAAATGGATTTGCAATCCTTCAACTAAACTTATCTTTAGTGGGAACCCAACTTCTATATTAGCATTAACACTAAGTTAAAGTTTAATGGGTAATAACAAGTTAATGATAAGGGTTTGAGTGCTAGGTCTTGCTAGTTAGCAAGTTAGTACCATGATTATAAGAGGGTGAGTGTAATACAAACACTCTTAATGAAATTATTTCACCTATATGAGCATGAGGAGTGGTGCCGCTTCTAGCAAAGTAAATAAAACTTTGTAAATGTTCATGAAATCAGGATGTAGCACATGGCCTTAATAGTGCTGATTATTATGAGAAATACTTTAAAAGTCATATGTAGCGATGCGTGTGGCAATTCTGATTTAGCGAAAAAGAATCACAATTTAAGCTTGGGCCACTTGTGATTTTTCTAATGTCTTGAATTACTTATACTAACTAAAGGTTTAAAATGAAAGTTACCTTTGAGTATGCGTTTAGCTATGTCTATGACTATTCCGAGTTCACACAAACTAAGTGGGGGATTGTAAGTGTAGTTTGTGTGAAGGATGTGAATGGGATTAGTCCCACATTGAATAACTAGAGAATTAGATACTTATTTATATATATTGTTGGACTTTTTCTCTTGTTAAATGGGTATTAAAGGAAGGATGAGTTGGGCCTAAATAAGTTGGGCCTATAATATATATTTGAAGTCAAAGGGAAAAGTCTTTGTACACTGCCCCCGGTGCAGCAAGTCCTACGTGGGCTGCACTGCCTCTCCTGATTGGTCCACGTGAATCCTACGTGGCTGACGATGCGGAATGGTATGGCTCTGCTACGATGTTACGTTCTGATTGTGACGGCCATTAAAAGCGCTTCACCTTTATTTTAAAATTGCTATGCAGATAAAAATGCCCTTTCCCTCCAGCCTACTTCTAATACCATTTTTTCTTGGATTACATCTGTGCAAGAAAAACTCTTTCTTCCCCCTCGCTTGGGCTTTTGGATGCAAGGAATCAGTCCAAGGTTTGAGCAAGATCCTGAGCCCTCGCTCTGAGAGTCCGGTCGGAAGAAAACATTTCAGCTTCGAGGCTGGAATACGTAGCCACTGAAGTCTTTGTACAAAAACTTCTGGCGAAAATGTCATCCGCGGTAGAAAGTAAAAAGTCATTGTTCCCATTTCTTTGTAAAGCTCCTTTATTACACCAACTATTTTTTGTCGTTAGAGGAAGTTAATGCATTAGGAAACCGTTTAATGCGCATGTAACTTCCTTAGACCAAAACAGTTATGACATTCCGGGAGTCATAACTGTTTAGAGTTTACTATTTTGTAGCACGAATGTCATACTGTATAACTTATGAACTTAGGTGTCATCAGAGTATTTCGGCGGCCTATATTCCTCGTTATTTCCTTTTCATATAGCTCTAGTTACAAACCTACGACACCCATGCTTCGGGGTGTCGTCATAAAAGCTACGACACCCCAGATTTACTGTTAAGACACCGTAGTTACAAGCCTACGACACTCGTGCTCCAAACGAATGCTGGAGAAAAGCCTCGCAACATCGCAAGACAAAATCGACCAAAAATCAGTGACGACACCCTAGGAAAAAAGTCGGGAGTATTGCAACACCTAAGTAAAAGTAATAAGATACCTCCGTTAAACAAATACGACACCCCAGTTATGCTCGGCCGAACCGACTTCGTGACACCGCAGTTCAAATATCACGACACCCTAGCGACAATGCTACGACACCAGTGCTTATAACCTTATGACACCCAAGGAGGAATTTGGTCAAAAATCATTCGTGACACCGCAGTTGAAATGTTACGACACCCTAGCGGCAACGCTATGACACCCATGCTTATAACCTTCGCTATCTTTATTTGTTGCTTTCCGGGTATCGTAGTTTGTTCTCTGGGGTGTCGTAAAGTTCTGCTAAAAGGTGTGTCGTGCTTATAACTGACGCTGGAGAGAAGGCCGGTGACACCCCAAGAGGAATTCTCCTAAAATATTTGCGACACCCAAGTTGAAATGTTACGATACCCTAGCAACAAAGCTATGATACTCGTGATTATAACCTTCGTGATCTTCATTTGTTGCTTTCCAGGGCGTCTTTAATTGCTAAAGGTGTCGTTATTTTTTATATGGAGTGTCGTAAGTTGTTTCATGGGGTATCGTTAGTTCCTGAACATTTTCAACTACGGTGTCATAATATGTGAACCTTGGTGTCGTTAGGCCCTTCCTCAATGTGTTATGAATGGGTGTCATAATTTTACAGCTTCGGTGTCATTTTTTGTAAACGGAGGTGTCGCGACTTCTGAATTCGGTTGTTGTAAGTTCATGTCTTTAACTATTAATGGGTGTCATAGTTTTTAACTAGGAAGACGAACAAGGAGCCATTATTCAGATCATAGATGGCATGTATTCTTGGTATCTGAGGTTCAATCATAATCGTATTGTCGTATTTCTTCAAGTTATATTGACAGCTAAATCTATGGATATCATTGTTCATGACTGTGTGCCTATATTTCCACAGACAATGCTAAAATTATAAATCGAAAAGAAATCGAGCATACTCCTGGCTGTGCACCTTCACCCATCGCTCCAAAAGCAGGGGTTGATACTGTAGTTCCTCAAACTGGAATGGAATTCAATTCAGCAGATGATGCATATACTTTCTACAATGGATATGCAAAAAGAGTTGGTTTTGGAATCACAACAGTGTGTAGCAGGGCCAACAACAACAAACAACTTTGCTTCAAGAACCTGGTGTGTTGGAGGCAAGGAAAATCTAGAAAAACAGAGAAGAGCATGAATCATAGGGATACTGGGAAAGTTGATTGCATGGCATCCATGAAAGCAAGACTGAATGTTACAAGTGGTAAGTGGATATTGGTTGAGGTTTCTCTAGAACATAACCATGGGATATCCATAACATCAATTGGTTATCTACGGTCGCATGGAGGATCAACACACCAGAGAAGGCAGAGATCAGTAATTTACATGCCGTGAATGTTCCGATAACTCAGATATACTCTGCCATAGTAAGGAGAAAAGGGGGCAAAAACAATTGGATTTCACCGAGAAGGATGCTCGTAAGTTTATTTGTCGCGAACGTCAGTCTAAGCTGAAAGAAAGAAATGCTCAGTCGATAGTAATCCATTTCACCGAAATGCAACTCAAAATCCCAATTTCTTCTATACCTTAGACCTCAATGATAATGGTCATCTCAGGTCTGTCTTCTGGATTCATCCAAGGTCAAGATTGGCATGCACATACTTCGATGATGTTCTAAGCTTTGACTCAACCTACTTGATAAATAGATATCAAATGCCTTTTTGTTCATTCGTCGGGTCAACCATCATGGACAGTCTACCTTGCTTGGTTGCGCATTATTGTTTGATGAGAGTATTAAGACATATAAATGGGTTTTTCAGTATGGCTGGATGCAAATGGTGGTCAAGCACCTATTGCCATAATAACTGACCAAGATAAGGTAATCGAGGCTGCTGTTAAAGAAGTTTTTCCTAACATACGACATCGATTTTGTCTTTAGCATATATTGAAGAAGATACCTGAAAAGATTGGCCATATTTGCATAGCAAATCCCAAATTTATGGTTGATTTCGATGAGGCGATATATGATTCATTGACCATACAGTCATTCGAGAAAAGGTGGGCACATGTTATGGAGGAATATAAAGAATGCGAGGCTATAGATTGGTTCAATATCCTTTACGAATGTCGGGATAAATGGGTCCCAGTTTACCTAAAGGATACATTCTTCGCAGGTTTGTATTTCATTGTCTTTGGTTCATGTTCACGTTCAACGCTTCTTTTTTGACAAAATTATGTACAGGGATGTCATCTTCACAAAGGAGCGAGGGCATAAATCACTTCTTCAATGAGTTTATAAATTCGAAGACTACACTAACGGAGTTCATTGGTAAGTACGAAGATGCCTTGGAGAAAAGGTATGAGGCCGAAAATGAGGAAGATAATAGGACATTGCAAACGACTGCTTTCCTAAAGACATCATCACCTTTTGAGAGACAAGCTGTAGGAAGGTATACAAGGCACATTTTCAAAAAATTTTAGAATGAGATCCTTGAAATGGCTGCATCAAATACTAAATTGATTAAGAAAGCTGATAACTATTGTGTATATTCTGTAAAGTCATATGAAAGGATTGAAGTTGATGGAATCGGCAAGGAGATGATCAAAGATTATATCGTGTCATACGATAGAAATATTGAGGATGTCCAATGCCAGTGTCGATCCTTTCAGTTTAAGGGTTACCTATGTAGGCATGCCTTGTTGGTTATTTATCAAAGCGACGTAATTTGTTTACCATATAAATACTTCTTGAAGAGATGTTGCAAGGACATGAAATACCAATTTGACGATTTCGACTGCAATACTGAAGGTTGTGATAAAAGCACACAAAAATCACGGTACGCAGTGACAATTTTTTATTTGAAATATGTTAATATATATTTTCGATAACATTATGTTATTGATTGTAGATATAGTTTGCTGAGTCATCGGATGATGAAGCTCGCAGAGATAGCCTCCATGTCTGAAGATGCATTTAATTTAGTGATGGATGGTCTAACACCTATATTCAAAATTGCCGTGGATGCTAACTGCGCAGCTAAGCCAAGAACAAAGCTTGTAATTCAAGATCCTCAGCAAATTAGGATGAAAGGTCGCCCAAGAGAGAACAGATTAAAGAGTGGAGTCGAGAAGAAGTAAAAAAGATCAAGGAAAAATCTGGTCAAGGCAATCATTGACGCTCCACCAATGCAAAGAATTGTACCACCTTTTGAAACTTTAATGGACGAGTTTGATGCTTATGTATTGAGTCAGCTAACATAGGAGCATATATAAAACATGGGTGTTGTAACTTTGTAACGAGGGTGTCTTGGCCGCAAATGAAGTGCTTTGTAACTTTTAGCGATGACCCTCTAGCTCTGGGCTAACGACACCCTAGCTTTAGCTCGACGACACCCGAAAGGCAAAATCCTATGACACCCTTGTTCTCATGAAAGGACACCAATGCTTTTAGCGCGACGACCCCCAGCTCTAGGCTAATGACACCCTAGCTTTAGCTCGACGACACCCGAAAGGCAAAATCCTACGATACCCCTATTCTCACGAAAGGACACCAATGCTTTTAGCGCGATGACCCTCCAGCTCTGGGCTAACGACATCCTAGCTTTAGCTCGACGACACACGAAAGGCAAAATCCTATGACACCCCTATTCTCACGAAAGGACACCAATGCTTTTAGCGCGACGACCCCCCAGCTCTGGGCTAACGACACCCTAGCTTTAGCTTGACGACACCCGAAAGGCAAAATCCTATGACACCTCTGTTCTCACGAAAGGACACCAAATGCTTTTAGCGTGACGACCCCCAGCTCTGGGCTAACGACACCCTAGCTTTAGCTCGATAACACCCGAAAGGCAAAATCCTACGACACCCTGTTCTCACGAAAGGACACTAATGCTTTTAGCGCGATGACCCCCCAGCTCTGGGCTAACGACACCCTAGCTTTAGCTCGATGACACCCGAAAGGCAAAATCCTATGGCACCCCTGTTCTCACGAAAGGACACCAAATGCTTTTAGCACGATGACCCCCCAGCTCTGGGCTAACGACACCCGAAAGGCAAAATCCTACGACATCCATGTTCTCACGAAAGGACACCAATGCTTTTAGCGTGACAACCCCCCTAGCTCTGGGCTAACGACACCCTAGCTTTAGTTCGACAATACCCGAAAGGCAAAATCCTATGATACCCCTGTTCTCACGAAAGGACACCAATGCTTTTAGCATGATGACCCCTCAGCTCTGGGGGCTAGCTCGACGACACCCGAAAGGCAAAATCCTATGATACCCCTATTCTCATGAAAGGATACCAATGCTTTTAGCACGATGACCCCCCAGCTCTGGGTTAACGACATCCTAGATTTAGCTCGACGACACCCGAAAGGCAAAATCCTACGACACCCCTGTTCTCACGAAAGGACACCAAATGCTTTTAGCGTGACGACCCCCAGCTCTGGGCTAACGACACCCTATCTTTAGCTCGACGACACCCGAAAGGCAAAATCCTACGACACTTCTGTTCTCACGAAAGGACACTAATGCTTTTAGCGCGACGACCCTCCAGCTCTGGGCTAACAACACCCTAGCTTTAGCTCGATGACACTCGAAAGGCAAAATCCTATGACACCCCTGTTCTTACGAAAGGACACCAATGCTTTTAGCATGACGACCCCCCGGCTCTGGGCTAACGACTCCCTAGCTTTAGCTCAACGACACCCGAAAGGCAAAATCCTACGACATCCCTGTTCTCAATTTACAACATTCTAGTTTTCAATTTACAACATCATATATGAAAACTTAAGAAATTGTGAAGTAGAAAAAGCATAAATATGAATAAATCGAGGATACCCCTGTTCTCAATATAAATTATTTGCATTTGCATTAAATATGAAACAGTGTTAATATAAATAAATTACATTAAATTTTAATGAAAGAAGAATGAAAAAATTAAGAACAATTTGCGACAAGGTTGTTGATCTTTTGGTTGAGGCCCTCTCTCAATATCGTCGCAGCTAATTCTTGCCAGTATTCTCTTACTTTCTCCTTCGTGAAATCCATCTTCATATCAGGATTGTCCCATTGAGCAAGACATTCCATGTATCTCAGACAGTATAGGCCGCAATCCAGCGATTCAGCCGGTTGACTTGGGCAATCCGAAATCTCTTCCATCGGCCAAGTCATCACCTCCTCCTTATCGCAGTAGATATGGAATATGTGGCCAAGAATTGTATGTCATTTCTTCGCGTTGGCCTTGTACCTAGCATTGAGTTTTAATGAATTCAAGTGCATGAACACCTTGCTTTCATGTCGACAGCAACAAGATGCCAGTGCGATTATCAGAGTTTATTGTGATGAATAGAAAGTGGAATTGGGCCTTATCTTCATCGGATACATTGTCAAATATCGAATCCCCTGATGTTGCAACGAGTTCATGAGGAGTTAATGGAGAAGTCAGACACAAAGCGGCTACAAAATTGATGCAAAGATGCATTTATGGTATCGGTCTGGATGCTCTGTCCAGTTGCACATCAAAAACTCCTGGCCGGCATCAATTATCTGCCAATGGAATGTAAACTGATTAATATAATTCTAAAATCAACAACTAGAAAAGATTTCTTGAGATACTTACATCATCTATTATCATATCATTGTTAATGAGATCCCGAAGACTTTTTCTTGTTACAACGCCACCTAACTTATTGGTGTACACGATCTCGTCAGTTAGTCGTTCGCTCAAAATTTTTTTATAATAATTTGGTCATCTTCGACCGTTGTGTTGGGCTTTGATGTGCCCACTGTCTTTGATGATTTCTAGGACGGGTTGCCTCATAAGAATCTCCTCTGACCTTGGATGCCTTTCGCTTCCTCGGCTCTTTTTTAACCCTCTTAACAAGAGAAGGCATTCCAACGATTTCTATGTCAACATCATCACCCTTTGGAGTAGGGGTGCCAAGTTTATTATCAGATTTGGACTCCTCTTGGCCCTCCGTAGAATGCCCCTCCCCGTTCTTCTCCTCCTCTTTATTTTCAATCCCATGCTCTGTTTTATCATCCAAGGATTCTCCCTCCAATCTCTTCTCCTCTTGGTCCTCCTTCATCTTATTCTCCTCAATATTTCCTTTAACAGCCTCGAGAAGACACTCCAGGGAATGCCCCTCTCTGTCTTCTCGTCTTCCTTATCCTTCTCATTTATTGCATTTATTTCCTTTCTGAGCAGTGAACTGAGGAGGCTCTCAGCAATGGACAGCCTATGCCTGACATTGTCAAGTTGATCTGTTGGCCCAGATGACAACCCAAGAGGGGGGGGGGGGGGGTGAATTGGGTTCTTTAAAAAATTAGCCTTTTAAAATAGTTTGCTTAAGAAGAATGAAGGCAAATGCAATGTAAATACAAAGTGCAGTGAATAAAACAGAGATAGAGATAGAGTCAATGGAAGCACGGAAAACACAAAGATTTTATAGTGGTTCGGTGTATCCAACACCTACGTCCACTCCCAAGATTCACTTGGGTCCACACTATAATCTTCCTTGATTACAGCCGAGTTGTTTTATAAGCTCACAACTCAAACTTGTTGTTTTCCTGGGATCACAACGAACCCAGCTGGTTTTCCGGGCTCACCAGCACAAAAACCCTAACACAAGCTATACTAAGCTTGTACCGAGGTAAGACTACCTCCACTAGTTCAATCCCCCAGATTGAACTAGATACAAATAATAGAAATAGTATTTTTCAAGTACACAGCTCCTCAATGAGCAGATAATCAAATAAAAGAACAAAGTTTAGAAAAGCCTGATTTGTAGTTGGTTGGCTTTTGAGCTTTTCTTCTTTTCTTCTTTTCCTCAACTCCTTTGAAGTGTAGAATCGGGCCTCAGCTCGGATTCTTCACGGACTGAACGTTGGAGTTGATTTGAGCTTTTTCTTCCTTTCTTTGGATATTGAAAATCTCTTGAGTTGCTCTTGAATAGCTCTTGGATTTTCTTCTGAAGCTTTTTGGATTGATGAACTTGAGCACAGACGAAGCTTCCTTTGATTTTACACTTTTTCTTTCACTCTATTTTTGAATCTCGGATTTTTTCAAATGATGCTTTGTTTTTTCGATTTTTCTCTCTTTTTCTCTTGATGTGTATATCTCTCTATTTGTCTATCTTTGATTTGAAAACGACTTCTCTATTTATAGATTCTGCAAAAATATAGCCGTTAGAAACAAAGAAATATAGCCGTTTAAGAAAAATCTTACCGTTGGAGCTGAGTTGGCATTCAGAAAAATCACGCCCAGATTTGTTGGAGTCGACTCCTGCTTTCCGCAAGTCGGCTCGAAGACGCGATACCAAAAATAGAAATGTTCAGAAAGTTAAAGGGTCGACTCATCGAAAATAAGGCATCGACTCCTGATAGTCGGGGGTCGACTCATGAAAAGTTAGGGGTCGACTCGCGAAATGCTCAGAAAAACTCCTCTGGTGTCTGAGCGGAGTCGACTCACACAGTCATGGAGTCGGCTCGACAGAATCGGGGGTCGACTCTTGAAATCACAGGGGTCGACTCGTGAAAATCAGGAAACTCTGTATACTGAGTGGAGTCGACTCTGAAACTCTAGAGTCGGCTCCGGAACGTATCAAAAATCAGAGAATTTTTGATTGACTTGAAATTCGTTCCAGATTCATTTTAAATCAATTTTTTGACTTGAATACAATAAAATTGTCATTAGGAATCAATTCAAGAAATGTTCCAAAAACTCATTGATTGAAATATGAAGTATAAAAATTTCTTTTTGAAAGCTTAAATATGGAGCTTGAAGTTACTTTCAAATTGATTAAAGTCTTACTTAACATACTCATTGATTGTTCTAAATAAATTCATTGCTTATGTAAATAAACTCATTGCTTCTTTTAATATACTCATGGCTTTTGGTAATCATCAAAATCAATATGATTGGGGCAACACTTTCTCAACAATCTCCCAACAATCTCTCCCTTTTTGATGATGACAAAAACATTGAGTATATGCATGATTGATTAAAGAATTTTTTTTTTCATAGTTAGGCTTAGGCTCCCCCTGAATGAGGTAGCTCCCCTATGAAACTCAAATAAATATCCCATTCATTCAATTATTTATCTCATTCATTCAATCATTTTAATATCATTCGATTAATTAATTTCTCCCCCATGCATATATAGTTATAAAACTCTCCCCCTTTTTTGTTATCAATAAAAAGGTAGAGATGCATCAAACATAATCATTCATTCATTCATTCAAGATATGTTTTAACAAAATCTAAAATTCATTGATAATAGGAGAAGTACATATAAACTCAGATTACATTGAGCATTCAAAACATAACTAGATTTTTCATTACATCAAAGTATCAAAATGTAAAACATAAAATGAACTTCATTACATTGTAAAGACTAAGCATCTAATACATCAAAAGTGAGTCCTTACAATCCTAGTTAAGTGATCTATAATATTTTTCATTCCATCTGTTTGAATCTTAACATAATCCTTTAATCTTTCATCTACAAAAGTGCAAGCAGTCAATATTTTGTCTTGAAGTTCAGCATTGCATTTTGCATAGGTTTCACCATCACCACAGATGTCTTTAAGTTCTTCAAAGATATTCTTTAGGTCTCCACTTAAAGACTCAGATGAAGTGCTAAGGGTTGACTCAATCTTGGTGATCCGATCATCTAAGGAGTAAAGAGTTTCTTTGAGATTCATAAATTTATTTTCAAACTCTGATTTCAATTTATCTGCCTGATCATCAAGAAGACCTTTAAGCTGCCTCAACTGAAGTTCTGAGAAACCGATAGACGAAGATGATGTCTGATCAAACAACGGAGCAGGGGAAGGGACTGGAGCAGGAACAGGAGAGCTCGGAGGTATAGGCGAAGAATGTCTGACTGACGGTCCCGGTGCCTCAATGTCTGCGGCTCTATCTTCCATCATACCTTTCCTTTCCCATCTGCCATTCTTTTTCACAAAACCCATTCTATGTATAGTGGCCAAAATAGTAATCGGTATGTCTTAAGTTCCTCATTGGCTCACTATCTAATATGATAATCCCTTGGCTTTGAAATATTTTAGTAAGAATCATGCCGTAGGGTAAACTGGATTTTCTCTTACTTCCACAATCGGCAATGTACCATAATATCATGCTTGGAAGATTAATGGGTTTACCAGTTATAATTGCATCCATTACAAATATATCTCTTTCTAAACATAGTCAAATCTCCCAATCTTGGGGAATAGGATTCTACTACAATATTATGGAGAAGTCTCAATTCTAAGGATAATTGATTAGCAAAGACCTCTTCAAAACCAACAATCTCCCTGTTAAGTAGTCTAGATAGAGCTGGGCTTCTATCTTCAGAAGAAAAATAGATGTACCCGATACAGGAAGATCCAACAACCTTGAAAGCAAATCCACTGTCACTAAATTTTATTTCCTCTAATGAAGCTTACAAGTCCATTGTCTCCTCTAGATAGATTCTTGTAAAATTCCTTGACTAGGGCTGGGTATGTAGGACAATCTAAAGAACAAATCTTCTCCCAACCCATCTCAATCAACTGCCTCCCCACTAGAAATCCTTCGGCCTCAAATAATTCAAAATCGACTTTCCTCCCGGTTGTTATTACTCTATTGGCAAGTCGATCTACCTGTGATGGAGCCGTAGAGGGAGAAGCACTAGGAGTCGAAGAAGATGAGGTTGAATCCAAGCTCGGTGAAGGTTCACGAATGGGACGCCTCACGGTCTTCCTCACCGCCTTCTTCCTTTTTACTCCGGCCGCACCAAGGTTAGATCCACGAGTTTTAGGGGCCATTTGATCTATTGGAAGGGTTAATCAGGGATTTCTGAGGATTTGGAAGGTCAGAAAAAATTTTGGAGAGAGTATTTGAAGGATTCGAGACGATAGAAATGAGCGGCGAGTCGACTCTGCCCTAGATAAATCGACCTAGGACCACTTCGAGTCGACTCCCGCAAAGCGAGGGGTCGACTCCGGGTAGTCACATAAATCTATCCCGAAGTGGAGTCGACTCGCGCAGAGAAGGGGTCGACTCTAGAGTTTCAGTAGAAACATGGAGTCGACTCCGATACTCACCGAGTCGGCTCCGAGACCATTTCAGAGCAAAAAACATAAAGTTTCAGATAATCTGAAATGTGTCCGGATATTGATCTTAAAAATTGATAAAATAATCATTGGATTCTAATAGATCAATTAGATATGAATTCTAGATAAGATTTCCTTAAAGATCAAGGATTTGAAAGAATTTTAGATAAAATTTCCTTAGGGGTTTCAAATTCATTCTAATGGATCACAAATCCCTAACTCTCCTCTAAGATAACAGAATCTTTCTTCACTTAGGGGTTTTGTAAATATATCAGCTAATTGATCTTCAGTATTAACATAATCAAGACAAATTTCTCCATTAGTTACATGTTCTCTGATAAAATGATATCTAATTTCTATGTGTTTAGTTCTAGAATGTTGAATTGGATTTTTTGTTAGATTAATTGCACTTGTGTTATCACATTTTATAGGTGTTTTATCAAGTGTGATACCATAGTCTTCAAGTTGTCGCTTAATCCATAGGATTTGAGCACAGCAACTTCCAGCCGCAACATATTCAGCTTCAGTAGTTGATAATGCAACTGAATTTTGCTTTTTGCTAAACCATGAGATTAAGTTACTTCCTAAAATTGGCATGCACCACTTGTGCTTTTTCTATCTAACTTACATCCAGCATAATCAGAATCAGTATGCAATTAAGTTCAATGTTGAGTCTCTAGAATACCATAAACCTACATTTTTTGTTCCACTTAAGTATCTTAGTATTCTTTTAACAGCAATTAAGTGTGATTCTTTAGGTTTAGACTGAAATCTAGCACATAAGCAAACAGCAAACATAATGTCTGGTCTACTTGCAGTTAAGTAAAGTAGGGATCCGATTATACCTCGATAATATTTTTGATCAATCTTCTTACCTTCTTCATCTTTGTCCAGCTTGCATGAAGGACTCATTGGTGTTCCGAGGGGTTTGATTGATTCCATACCAAACTTCTTTAGAATTTCTCGTGTATTTTGTTTGGTTGATAAAGATTCCCTCTTTGCTTTGTTTGATTTGGAGTCCAAGGAAGAAATTGAGTTCTCCCATCATGCTCATTTCAAATTCACCCTGCATCAACTTAGCGAATTCTTGACATAGAAGATTGTTAGTAGCACCAAAAATGATATCATCAACATATATTTGAACTACTAATAAATCTTTACCTTTTCTTTTCAAAAATAATGTTTTATCAACATTTCCTCTTATAAAATCATTTTCAATTAAGAATTTACTTAATCTATCATACCAAGCTCTAGGTGCTTGTTTCAAACCATATAAAGCTTTGTGCAATTTAAAAACGTGATTTGAAAATTCATGATCTTCAAAACCTGGTGGTTGTTCTACATATACTTCTTCATTTATAAATCCATTTAGAAAAGCACTTTTTACATCCATTTGAAATAAGTTAAAATTCATGTGACATGCAAATGCAAGTAATAGTCTAATGGCTTCTAATCTAGCTACTGGTGCAAAGGTTTCATCAAAATCAATACCTTCTTCTTGATTATATCCTTTTGCAACTAATCTAGCTTTGTTTCTAATTACTATGCCATTTTCATCTAGTTTATTTCTAAATATCCATTTTGATCCTATAACAGAATGATTTTTAGGTCTTTCTACTAAAGTCCATACATTATTTCTAGTGAATTGATTTAATTCTTCTTGCATTGCTAACATCCAATTATTATCTTTTTCAGCTTCTTCAATAGTTTTAGGTTCAATTTGTGATACAAATGCAAGATGATTACTAATATTTCTCATAGATGATCTAGTTCTTATTCCTTGAGATGGATCACCTATAATCAATTCCTTAGGGTGACTATAAGCATATCTCCAATCCCTAGGTAGATCTACATCATTATGATTAGTGTTAGTATCATCATCCTTAGGTGAATCATTATCTTTAGCGTCTTGCTCATGATCTAAAGATACATCAATATTTAATTTTTCAAGATCTTTCTCAATTATGTTTGTATCTTCTTCATCATCAAATTTTTCGGAACGAGTTGCTAAAGATTCATCAAAAACTACATGAATGGATTCTTCAACAACTAAAGTTTTCTTGTTAAATACTCTATATGCTTTACTAGTTGTTGAGTATCCTAAGAATATTCCTTCATCAGATTTAGCATCAAATTTGCCTAAATTATTTTTACCATTATTGTGAACAAAACATTTACAACCAAATGCATGAAAATATTTAATGTTGGGTTTTCTATCATGCCATAATTCATAAGGTGTTTTCTTTAAAATATAGGTCTTATTAAGCTCTATTTAGGATGTAACATGCTGTGTTAATAGCTTCCGCCCAAAAGTATTTGGGAGTTTACTTTCACATAGCATGGTACGGGCCATGTCTTCTAGAGTCCTATTTTTCCTTTCAACTACACATTTTGTTGTGGGGTCCTAGGTGCTGAAAAATTATGATTAATACCATTTTCATTGCAAAAACTTTCAAATAAGTGATTTTCAAATTCAGTTCCATGATCACTTCTTAGAGACACTATGGTAGTGTTTTTCTCATTTGTGACTTTCTTGAAGAATTTCAGGAATATCGAGAAAGTCTCATCTTTGTGAGCTAAAAACATTACCCAAGTGAATCTAGAGTAATCATCTACAATCACAAGACCATATTTCTTTCCTCCTAGACTTGTGGTTCTAGTTGGTCCAAAAAGGTCCATGTGAAGTAGCTCTAATGGCCTAGAAGTTGAAACAATATTTTTAGATTTGAAAGAACTTCTAGTTTGTTTTCCAAATGACATGCATCACATATTTTGTTATTTTCAAAATCTAATTTAGGTAAACCTTTAACTAAATCCATTTTAATTAGTTTTGAAATAAGGTGTGTGCTTGCGTGACCTAATCTACGATGCCACAACCAACCAATCTCATTCATATTAGCATTATTAGCAACTAAGCAATGATTATTAGTAGACAATTTTCTAAGTCAATCAAGTATACATTGCCATTTCTATTTCCAATAAAACAATGCTATTATCAATGGATTAGCTACAGTGCATAAAAGATTCAAATGAAACTTTAAAACCTTTGTCACATAATTGACTTATACTAATTAAATTATGCTTTAAACCATCAACATAAAGTACATTATCAATAATGTGGATGGAGTTATTTGAATTTACCAAACCCCAAGATTTGGCCTTTGCCATTATCGCCAAATGTAACAACTCCTCCTTTCTTTTCTTCAAGGGTGATGAATTCTTCTTTGTCACCCGTCATATGTCTTGAGCAGCCACTATCAAGATACCACTTTCTCTTTGATCTTTTGGCTACAAGACATTCCTGCAATAAATCAAACTTTATGTTTAGGTACCCAAGCTTTCTTGGGTCCTTCATGGTTAGTAGCAACAAATTGTTCCTTTCGGAACCCATATTTTCTTTCCTTTAACATTTAAGTTTTTATTAGGTTTAGAATTTTACATTCAAAGATTTATGTCCTTTTTGATTACATTTAAAGCAAGTAAAATTACTTTGGCTAAAAATATTTTTAATGATTTTTGTTTTCTTAAAGTGTTATATCCTAATCCGGCTTTGTCAAAAACTGCTTTTTGACTATTTAATAACATGTTAATTTAGTTGAGCTTAAGGTAAACTTATCAACTATGTTTTATGTTTTTCAACCTCTTTCTTAGTTTATCATTTTCATTAGAGATTTTCTTTTTCTTTTAAAAATTTCATTTTCAGATTTAAGTTTCTTAACTTCATTATTAAGATTTCCTTTTCTTTAATGAAAGTTAAATTTTCATTTTTCAAAAACTTGTATTTCTTTTTCAAAATTGAAATCAACAAGTTCATTAAAAGCATCAAACATTCATCAAATGCAAATTCATCGCAAGGGTTTCGGAACTTACCTCATCGTTGTCGTCCGCCATGAAGCATACATTTGCACTTCCTTTTGTTCTTCTTCTTCGGAAGAAGATTCTTCGCTATCACTCCAAGTTGCCATATAAGCCTTCTTTTTCTTTTTGTAGGCTTTCTTCAAAGGACATTCATTCTAAAGTGCCCCGGTTTTTACACTCATAGCAAGTCAAGGGGTCTTTCTCTTTTTCTTTGTCCTTGTCCTTTTCTTATCCTTTTCTCCTTCCCACTTTGCTCCAAATTTCTTCTTGTGGAAGGGTTTCTTTCTCCTCATAAATCTTTTAAATTTTTTGCTAAGAGAGCAGTCTCATCATCATCATCATCATCATCACTGCTGCTCTCTTCTTCTTGCAGCTTTGAGGGCAATTTTCTTTTTCTTTGTTCCTCCTCACATGCTGCTTCATTGTCAGCTCATGGGTCATAAGGATCCTAGAAGCTCCTCTAAGGGTAATGTTGAGGTCCTTTGCTTCTTGGATTGCAGTCATTTTGCTTCCCATGATCTTGGTAGTGACCTAAGAATTTTGCGAACAAGTTCAGAGTTAGTATATGTCTTACCAAGACTTTTCAAACCATTCACAATATCAGTAAATCTAGTGAACATGCATGCAATGGTTTCAGATTGTTCCATGCTAAACAATTCATATTTATGAACAAGAATATTAATTTTAGATTCTTTTACTTGGTTGGTACCCTCATGGGTAACCTCTAACTATCCCAAATCTCCTTTGCGGAATTACATGTGGAGATTCTATTGAATTCATTTGCATCTAAGGAGCAATATAAAACATTCATGGCTTTAGCATTAAGCTGTGCCATTTCCTATCATTATCATTCCAATCCCTTTCGGGCTTAGGAACAATAGTGCCATCAATAACATGTGTGGGTGTACTAGGTCCATTAATTATAACACCCCATAATTCATAATCAGAAGCTTGAATGAATATCCTCATTCTAGCTTTCCAATATGAATAGTTTGAACCATTAAACAGTGGAGGTCTATTCGTAGAATGACCTTCAGCAAATGAACCAACTTGTGTTGCCATTTGGATCTTTAGCTCTTGATCGTGTGATCAAATCTAATGAGCACTTGCTCTGATACCAATTGTTGGCCCAGATGGCAACCCAAGAGGGGGGGGGGGTGAATTGGGTTCTTAAAAATTAGCCTTTTAAAATAGTTTGCTTAAGAAGAATGAAGGCAAATGCAATGTAAATACAAAGTGCAGTGAATAAAAGAGATAGAGAAGAGACAATAAGCACGGCAAACACAAAGATTTTATAGTGGTTCGGTGTATCCAACACCTACGTCCACTCCCAAGATTCACTTGGGTCCACACTATAATCTCCTAGATTACAGCCGAGTTGTTTTACAAGCTCACAACTCAAACTTGTTGTTTTCCCGGGATCACAACGAACCCAGCTGGTTTTCCGGGCTCACCAGCACAAAAACCCTAACACAAGCTTACCAAGCTTGTACCGAGGTAAGACTACCTCCACTAGTTCAATCCCCCAGATTGAACTAGATACAAAAATAGAAATATGTTTTTCAAGTACAAGCTCCTCAATGAGCAGATAACAAATAAAAGAACAAAGTTTAGAAAAGCCTGATTTGTAGTTGGTTGGCTTTGAGCTTTTCTTCTTTTCTTTTCTTAACTCCTTTGAAGTGTAGAATCGGGCCTCAGCTCGGATTCTTCACGTGAAGTTGGAGTTGATTTGAGCTTTTTCTTCTTTCTTTGAATTGAAAATCTCTTGATTGCTCTTGAATAGCTCTTGGATTTTCTTCTGAAGCTTTTTGGATTGATGAGCTTGAGCACAGACGAAGCTTCCTTTGATTTCACACTTTTTCTTTCACTCTATTTTGAATCTCGGATTTTTCAAATGAAGCTCTGTTTTTCCGATTTTTCTCTCTTTTTCTCTTGATGACTCTCTATTTGTCTATCTTTGATTTGAAAAAGCTTCTCTATTTATAGATTCTGCAAAAATATAGCCGTTAGAAACAAAGAAAAATAGCCGTTTAAGAAAAATCTTACCGTTGGAGCTGAGTTGGCATCGAAAAATCACGCCCAGATTTGCTGGAGTCGACTCATGCTTTCCCGAGTCGGCTCGAGTCGTTACCAAAAATAGAAATGTTCAGAAAGTTAAAGGGTCGACTCAAAAATAAGTGTCGACTCCTGACAGTCGGGGGTCGACTCATGAAAAGTTGGGGTCGACTCGCGAAGTGCTCAGAAAAACACTCCTCTGGTGTCTGAGCGGAGTCGACTCGCACAGTCATGGAGTCGGCTCGACAGAATCGGGGTCGACTCTTGAAATCACAGGGTCGACTCGAGAAAATCAGAAATCTGTAACTGAGTGGAGTCGACTCTGAAACTCAGAGTCGGCTCCGGAACGTATCAAAAATCAGAAATTTTCTGATTGACTTTAAATTCGTTCCAGATTCATTTTAAATCAATTTTTTGACTTGAATACAATAAAATTGACATTAAGAATCAATTCAAGAAATGTTCCAAAAACTCATTGATTGAAATATGAAGTATAAAAATTTCTTTTTGAAAGCTTAAATATTGAGCTTGAAGTTACTTTCAAATTGATTAAAGTCAACTTAACATTTCATTGATTGTTCTAAATAAATTCATTGCTTATGTAAATAAACTCATTGCTTCTTTTAATATACTCATGGCTTTTGGTAATCATCAAAATCAATATGATTGGGGCAACACTTTCTCAACAATCTCCCCAACATGATCCTTAACGCAGGCCAATTCAATCCTCAACTCGACACAGCTTTCACAGTGCTCTATTGGTTCAGGCGATGCTACTGTCTATTAACTGAGAAGCCAGCGCTCCTCTGACAGTAGTACAATAGCTCCTTCCAACTACAAAGCAAGATGATAAACAAATTAATATTAAGTAAAAATATTAACACATTAAGTGGAAAAATATGGTCAGAGCAATGAAGCAATGTATTAGCTTACCAAGTCGTGAGGCTGCATGTTGGCAACCCGAACCGACTGGTTCTTCATTTAGTTGTCATACCACTTCAACAGCCAGGGCAGTTTATCGGGATATGCTGGTGCTCTCATTGATGTATGCTCAAGGAACCACACCTGAATATGATTTTTGGATATAAAAAAATGTAATATTTACAAAAAATTATACTAAGGACACTATTTCTGCATCTCAATAATCCTTACTACCAGTGCTGCCGAGCATCCGAACAGGGTAGGCTGCCTCCTAACCTTTTGTGCTCTCTTTGAGTGGACCGGCTCCTCGGAACGCAAGCAAGCTACTTCTGGGAGAGCCAGAACAATCAACTCCTTGAATGCCGAAGCCCAATCGATCCTATCCAGTTGACTTAAGTCATCCAAGTGCTGGATGAGATACCGTGGACATCTCTGATTGGACTTTGAGCCAAAAACATGGCAAACATGTTGGCGATCCAAAGTCTGACGGTGTCCTCGACATCTTCCTGTACCTTAGATAATCGGAGTCAAAAATTAACTTCTCCAACCTTCTTACGAAGATCTAAATCCTGGCCAAATTGTCTGAACAACCTTCCATTGAACAACTGGCTGGACGTGTCGATCTTCTTCCCATGAGCTGGAAGACCCAAAATAAGTGCGACTTTGTTGGCACTGAATAAAACCGGCTTGCCACAGAAAATGAACTCGTCGCCTCCATTGTAACATCTTATATGTCTGCTAGCACCCATCGACTGTGAACGTCTGCATGTCGACGAAGGCACCAAATGGGGTCCTTCGAATAAGTTTTGTATGCTGTCTAGTAAACCCCATCTTCTAAACCTTCTGAACGTATACGGTCGGCCTGCAACTATTCTTAAACAACTAGGAAGCCTTTACTCGGGGGACTGGAATAATTTTCATGTCATCTGAAACAGGGGGTAAAACATACTAGTCAACTGGGTGCCATTATGTATGAACTAGGGTGTCATGACATTTTAAAAGAGATGTCATAATATCTTAACATAGGGATAAACATACATGAAGGAGATGCATCCTCATTCGAATGAAGAACGATGTCCTTGCTTTGATTCACCATTTTCTCCTTCTGGTTCTTCTTTGTTCGCGGTCTTCGTCCACAAACGAAAGCACTCATCTCCATGAATGAAGTAGATGGAAGAAAGAACTGTGGAAGAAATTTAGAATACTGGTGGCTTCTCGAGCAACAAACGAAGGACCTCTAGGGTTCAGAAATTTTTTTATGCCGACCTTAGAGAAATATGAAAGGACACTAGGAGCGCCACGATCATATCACTGATACGCAAACCCGTAGGAACCGGCCACATTATGCAACTTTTCTCGAAAAGATGGCATAGCTGAGTTACTAGGGTATCGTCGAATTACAATTAGGGTGACGTCAAAATTCCCTAGTTCAAATTTATCATAGTGGTGTCATAAGATTATACCAAGGGTGTCGTAACGTTTCAACTGGGGTGTCGCAACAAAACCCCATGAAACAATTTACGACACTCCAGCTCTCATCCAACGACACCCTAGCTTTAGCGCGACGACACCCATGCGGGGACTGTTAAGGCGAGACCTACGACATCCCTGACTTAGGTTGTTACGACACCCCAGCTCTCATCCGACAACACCCTAGCTTTAGCGCGACGACACCGTGTGGGGACTGTTAAGGCGGGGACCTATGAATCCTGACTTAGGCTGTTACGACACCCCAGCTCTCATCCGACGATACCCTGGCTTTAGCGCGACGACACCCGTACGGGACTGTTAAGGCGGGACCGACGACATCCCCGAATTAGGCTGTTACGAAACTCCAGCACAGGTGTCATAGCATTGGTGCTAGGGTGTCATAAGGTTTAAATTGGGGTGTCACGAAGGATTTTCGTAGAATTCCTCCTGGGGTGTCGCAGGGCTTCTCTTAATGGTCAGTTGTAAGCACTGGGTGTCGTAGCGTTGTCACATGGGTGTCGTAAGGTTTCAACTGCGGCATCGTAGATCTTTTTTTGGGTGAACATAACTTGGGTGTCGCAATACTTCCGACCTGTTTCCTCTTGGGACGTCGTAAAGCTTATCCGTTCAGCGTGCATTTAAACCATGAGCACCAAGTGGCCGATTGAATAATTGGAAAGTGCTCATTCCATCATGCGAGGAGAGACACTCCGATTTACTATAATGAAGACGCTAGCATGGCCAATACTTGTTCCGAATCGGGGATTGGAACACTGAGTTCGACGAGATTTGGTTTCCTGACACTCTCTTCAGTAATGGTTTCTGTCCCCAGCCCCCAACTCGACGGCTATAAAAGGGGAAAGAATGAGTATTGCCTGCAACCACAGGAAGGGTAGACGACATCGGAGGTAGTTTAAAAAGGTTTAAGAAAGCTTCACCCATGATGACATCAGAGGTAGACGAGCTGGCTATCACCTTTAGCATGAAACTTCGGCTCAATGGCTTTGATGAAGATGTGGAAAAGGAAACTGCCAAGGGATCATTGAAGAAAGACTCTGGTGGATCTCCGAAACAGAATTTTGAGCATACAAGTAAGAAGAAGAGAAAGGGAGGAGACCATAGAAGTCCGTCTGGAAATGCAAAAAAGCGTTTCCATTTGAAATTGTAACGAAATTTTGCAATGACTAATAATATTTTAGATGAAATTGCAACTGCTTCGATGCTACTGTGTTTTAATAGTAATTCTGGGTATCGTAGCTTTATTATGATTGCGATGGTTTTCTCCTGCGATGTCGTAAAGCTTTTCACCTACGCATGAACGGATGTCTTAGGTTTGTAATTAGGGTGCCGTACTATTTCATGTACGAAACCCCATGAAACAACTTACGATACCCCAGCTCTCAACTGATGACATCCTAGCTTTAAGGTGACAACACCGTGCAGGGACTTGTTAAGGCAGGGACCTACGACATTCCTGATTTAGGCTCTTACAACACCCTAGCTCTCATCCGATGGCACCCTAACTTTAGCGTGATGACTCCCATGCTGGGACTGTTAAGGCGGGAACCGACGACATCCCTGACTTAGGCTGTTACTGACACCCCAGCTCTTATCTGACGACACCCTATCTTTAAGGCGACGACACCCATGCGGAAACTGTTAAGGCGGGGACCGACGACATCCCCGAATTAGGCTGTTACGAACCCCAGCATGGGTTTGTAGCATTGGTGCTAGGGTGTCGTAAGGTTTAAACTGGGGTGTTACAAAGGATTTTCGGCCGAATTCCTCATGGGGTGTCGCGGGGCTTCTCTCCATGGTCAGTTATAAGCATGGGTGTCGTAGCATTGGTGCTATGGTGTCGTAAAGTTTCAACTTGGGTGTTGCCAAGGATTTTTGGCCGAATTGCTCTTGGGGTAGCATTGTCGCTAGGGTGTCGTAAGGTTTCAACTGGGGTGTTGCAAAATATTTTCGACCGAATTCCTCCTGGGTTATCACGGGGCTTCTCTCCATGGTCAGTTATAAGCACGGGTGTCGTAGCATTGGTGCTAGAGTGTCGTAAAGTTTTAACTTGGATGTCGCGAAGGATTATCGGCCGAATTGCTCCTGGGGTCGTAGCATTGTCGCTAGGGTGTCGTAAGGTATCAACTGGGGTGTCGCGAAGGATTTTCGGCCAAGTTCATATGGGGTGTCGTGGGGATTCTCTCCATGGTCAGTTATAAGCACGGGTGTCGTACCATTGTCGCTAGGGTGTCGTAAGGTTTCAATTGGGGTGTCGCGAAGGATTTTCGGCCGAATTCCTCGTGGGGTGTCGCGGCCGTTCTCTCCAAGTTGTAAGTGAGGACACTAGAGCTATATGGACAGGGAATAACGGGAAATATAGGCCGAGACACTCCGACGACACCCTAGTTCTAAGGAAGTTACCTGCGCATTCCCTCTTCCTCTAATGACAAAAAACAGTTGGTGTAATAAAGGAGCTTTACAAAGAAGCATGAACACCTTTTTACTTCATGTTGCGGATAACATTTCCTTGCATCCGAAAGCCCAGAGCGAGGGGGAAGAAAGAGTTTTTTTTCTTGCACAGATGTAATCCAAGAAAAAATGGCGGTAGAAGTAGGCTGGAGAGAAAGGGCATTTTCATCTACACATCAATTTTAAAATAAAGGTGAAGCTCTTTTAATGGCCGTCACGATCAGAACGTAACATCGTAGCAGAGCCATACCATTCCGCATCGTCAGCCACGTAGGATCCACATAGATCAATCAGGAAAGGCGGTGCAGCCCACGTATGACTTGCTATACCGGGGGCGGTGTACAAAGACTTTTCCAAGTCAAAGATGGGCACTTGGGGCATGAAAGTCAAGCCCAAACCGAATTTGGTTTTGCAGTTAATTTATGCGTCCCTGTTTTTGTTTGAAATAATTTTCGGTTACGCCCAAAAGATGTATCTCTTGAATGCAACCATTCATTCCAATCATTTTTAATGTGGCTTTTCATTCTCTATAAAAAAAGAAAAAAAAGGATGTTCTCAACAGAAGATTATTGTTTGCAAACAATAATCTTGGATTTGTTATCCTGAAGTGTTTTTACGATTCCATTTGCAATCTTTAGTGGGGGCAAATAAACACTAAAAGAAAGTATTAATTCACGCCTCAAAATCCAGATTCCCCGTATAGTTTTATTCTAACAGACAGTATATTGAATCAATGCGGTTCAATAGCTTTTGTTTATATTCAGTTCAATGGCTGAACATTAAATCAAGGGGAATATAGAAGCTTCTATTTGTATTCAGCTCAATGAAAAGATATTGAACCATCTATGAAGCTCAATGGCCTATTAATGCAACTCAATGGCTGTTTCATTTGTGCAGTAACAATCTATGGAGCAACTATACCTGTACACACAGTTTAAATATATATTTAAACTGTCTTTGTTTTATATGGAGCAGCTATACTACCAACATAGGGACTATAAATCCAACGGGCAACCCAAATTGAAAACATAATCCACGATAATAAAACCTTAAATCCATAAATCCTAACGTCCTAAACCCAAATGGATTTAAAGTGTCCGCTAATACCAAAAATAAATCCCCAGCATGTAAAGAGTTATATGCAGAGCAATTTTATATAATTAATTAAGATAAAAAGTCAGCTTCTACCCAAATCCTACTATATATATATATATATATATATATATATATATATATATATATATATATATATATATATATATATATAGAGCAATTTTATATAATTAATTAAGATAAACGGTCAGCTTCTACGCAAATCCTACTTATATCTCGGTCTCTAAAAAAATCTCTAAAAAATAACAAGAGTTTTATGAGCATTTACTCTATAAGTAACACAAAGTATAAATTAGTGGATCAAGTAAGTAAAATTTATAAAAGTATATTATTAATTAAAAAAAAAAACTCTAGTTTATAACTTAACATATCATCAATATACTAATACTTATAAATTTCAAAATATCTTTAATTAGTACATAAAACCTTTTATATAATATCTTTCTTATTATCATATTCAAAATTTGCATGTCATCTTACCCATGTTATTAGAATTTCGTATTAATAATACATGCTATTAGAGTTTATATTCCATGGTTACGAACTATAGTTATATCTATCCCTGTGATAAGGCCAAAGCACTGCATTTAACCTTATAGATAGAGACCAGAGCACTATGTTTAACCCTGGATACGAGTATATCCTCCACATATATCTTCTATAGAGATAGGTTTTGGTATCAGAATATAGTATTAGAATATGATATCAGAGTCATTATATAGTAAACAGAAAGCTACATATTTTCAAAAATAATCATATATTCATTAATATTTACTTATTTATATCATAAATTTCTCGTATTAATAATAATTCTCTAATACTCATAATAAATAGTTACGAAGAAATAACTATACTTTATCCAGATTTATAATAAATATGCTATGCAGAATTTAAATCTTTTAAAATAATTACAAAATCTTATTATTTCAAAATAATCATTTATTAACTATAAAATATTTTTTTACAATCCCACAATATTATGAAAAACCCAATATATGGTCAAATTACTATCAAAGTTTGAAATCATTTCAGAAATCATGAATAATTCATAAAATACTCTAATTTATGATTAGATTACTTACAGAAATTTGAAATCCCTTTTAAAAAATATGAACAATTTACAAAATACTTTAAATATTGATTAAGTAACTTACCAAGGTTTAAAATTTTTTAATAATTATAAATAATTTATAAAATACACTAATAGTTTATAAAATACTATAACTTATGTTAAGGTTACTTACCTCTATAGATAAAATCACTAGCAACTAATCTCTAATTTTTGATGCTTAAAGGTTCCATCAATCTTTGGATCTTTTGTCTTTCAATCTTTATTTTTTTTATCCTTCTAAATTATTGATTTGTTATGACAAGACCTTAATTGAGCCCTATTTATAGAAAGATTTATTAGAGCAAATAGATTTTCTACTGTTTATAAGATACTAATCTCAAGACTCAAATATACTTTTTAGTTTTAGTGGGATATTGATTCCTTAAGAAAAAGAAAGAGATAAATATTATAGATTCTTAAATAGATTTCATTTTTATAAGATACTAATCTTAAATAAACTTTTTACTTTTAATAGGATATTAATTCCTTTAAGAAAACTAAAGAGATAAATATTCATTAAATATTTAAAAATATATTTTGACTCAAAACTAACTTTTGATTTATCCAACATAATTTTTGAAATATAAAAATTTGGATAAAAATACCAAAAATCATCCTTATACGAGTCAATGGGTATTTTTTAAAGTTTATGAATAATGATATATGTTCATTAATTTGCTTCTAACTTTTTGAATACAGTTTCATTTTGAATGATTTAAGATGTATTAGAAAGCTAACTCAATATAAAATGTTATGAATATGAATTCAATCTAAAATTCTAATTATATATTTTTAACTCAATTCAGTCAAATTATAAATCTTAATCCAAAGTAAGCTAGTTAAAAGAGTTGGGTTTTATACCTCAAATCCATAAACTAGAGAAACGGAGGACCACATATACCTCAATAGCAATACTAATTGAACACTTTATCCATGAATGAATAAAAAAGTAGGAAATCATAAAGCCCTAAAACCTTATAATTGAAAAAATTGAGGACCACTTCTCATAAAACTACATATAAACTCCATATCCACGAACGAAGGTTCACATGCCAAATTGCATAAGACAAATCTTGAAGTATTTAAAAAATAACATAGAAAATCCTAAATTGCATAACATGTTACAAAATATAACTTTAGGTAGTATTTGATAGAAAAAATATTATTCATAGATATGTGTACGGGATAGAGATTGTCCCCTGACTATCCCATTGATCATATCAAATGCAAAAAGGTAAATCCATAGGATAACTTTTTTTACTCTTATTTGGAGGGATAACCAGCTATTCCTGCATTTTCTAGGAAATAAATTAAGAGGATATCCCATGGTTAATCATAGTTAACCATGAATTATCCCTTTGGTTAACTTTATTCCCAGCTATCCCTTTAGGCTTTGTTTGGATCTTTATAGGGGAAGGAAGGGAAGAGTAAAAAGAAGGAAAGGGATGGAAGGAAAAGGAAGGGGAAGGAATGATTACTCTTCTTCTCTTTTTTGGAAAGGATGAAAGGAAAATGAAGGATAATATTATTATCTTGTTTGGATAGAGAGAAAAAAGAAGGGGAAGAGTTATGTGACAATTATATCCCTTCAGAACAGGAAATAAATCGTGGGAGTGAAAGAATGAAGAATAGAAAATGAAGGGATATTTTGGTCTTCCCATAAAGTATGACTTAAACTTTTCTCTTCTCCAGCTTATCTCCCGATTTGGAGGTTAACAAATTTACGCTCGCTTAGGAAAAAAAAAAGAAAAGGAAACCGGTTACTCCCATTCCCTTCCCTCTCTTTCTTTCACCCTCCTTCCAAACAAGGTAATTTATGACCTTTTACCTTCTTTCTCTTTTTCTTCCCTCCATTCCCTCCCATCCAAATTCCCTCCCATCCAAACAGACCCTTTATAGTTATGGCTTTTGGGAATAAAAAAAGATATCCAGGGGATATCTTCTCTTATCCTTTATTTCAAACATTTAATCAAATCTATAGAAAAAATGAACCTGATGACGCCAGATCACCAGTCTCGAGCATTCGGTCGCCTCCTCCAGCGAGCCCGGGGTCCTCCAACGAGCTCCTCGCGCCTGCGGGCCTACAAACAAGTCCCGAGGGCAGGAGATTTCGGCGGGGACCCTCCGACGCTCAAGTCAGCGCTCTGGGCAATAGCCATGAGCTTGAGGAAGCTCGAAAGAGAAAAGAGAGAGAGAGAGGCTCCGAGAAGAGCTCTTTCTATGAGCGTTTAGGAGCGTTATGAGTGTGTTACCTGGTCGGGATCCCTCTTACCCTTTTTATAGATGCCTAGAGTCCGTGGGCTTGGGGCGTGATCACTTGTCAGAACATTAATTGATGGCAGCACAGTGGAGCTTACCTCCATATGACGTGTCAAGCTGCAGGCCGTGTCCTGTTAGAGTAGGTGGTCGCAGGGCATGACCGATCGTTACGGCGCTTGCCAAACATGTCCCCTACGTCACCTTTTTGGTTGTCCTATGTGGACAGTGATAGATGATAAAGTTAGTCGTGTGGGTCCCAAGGTACAACCGTTGGGGGAGAAGGATGATGTTGAGTTGAAGCCAACTGTCCCTCGTAGAACATTGATTATAGAGTGCTTGTGTGGCACCATTCATGCTCTTTGATGAGTTTCAGAAAAGATCGATGGTGAACACTTGCATGACACTGTTCACATACGAGGCTCTGTTCATTTGCATGGCACTGTTCACCGCCGGAAGGAGCTTGGCAGCGAGAGTTGAGACCGAGAGGAGCAACGTGGCAGCCATAAAATCCTTAATATAGGGAGAGAATAAGGTAATAAATGCATTGGAGCAATTGTATGCACGTTGGCCTTGAGGTATCGAGGTCTCGACCTTGGAGGTCTCGGCCTTAGAGGTTGGGTTCGATGGTCGGAGGAGAGCCACCTAGCAGCCATAAATGCCTTTAATAAGGCAATAAATGCCTTAGAGTAATTGGGTGTATGTGGCTTTATGAGGCCATAAATGCCTTGGTGTGAGAGATATACCGTGGCCGAAAGGGGGGCTCCGTCAGTTTCCTTCTTTCACGATTCTTTAATAGCGTTGGATCAGCCACATCAAATGCCGCCTCGCCCCTGAAATGAAGCGGGCCCACCCAAGCAAGGAGAAAGGGGCGTAACCTTCCAAGTGGCTGATCCTCACATGACTTTGGGTCTTTAACCTTTGACATGAAGTTTGAATGTGGGTCCCCGTCCACATGCCATTGAGGCAAAGAGCCAATGATGCCGCAATGATGCTCCTGAGACAGAGGGAGCCGTTGCCGCGGAGGCAGAGATAAGCCGCTGAGGCTGTAATAAGGCCATTGAGGATAAATCAAGATGGCCGAAGTAGAAATAAAGCCGCAGGGGCTGAAATAAAATTGCATGTGTGTTTGGTATCGACGTTGGAGTCAGTTTTTGGCTTTTGGTGCCAAGCTGGTCTCGGGCTTGAGTGTCGATGGTTCATCGGGCTTTGAGTGCTGACCGAGTCGGGCTTGTTGTTGAGAGCCGATGGTTCGTCGCTCTGCCAGTGGTACCCAGGCTTCATGCCTGGCTAGCCCAGGGCTTTTTGTGCCGACCGGGATTGGGCTTTAGTTGTTGAGAGCCGATGGTACATCGCTCTGCCAGTGGTACACTGGGCTTCGTGCCTGGCTGGCCCAGGGCTTTTTGTACCGACCGGGGTTGGGCTTTAGTTGTTGAGAGCCGATGGTACATCGCTCTGCCAGTGGTACACTGGGCTTCGTGCCTGGCTAGCCCAGTACTTTTGTGATGACTGGGGTCAGGCTTTAATTGTTGAGAGCCGATGGTACATCACTCTGCCAGTGGTACACTGGGCTTCGTGCCTGGCTGGCTTAGGGCTTTTTGTGCCGATCGGGTCGGGCTTTAGTTGTTGAGAGCCGATGGTACATCGCTCTGCCAGTGGTACACTAGGCTTCATGCCTGGCTAGCTAGGGCTTTTTGTGCCGACCGGGGTCAGGCTTTAGTTGTTGAGAGCCGATGGTACATCGCTCTGCCAGTGGTACACTGGGCTTCGTGCCTGGCTGGCCCAGGGCTTTTTGTGCCGATCGGGGTTGGGCTTTAGTTGTTGAGAGCCGATGGTACATCGCTCTGCCAGTGGTACACTAGGCTTCATGCCTGGCTGGCCCAGGGCTTTTTATGCCGACCGGGGTCGGGCTTTAGTTGTTGAGAGCCAATGGTACATCGCTCTGCCAATAGTACACTGGGCTTCATGCCTGGCTGGCCCAGGGCTTTTTGTGCCGACCGGGGTCGGGCTTTAGTTATTGAGAGCCGATGGTACATCGCTCTGCCAGTGGTACACTAGGCTTCATGTCTGGCTGGCCCAGGGCTTTTTGTGCCGATCGGGGTCGGGCTTTAGTTGTTGAGAGCCGATGGTACATCGCTCTACCATTGGTACACTGGGCTTCGTGCCTGGTTGGCCCAGGGCTTTTTATGCCGACCGGGGTCGGGCTTTAGTTGTTGAGAGCCAATGGTACATCGCTCTGCCAGTGGTACACTGGGCTTCATGCCTGGCTGGCCCAGGGCTTTTTGGACGCCAAAGCGAGGTTGGCCTTGGATGTTGATGCAAGGTAGATCTTCCCTGCATGACATTTTTAAGTATTAATGAAAGAAAACTGTCTTAAGTGCAATATACTTAGCTCTTGTAGCTCCCATTTTTTCCTTTTGCGGGTTTGAGCACTTTCGTCTGCTGGTGACCTGCCCCTCAGGGAATCATATTAGTTGGATTGGAGGTGTCGTTGCCCTTACTTGGGCCTTCCCTCACATTAGAGGCCAGGACGAGATGTCTGTGGCAGGGAAGAAGCTAGAAACCAGGACAAAGCTGGAGGCCATTGAGGAAAGCTTCGACAGTTGGCTGTCGTTGAAGACGAGTGGCTGGGAGAGTCCATCGAGGACTTTGCTGAGAGTTGATATCAGCGGAGTAAAAAGGCCGACGGAATTGCTAAGAGGACACTTTGCCTAGCTCTTTCCTTGAAGAGATTGATTGCCCTCGGTGCTGAAGCTTGAAAGCAGCTAGAACGAAATCCGTAAAAGGTCCTGGGCTCAGTTTGGCTTTTGGGTGTAACAGAGAGAAGGAGAGAGAGGAAAGTTGGAGTCAACAATCAAAGCCTTTTGCCCTCATCTTCCTCCTTGCGTTAATTGCAACAATACCTCTCGGCTTACTACTGTAAGAGATTAAAATGCCCATAAATACTTGAGGAGTTAGGATTTGGGTGGCAAGGAGTGGCGCTCTTGCTAGCTAACGAGCCTGAGCCTTAAATGGCTGTTGAGCTTGAGTTTGAGGTTGCTCTTGCTCCTGAGCTTGTTGCCACGCGGCCATGGAATATCGTTCCCATAGCCTTTGAACAACTACCGTTAATGCTTGAATCTTCAGGGTGAGGGTGGCCCGGTGATTTGCTTGAATGGCGTGAACTAGTAGTGATGGTGGAACAGAGAATTAGCATCTTGTTGCTCAGTTTGTTGAGGTTGCCCCCTAGCATTACTTGTGAAAGCTTCCCAGATTCTTGTCATCGCCCTCTTCACGATCCACCATTTTGATGAAAAGGGATGAGGATCTGCAAACCAGCATCGCTGACCCTCCCCCTTCCTGACGCGCCAATCTGATGACGCCAGATCATCGACCTCGAGCGTCCGGTCGCCTTCTCTAGCGAGCTTGGGGTCCTCCAGCGAGCTCCTCACGCCTGCGGGCCTGCAAACAAGTCCCGGGGTCGGAGATTCCGACGGGGACCCTCCGACGCTCAAGTCAGCGCTCTGGGCAACAGCCGTGAGCTTGAGGAAGCTCGAAAGAGAAAGAGAGAGAGAGAGGCTCCGAGAAGAGCTCTCTCTGTGAGCGTTTAGGAGCGTTATGAGCGTGTTACCTAGTCGGGGTCCCTCTTACCCTTTTTATAGATGCCTAGAGTCTGTGGGCTTGGGGCGTGATCACTTGTCAGAACATTAATTGATGGCATCACAGTGGAGCTTACCTCTATATGACGTGTCAAGCTGCAGGCCGTGTCCTGTCAGAGTAGGTGGTCGCATGGCATGATCGATTGTTACGGCGCTTGCCAAACATGTCCCCTACGTCACCTTTTTGGTTGTCCTATGCGGACAGTGATGGGTGATAAAGTTAGTCGTGTGGGTCCCAAGGTACAGCAATTGGGGGAGAAGGATGATATTGAGTTGAAGCCAACTGTCCCTCGTAGAACATTGATTATAGAGTGCTTGTGTGACACCATTCATGCTCTCTGATAAGTTTCATGAAAAAACCGATGGTGAACACTTGCATGGCACTATTCACGTACGAGGCTTTGTTCACTTTTATGGCACTGTTCACAGCCGAAGCGAGTTTGGCAATGAGAGTTGAGACTGACAGCCATAAATGCCTTTATATAAGGAGAGAATAAGGTAATAAATGCCTTGGAGCAATTGTATGCACGTTGGTTTTGGAGGTATCGGCCTAGGAGATATCGGTCTTGGAGGTCTCGGCCTTCGAGGTTGGGTTTAATGGTCGGAAGAGAGTCGTGTGGCAGCAATAAATGCCTTTAATAAGGCAATAAATGCCTTAGAGTAATTAGGTGTATGCGGCTTTGTGAGGCTATAAATGCCCTAGTGTGATAGATATATCGTGACCGAAAGGAGGCTTTCCTTCTTAATGAATTTTTTTAAACAATTGGTGTTGTCAAATATCTTCTCGGTCAAACCTAGGGCTTTGACTACCAACTAGATGATCGAGATTATGGGTAGATGCTGATATGAACATGGATATAATCAAAATTGAACGG
Organism: Calamus simplicifolius; assembly: GCA_900491605.1. Lineage (NCBI taxonomy): Eukaryota > Viridiplantae > Streptophyta > Magnoliopsida > Arecales > Arecaceae > Calamus > Calamus simplicifolius. Next base: position 309,131 of record UESW01004681.1, on the reverse strand, counting down.
TCTTAGTACGAGGCAAATTAGTTAGCACATAAAGGCATGTGCTAACTAATTAAACAATTTTTATCTCCTAATGAAACGAAGGGTTAAAACATTAGCGTTTGTTTTGATATTTTCTTAACTATAAAGTTTAAAGTGAAACACCATAGAATCCAAATTATAATAAATTCAAAATTTTATGTAATATCTTTTATCAATTTATCCTAAAAAATATTTTTAATTTAATTATTAAAATTTATTAAAAACTTAAAATGAATTAAAAATAGAATTATTAAATACTAAATAAAATTTTCAAAATTTTTTCTGCTAAAAAGCTAAATACTTACATAACTGCTTGTTAAAAAATAAAAAATCGTTAAAGCGCCGTGCGCGGAGGGATCTCTTGCGAAGTTTTCTATTTTATTTTTTATTTTTATTTCTATAAGTGGCCGGTTTGTTATTAACAAATTTCTTATCCATGCATTTACTGTTTATTCTGCCAGCTTACGCTGCTTCGCTTCCTTGGAAGAATCGTATGGGCCCGAGCCAGCGTCGCGCATTCATCGCTGGATCACGGTTTGCATGCGTTGGCAGTACCTGGATAGGTAACCACAGGCGCACTACGAGCTTTGTTGGAACCGCCGGGTGCTTTTCCTCGTCTTGACCAAAAGTCTTGGATTTTGTTTAGCTAGATACTATATATGTAAATATTGGCTAATATGGTGAGGAATACGTACAGCAACAACGAATAGTTAACGAAGATAATCTATTTGAAAAAAAAAAAAAGCTTTCATAATTTATTTGAAAAAAATTTTGTTTAGCTAGATACTATATCTGTAAATATTGGCTAATACGATGAGGAGTACATACAGCGAATAGCCAACGAAGTAATTTATTTAAGGGAAAAAAAAGCTTTTGTAATTTATTTGGAAAAAAAATTGTTTAGCTAGATACTATATATGCAAATATTGGCTAATACGGTGAGGAGTACGTACAGCAACAGCGAATTGCCAACGAAGATAATTTATTTGAGAAAAAAAAATAGCTTTCGTAATTTATTTGAAAAGAAATTTGTTTAGCTAGATACTATATCTGTAAATATTGGCTAATATGGTGAGGAGTACGTACAGCAACAGCGAATTGCTAACGAAGATAATTTATTTGAGGAAAAAAAAATAGCTTTCGTAATTTATTTGGAAATTTTTTGTTTAGCTAGATACTATATCTACAAATATTAGCTAATACGGTGAGGAGTACGTAGCAACAACGAATTGGCAACGAAGATAATTTATTTGAGGAAAAAAAATAGCTTTCGTAATTTATTAATTTTTTTTTGTTTAGCTAGATACTATATCTGTAAATATTGGCTAATACGGTGAGGAGTACATACAGTAACAGCGAATAGCCAACGAAGGTAATTTATTTTTTTTTAAAAAAAGCTTTCGTAATTTATTTGGATAAAAAATAAATCACGTCGCCTGAGAGATTCGAACTCTCGCGGGGAAACCCCATGTACTTAGCAGGCACACGCCTTAACCACTCGGCCAAAGCGACAATTTCCGCCAATCTTTTTAGAAAAATAAATGTCATTTCCTTTTTTCCGCCCACCCCCCGTCCCATCGAAGGGAAATCGAAAAAAGTACAAATAAAAAAAAGCCATCCATTGGTCGAAGTCCACGATCCCACCGCACCGAAGTCTTTCGCATCTTGCTCCTCCAAGAAAAAGAGGGGGGAGGAAGAGCGACGGAGGCGGGGAGCCATGTCGTCCTCTGCCGCCCTTCCACCGAACCAAAACAACCACGCCGGCGGTGGAGAGGGCTGGGCCGCCTCCTCCGGCGGCAGCACCGACGCCCATCAACAACCCCAGACCTTCTGGTGCCACGAGTGCGACATGAGCGTGACCCTCCTCCCCTCCCCGTCCCCTCCCGCTCTTCTCTGCCCCCAGTGCCGCGGCGATTTCCTCGAGGAGATGGAGCTCCCCCCCTCCCCCCCTCCCCCGCTCCCCAATACCCTAACCGTCTCCTTCGCCGACTCTGACTCCGACGATCCCGACGACCTCGACGTCATCGCCGACTCCCCCGACGATCCTGGCCACCGCCGCCGCGGTCCCACCCTGGCCTACTTCCGTCGCCTCATCCACCACCTCGCCTCCAGCGACGACCGCCCCCTCCCCCTCCCCGTCCCCTTCCACAGCACCGCCCCGGCCCCCAAATCCTCCATCGACGCCCTCCCCACCGTACAGATCTCCGACCCCTCCCTCCCCTGCGCCATCTGCAAGGACGAGTTCCCCCTCCACTCCAACGCCCGCCAGCTCCCCTGCTCCCACCTCTACCACTCCGACTGCATCGTCCCCTGGCTCTCCCTCCACAACTCCTGCCCCGTCTGCCGCTTCCGCCTCCCGTCGACTCCTCCTCCTCCTCCGCCGCTGACCACCGCTTGCCCCGCATGTCGGTCCGTTTCGGAAGCTTCTTCGATGATGATAACGAGGATGACGGCGGGGGCACCCTGGCTATCCGGACCGCGCTTCAGCAAATCAGAAGGAGGCATCGTCTGGTGCTGCCGGCGCGGCCGTTGGCGTCCGCTGTGGTGGAGACGTCTCCCACTCAGATGGCGCAGGCTGAGACGGGGTCGGCCGGGCCGGCCACCAGTGGGGAGACGGTGTCCTCGGAGTGGCCTATGGAAGGGGTTGCAGGGCCGGCTGGTGTAAGGGTGGATGATGAGGGAGATACCGTGATGTCAGATGTTAGGGAGGATTTGTTCGATTGACTTAGAATTCTATGGGTTCATTTGGCTTCAGAAATTCCAGGTACGGCTGTTTTTTTTTTTTATTTTTTTTGAAATTTTAACTCCATTTTCATAATCCAATAGAATCATTCATTCAACGGCATGTAATGAACTTTAGAATGCTGTGATTTGGATATAAAGTTAATGAGATCGAGCTGAAATTGATTATTGTTAGTCCTTGGAAATTGCTTTTAGACCTTCATTTCACAGTAATCCAGTTGCCTTTTTTTTAGAGATGCAGACTTATGGTGATGACGAGTAAACTGTGATATGATAAATTCAGTCCATTTAGTGTAGGTTTTATTTAATAAGTTATTGTTCTGATCTTATGCTCCACCGCTTTGTTTTACTCGTATATTCTTGTTGCATAAATATTTCAAGAACAGTATTGAAGACTTTAAAGGGATTCATTGGATCCTTGACAGCAGTAGGTCCACCAACTAAGCAATGAATGATTTAGGTTATAGGACCTGCAAATAAAATTTATCAGTTGGGATTATATACGGGGGCATGTTGGTGCTAAACTATGTGCAAGTCAACCTTTCTTCTTCATTATTTGAAGGAGAGGGAATTTCAAGCGATGATTAGGAGAAGAGGATCAGTAGAGAGGTTTTGTAGTCTAAGAAGCAGTGATGTGAGAAGTTTCCTAACAGTGCTAGCATAAGAGTACTGTTATGCTAGTACCTACTTTTATTCAACCCTTCTCTTCCTTGTGTGTCATGTATTGCTATATGTATACAAAATTCATCATTTTTTTCCCCAAAATCATGAATTATACTTTATCGTAGGTCTCACCAAAATATTCTATGAATAATTCATGGACTAATAAATGCTTCATGAGTTGTCATGAATTTGTGATTTTATGAAAGAATAAATCAGGAGGTGAAAGATTTGTTGGCTCTTTGCCACCAATAGTAGAATTACAAAATGAGGATGCAGCTGCGCTTGCACTTTGAGGCACTAAGGCAGGTTACAGACATGGGGGTGAGGGTTTTGAGTTTGAGGAAAATTGAAAGTTACACCTACCTACCTTCTCTTTAAGCATTCTTCTTCATCTCTCTTTTCATCATCCTGTTGAGCATAACATTCCCCTTCTTTTCTAACAATAATAATCTCTCTCTACCTGTGTGCATGCGCGTGGGTGTGTGGGTGCATTTGTGTGGGTGTGGGTGGCATGTGGGCGTGAGCGTCTATGCTTGTGTGCATGTCTGTGTTTGCATGCATTTGCATATGTGCACACATGCGTTTGTGCATGCATGCGTGTGCATGTTTGTGTATGCGTGTGCGTGCTTATGCGCGTGCACAGCACATGCACACACACATGCACATGTGTGTGTGTCTTGCAATGGCAACCTCCATGTCCCTCAAAGTTTTGCTACTTTCTTAACTTTGTCATTTAAGTGCAAAACCCAGACCACCTACATTGTTCTATCAACCATCTCTTAAAACCAACATCTACTGCTCTTTATTTACAATTTTTGTATATATACGTATCTATTCATGAAGACTTAGTATTTTTTTTTATTTTCTGAACTTCCTGAATCTTTTACCAAATTTGACATATTTTATTCAAATTCCAAACTTCTCAATCCCACTGAATTGTTCCCAAATCTCAAGCTTGTGACTCATTTCAAGTGTTTCATTTGGAGCAATCCATGTAGTGTGGTGTGGTTTAACACATGATTTGTGTATGTAGCATGATCCAAGATTTGCTTAGGATGATTGTATTTGGTCCTTGGCCTAGTTACATTATGATATATTCAAAGGCTTTATTTCGATGGTTAAGCTATGCACGGCCCCATTTGGGCAATTTGTAGGAATTCAAGGCTTAATTAGAGATTTTCATGATTTATCAAAATTAAACTACTTAAACAAGACATGTAAATGAAATAAACTTTGTGAATAAAGGGCATTCTCATGAAAGCAAGATGGTTGCAAAAGTTAAAGGGACCTTTTCCCTTCTTTTGAAGGGAATAGTCATTAATGTAAAAGATTATACACGCATAGATGTAGGTGAAGACCAGCAAGAAATGATGTGAATTGTAGCTACCTATGCCAAATAAGAAGTGAATTTCCTTATGTTTTTTTCTAGCTCCTAAGATATACTTCTTTGTATTGTTGATATCATGTACCTTGACAAGTCAAAAATAAAATTTGATATAAAATTATGTAAATTGGCACAATTTGAATTATTTTATATTCCACTCATATTGAATCTAATTCATCAAGGAGAAGTGAATTATGAATTACCAGTTGGTGTTTTTGTGTTCTTCACAATGTCTCCCATTATAGGGATAGAATCACTTCTGGTCCATGTTTTGGTTTAGAGGTTCTCACAAATCAGGTGTGCAACGGGTCCAAGGAATTTATAAGTAGATTGAATATTCACATATTGGTAATCGCTTTTGACTTTATAATAAATCAGCATATTTACAACCAGTACTAGGATTAGAACTTGATCAGGCCGGGTTGGGTTTTTGTACTGCTCAGACCCAACTGAGAAAATTATCTAGCTAGACCAGGCTTGCAAATTTTTTAGAGGGCCAGGCTTGGGCCTGACCTGAGCTTGAACCTAGATGAGCCTAACTTGAATTGAGCTCAAGTTGGCCAAGCCTGAACTTGAGCCCCTCCATATTCCCTCTCAGATGGCTATGACCGAGTGCACAGATAGCTGTGGATCTCCACTTTGGATCTGAAGGCTTTCCAAGATTGGGATCTATGCCAAAGGCTTCTCATTGTAAGATGCAGGGAGGTCTTCATGGTAGGGGCTGGAGGAGGAGAGTTAAAGTTGGGATGAGGTTGGCACTGACTTGAAGTCTGAGCATAGAGCAGTGAGAAGCCCAGGGATCAGTTGGTTTGATGTGTTCTAAGGTCAGTACATACTTTAGAAACTTGAGGTTAGGGTTCTTGGAAGAAGTGATGATGGTGAGCTTTTGGGAGTTGAGTTTCCTTGAGGCAATGTAGATAGAGGTGAGAGCAGGGAGGGGAATTGGCAGAAGGAAGGGAGGGTTAGGGGATGGTAGACAGAGAGAAGCAAAGGTTGTTGCATGTGGTGGGGGGGGGGATGGGTAGTTAAGTTGGTTAGGGTTAGAGGTGGACTAGGCCAGGCTGGGTCAGAGTTGGGCTTTGGGCTGAGTTTGCTTTTTTGTTTGGGCTCCTCTACTTGGGCTTGAATTTGGGTCCAAATTCTTTCAGACCAAAGCCAAAACTTGACCTAAAGCTAGCTTGACTCACAAGATTGCAAATGGGTCAGGTTGGGTCATACTTGATCTCAATTCGATTTGGTTTTATGTTCGGACTCTAACCCAACCCATTTGCTCAACGGGTTGGGTCGGATTGAGCCTATGAAAGAAATTTAGATCATTTGGTTTATTCGAGTTTAATCCAAAATATTACTTTTGAGTTAAGCATCTGACTATTCTTTTATTGCTAAAATCTAATAATTGATAATCAAATGTAGATCCATTAAAAAATTTAAATAAGATTAAAAAGAATCAACTTAAACTTAAATTTTTATTTCAAAACGTTTACTTCTATCCAAGTAAATAATTATTCTTGTGTTTATAAATTATGATATTTAAAATATTATTGATATACTTGAAAACATTATAAATACGAATCCATCAAAATAAATATAAAATATAATATTTAGATGTAATTAGAGAAAAATATGGGGGGAGATCAAGTTGTTAATATGAAAAGGAAAATTTATTTAAATTAAAGTTCATTCCATGAATTTATAAAGATAATTGAAGTAAAAAAAATAGAATTTATATAATTAAGGTTTATGGATCGAAATAAATCAGGTTTAGGTTAGGATCAGGTCGAATCATGGGTCAACCAACCTATTTGTTGCGTTATTGATTTGATGGGCCTTGAGCTAATGCAGGTCAATTTCAAACCCTAACAAGTATTGCCTTAATGATCCAATATTGATGTTTTTTGAACATGTGACAAAGGCATTGTATCCAAGTGTCTATTTGAACACAGGAACCTTCAAAAGATCAGATAATGAGGACATGTCCATGTTACATGGACATAGATATGAACAAATATATGCGTATAATGAATAGTTTTTTGGACCAATTGCTTTGTAAGTTGTAACTTGTCAGACTTTCAAAAACTTCACCAAACATTATGTCCACTTAAAAACTTCTTAGGTAGGACTTCCAAGTTCTACCCATGATGATATCATGGTCTTTGATTTAAAGTGTGGCATGGAGTAACATGAAGTGTGCAAGTATCCAATAGTCTGGACATAGAAAAACCTCAATTTTGAGTTGTATAGGTAACATTGCCTAGTATCCTGTAGCTCTCTGTGTTCCCAGTTGTTCAGTCTTCTTTTCAAAGATTAACACTTCCTGAATACCTTGCGCTTGATGATCAATCTTCTGTTGTCTTGCCAATGAGCCCACCCTGTTGTACAGTACGTGCATGATATTGAACAAGGGCACAAAATTAGGGTAGTGCTGCCTTTATTATGTTGCTTGAGCAAATCAGATGGTCAGCTATGTCATGCTACCAACCATGCACCCACTTTTATTGTTGTTGAAACAGATAAAGAAACTTTGATATCTGATAAGCTGTCTTTTTTGGAGACATATTTTGGTCGTCGAAGCCTTGCTAACGGGACTGTATCCAATTTATTGTTGATAAAATAGGCAAAAAAATTTTGACATTTGAGCAGCTGCTTCATACTATGCATTTTTCTTCTGATACATTTGTTAGTCATACCAATGACTTGCATGTCTTTTGAGATTGTCGGTTGGATGAATTTTTACAGCTTTTCAACTCTTATTTGATATTCACACCAGTCATTTTACCAGCCTTTCTGCTGTGATCCTAAGATTTTGCGCATAGTTTGTCTGTTTTGCAGCTTATGTATAGTAGCTGTTATGAGAAAGCCATCATCAACCTCAAGGATTTGCCCTTTGAATTATGTTTGTTTATTGCAGTCTGCAATTGTAACCTTCAGATTACTAGTAATTTTAGTATTCTATGCATTGATTTTCTTAGTGCATGGATGGATACCTCACTTGCTACAATAATGGTAATGCTGCCCTTGTACATTGATTATACTTTTTTTTTTAAGTACAGGTACTTGTGTGACATTTTGTTTCCGCTTTAAGTTGATTGAGAACTTATTTGCTCAATTTGTTATATCTTTGTGAATATTGATTGATAAAAAATCCTCAAATAGGTAATAGATTGGAAACCCTGCCGTGAATTACATCTGCAAGGATGGGCATCTTTATCTGATGATTATTAAAGGTCGTGCTGGAGAAATTTCAAGTTAGAGGTCACGTATAGATGAGTTTGAAAATTTTCATTTCTTAGTCAGTTGGAAATGTTAGTTTGCAGTAATTTTCCATCAGGAATTGCAGATTTGCTTTGTGCTGTACTTAGTGGGAAAATGGCAAGAGCCATTGGAGAGTGACACAAACGCCCTTGGGTTCCTCTGTGGGCAAAACTTAGCTCATCTGTGCAGTTTGAGAATCTTCCCTTACGCCTTGTTTGGATATGTTAGAGAGAGAGAGAGGATCACTTCCAGACAAGGAAAAAGAAGAAAAAAAAGGAGAACCTCATGAGGTAGAATGAAAGTAAGTGAATGGGAAGAGAAACTTAGAAGAGATTAAAATAAGGGTTTTGGAAGGAAAGCATCTCTCTCTATTTGGCCTCACTTATCTGTCCAAACGTGGGATCTTAATTCTTTTTTCTTCTCTCCTTAATAAGTTTCTAATCAAATAAAAGAAATTAGCTATATTTCCCCTTCTCTGCCTCATATAATACCTGATTTTAACCATCTCCTCATTTATTCTCTCCTTATTATTATTATTTTTTTCAAAGAATGGTGAGGGTTTTGAATTTCAGATCCTATCCAGTCCCACACCCTCCCTCTAGGTCGTACGGAGGCTCGATGCCCTTGGGCATCAAACTCTGCTCCTTGCTTTAAGAGGCAAGGTAGTACAATCTAAATTAAAGTTCGGTGGTCCAATTGTCCCCATTTCAAATAATTGTGTTAGTGAAGTGCGACGCATTGCTGGATGAGCGTTTTCTTTTAGGTTTTTTTTTGTTGGGGTGTTGGTGGGGGTGGGGGGGTGCTCATTGCTGAGATGAGTTGAGTTTCTTCTTGGGTAGGGTTGATGCGTTTATTCACCAGTATAGAGTATAGTGTAACAAAGATGTCAGCTGCTACCGTCCCCAGCGTCAGCTGTTACAACCTAGTATTTTAGTTGATATTTATCAGGCTTTCTTTTGTTATTTTGTTCCTAGTTTTTTAGAATCAGTGCATGAAATAATTTTGAATATTGGCTCATTCAGCACTGAACATGAAGTGTGGTGCATCACTTGAAAGTCGGATATGTTGATTGTGATATTCGTATATCATGGAGAGAGATGGAGTTTTTGATAAATTAATTAAACTTCATCCTTTTTATCGAATTAGATAAATGATGGTCGAGTGAGATTGTTGACATGTCCAAGTGTCAGATGATAAAGTCTTATCTAATGTTTCATGATCGAATCTGTTGTCTCCTATGATGACTCACCAAAGCCCTTGCACTTTTTTTGATCATGAAAAAAGCACCACTTTTGCACTTCAGCTTCTTGATTCCTTTGTCAAGTTTGGTTTTAGACACACGGTATAGCATTTGCGTTGGTTTATTTATAGCCACGGAATCCATTTATGTTCTATTAAATGAGGGTATGCAACTTTCTATGAAATATGAAATATCACCTAGATGCAATCCATCGATGCAATTACAACCATCCATCAATCGCATTGTATCTTTAAAATTAGGCAAGTGCATGAGATGTGATAAGCCATTTGCACCATGAAATTTTTGGAGAAACAAAAGTATGGATGGTGTTGATTAGAATAAGAATCTCTCTTCTGCTCTCGTGTGCTGCCAGCTTCTGTAGGGTCTTCTATTGTTGTTTGACTGAAGTGCTTCAAAAAGTTCCACGAGGCCCATGCAAATGGAATTCAGACTTTTAAAAGGCATTACAATATGGTTATTTTTTCTCGTGCCATATTTTTTGCTAAGGGATAAAGGACTTCTCTTTTGAGGGAGGCGAAGGGACAAGGACTTCATCCATGGATGACAGGCTTGTCAAACGCCACGGTGTACTTTAGAGGTAGGTCCAAATAGGAGGAGGTCGCAAATCCCTTGGAAGTTTTAGATGCTCAACAAAATATGATTAAAACAAACTCAGGTTGACAAAATGTACTTCTGAAAATTTAGAGAAGTAATGCCCCCAATCTCAAACACATGCTTGTAAGAAGGGTTTTGCTTCCTATTGTTTCTACCGTTTCGAGTACGTCAAGTGGCCCATGTTGGGATTTGGTTGACCTACGGCTTATCAAAGATGAATCCATATCGCTGACCTAGTGGTAAGCAGCTTGATTTTATTCAGTATTGCTAGCTTCCGATTTAAGTTAAAATTTGCTTTGATGTCTTGAGTCAGAGAGATGGTGTACTGGAGCCATCCGGGTGACATGAGCTCTTAGGTAAGCAAGCATTCATGAAATGAGAACGAAGAGGGCCAAGTTGCCAAGGGCAGCGGATAAATAAATCAAGGCGTTAAAAAAAGTCATTTCAAGGCCTTCTCCCATCTGCAAGGCCATATAACCCTAAAATTAAAAAAAAAAAAAAAGGTAGAAATATAGCTGATGGCAGCAATTCCATTGGATGTTTTGAGGGAGTCAAACTCAAACACGAGTTTCAACGCGTCAAACTATGGACGGAGCCATCAAGCATTTTATTCATTTGAATAAAGCACGAGAAACTCGTGAGGAAGAAACCGTCAAAGCGGCGGCTGGAGAACGGCGATAACTGGCCTCCTATATAAGAAAGCCCTCTCTTCCAGACGTTAAGCTCATATCACTCACCTTTCCTCCTCCTCCTCTTCTTCTTATTCCTCATTTCGTGGTATTCCATTCAACCGCGGCCATGGCCTCCGACGAATCGAGCGAGTATTTGGTGAAGGCAGGCCTTTTCGTTCTGGTCCAAGTTCTCGTCTACCTGATTCTCGCCAACTCTTCCAACGTATTCTCCAACGCAAAGATGAGATCCCTAAGCTTCCGACCCACGCGGTCGCTGAGCTTGCGACGTATGATCGCCCAGCTCTCCGAATTGCCTGCGGGCGTCGAGCCATCGCCACGGCCTTCTAATCTCAAGGACTAGTCGTGTCGATATCTTGGAGCTTATTCTCCCTGTGGGAAAGGTGGAATAAGAAGCCGCCTTTCCCTTTGGTTAGCTCATGAAGGCATAGGAATTGTCTTTCTTTAATTATTTACTGTTTGATTCTTAGGTTGCGATACGTGGGACCAGTTGATGTAAAATTGCTTGGCCGATTGCAATTTTGTTTCAAATAGATCGAAACTATTGATGATAAGAACCGGTTGTATTTTTCCTTCTTTTCTCTTCAATTTTTGTTCCTTTGGAATCAAGATCTCAGCGTCTGGTATGCGTGGTAAAATCGATCCAGAGCAAAGCCAAGCCTCTCTTCCCTCAGTCCTTGCATCTCGAGATTAAAAGTTTCAGGTGCATCAGTGAATGAAATTTGGGTGAGCCGTCGTAGACTTCGTCTGCGGTTTGTGTTACAGATGCCCCTCCCATCATGATCTCAATCCTAGAGGATGTCTTGAATGCATATTCCTGAACTATACTGATGCAAAACGGGGAGCATTGGCCCTGACTCGTTCCATTAAAGTAATGCCATTGGCCATCAATAATTTTGATCTTCTTCTTCTTTCCCGGTACAGTAGGGGCTAAAGGACCCCAAATAAAATAAAAAAGAAATAAAATGTTGTAAATCTAGTGGAATCACAGCAAAGAACATAAAAATCCTCATTGATTCTGTAGGTGGGTATGTTGGCAGATGGTGGCTACCTAATGAATCAGACTGAGGCTAGAGTTTCACTCTATATCCTTAAGACAATTTCGTCCTGCAATGGTGCATACGGTCAGTATGACGATTGTCTCCCAGGATACAACAGTCTCCTTTTGATGAAAGCAGCACTACAATTCACCAAAACTTTCGAACCAAGAATGCTACTCTCTTTTCAATGCACTATTGCTATACTATCCTTAGGAAGTATGCAAATGCCTAAGAGAGAAGAAGACTAGAATTGATTCAAATTGAACTCAATTCGGAATGGCTTGGGATTCATTGAAATGAGAGGGTCTAGGGTCCTATTTATATGTTTTTAGGTGCCCCTTGGAAGCAACCCTACGAATTTAATTAAATTTAAATTCTATTATCAAAGGATGTGAGGGTTAAGGGCTTATCACCCTTGATATGCCCTTTAGACATCGTGATCTTCAGATCAGGCGATCGGATAAGCCTTTTCATGGCTGTGATCTAAAGATCAGCCGATCAGATAAGTCTATCCTTATCCTGATAAGCCTTTTCATCATCGTGATCTGATGATCACGTTATCAGATAGGTAGATGCCTATTACAACCGTACGATCGAACAGACACCTTATCATAACCGTCATGTTGACTGGTCAACCAACCGTCCTGTTGACTAGTCAACTTGACTAGTCAACCGACGGATGTCAGCCGTTGGATCGTGATCAGATTGTGATTTGATCACCGCATCTCGACCCTTCATCCGATCGATCAACGATCAATTGATCTCAGCCCCTTATCTTGATTCGATCAATCTCCACCGTCGGATCATCTTGATCTATAAAATTTAAAGCCCCTCAAGCTCCTCACGACGATGCGCACGTGCAAAGTGCAAAGTGCAAAATGCAAAGTGCAAAGTGCGCCTACAAAGTGCCCATTGCGCCTTTCGCACATGCGCGTGCGCGTGCGTCGCATACGCGCATGCGCGTGCGCGAGGGTGATGCTACGCATCACCCTCAAGCTCTCCACTTGTGGTGAGCCTAAGGAACTTAAGCTTCAAGGAAGTGGTTTCCATATAAGTGAACCTTCCTTTCTTGATTTTTCTGATATGAGACTAAATGTCCTCGCAATTTCTCATTCACACATAAGGCGGTAATGGGCTTTCAAGGTCCATTAGGGTATTTAGGGTCTATTTTGGCCCATTACCCAATAATTCCCCATATAAATGGAAATTGGACTTAGATCAAAGATCATCAGAGATCAGCAAAGGCAAACCCCAACATAAAAGGATTTTAATGCAAATGAATATGCAGACACACTAAAGAGAGTATAATGGGATGAAGTTGTATCAGGATAGGTAGCTTGTGGCTTTGAACCTTCCTTAGTGAGTTGTTATCGAGTTTACTTGCTAAAAGGTGAACACGATGTCTTGAACCTTTCAGCGTTTTGTGTAACTAAGACAATAACAATCACACAACTTCTTCCCGAGCATTCTTTTGGTTCTCATGGTTGTGTTCATTTTGGCCCCGAACAACTCCTGGTCTCATGAGTGCTTCAGAGAATTAAACCTTAAAATTCTCATAGAATTGACCCAGTTCACACTCACATAGGTGATTCTTATTAAGAGTATCCTGCTATACCCACATGATGTTCATGTCATAAGAATCATTAAAAGCAATGCTTATCCTAGTACCTTTAGCAGGTAGCACCAATTATCATAGGAATGAGTAGGATTGTACATCCTTAGTGCTATCAAGTTTCTTCATAATTTAGTTGTCCCTTTTGAACCTAGATCTTGGGATCTCCAGTCAGCTAGGTTGGGTATCCACTATGAAGATTTTTTAGTTATAGGTTTTAAACCCATTCCCCTCGATAAACAATTTACTTGATCTCTTGGTAACCCCTTTGTTAATGGATCCGCTAGGTTTTTCTTTGACTGAACATAGTCAATAGAAATTACACCAATTTCAAGTAACTGCTTAATGGTATTATGTCTACGACGTATATGTCTAGACTTACCATTATACATCTTATTCTGTGCTTTGCATATTGCCGATTGACTATCACAATGTATGCATATTGCAGACACAGGCTTTGGCCAACATGGAATATCTTCTAAAAGGTTTTGAAGCCATTCTGCTTCTTCAGCTGCCTTTTCTAAGGCAATAAACTCAGATTCCATAGTGGATCGAGCTATACAAGTTTGTTTAGAAGATTTCCACGACACAACACCTCCTCCTAAGGTGAATACATATCCACTTGTGGATTTTGTATCTTCTATGTTAGATATCCAATTTGCATCACCATATCCTTCTAATACAGCTGGATATCTTGAATAATGTAATCCATAACTTAGGGTATATCACAGATATCTTAATACCCTTATTAGAGCTGTCCAATGATTTGGACCTGGATTACTTGTAAATCTACTCAACTTATTGACATCATATGCTATGTCAGGACGAGTACAATTCATGACATACATTAAACTGCCAATTATACGTGAGTATTCCAATTGAGATATGGGTTCTCCAGTATACTTAGCCAAATGTAGATTAACATCTACAGGTGTTTTCACCGGGCTAGTATCATACTTTTTATACTTATTTAATATTTTCTCAATATAATGAGATTGAGATAATATTATTTCCTCAGATGTTCTAGTGATTCGAATTCCTAGTATAACATCTGCAACACCCATATTTTTCATATCAAAATGTTTGATCAACATTTTCTTAGTCTGTTTAATCATTTCAGTATTACTACCAATGATTAACAGGTCATCTACATATAAGCAGATTATTACATACCCTTCAGATAGGGATTTGGCATATATGCATTTGTCACATTCATTTATTTTGAATCCATTTGATAACATTACATTATCAAATTTTATATGCCATTGCTTAGGTGCTTGCTTTAATCCATATAAGGATTTAACAAGTCTACACACCTTCTTTTCTTGTCCTGGAACAATAAATCCCTCAGGTTGTTCCATGTATATTTCTTCATCTAATTCACCATTCAGAAAAGCAGTTTTAACATCCATTTGATGAATTTCAAGATTGTTAATGGCTGCAAAAGCTATTAACATTCTTATAGATATTATTCTACTACTAGTGAATAGGTATCAAAGAAGTCTATACCTTCTTTTTGTTTGAAGCCCTTAGCCACTAATCTGGCTTTATACTTGTCAATTGATCCATCAGCTTTTAGCTTTTTCTTAAATATCCACTTGCACCCTAAAGGTTTCATACCAGATGGTAGGTCTACCAACTCCCAGGTATGATTATGCATGATGGACTCAATTTCATTATTGATAGCTTCTTTCCAAAGGGTGCTTCTGGATTAGACATTGCCTCTTTGAATGTCTGAGGTTCATCTTGTAACATATAAGTTACATAATCAGGACCAAAGGACTTAGCAACTTTTGGTCTCTTACTGCATTTGGGTTCATCTTCAGGATATTCTTCCTGATGACTACTACTAGCAGTATTATCATTATAAGTTCTTTTATTTGAACTTATTTCTAATTTCTTTTTACTTGGAAATATATTTTCAAAGAATGTTGCATTCCTTGATTCCATGATTGTATTTTTGTATATCAGTTATATCTGATTTATACACAAGAAAGCGATATGCACTACTATTATGTGCATATCCGATAAATATACAATCAACAGTTTTAGGTCCTATCTTGACCTTTTTTTGGGGTCCGGAATAGCTACTTTAGCTGGACACCCCCACACTCTTAAGTAATTGTAAGAAGGCTTCTTTCCTTTCATAACTGTTGGCCTAGATGGCAACCCAAGAGGGGGGGGGGGGGTGAATTGGATTCTTAAAAATTTAAGACTTTTTGAAATAGTTTGTTTAAGATGTGCAAGTGAGAGAAATTAAATGCAATGCACAAACAGAAATATAAGAGAGATAGAGATAGAGACAATGAGCACGGCAAACACAAAGATTTTATAGTGGTTCGGTGTATCCAACACCTACGTCCACTCCCAAGATTCACTTGGGTCCACACTATAATCTTCCTTGATTACAGCGAGTTGTTTTACAAGCTCACAACTCAAACTTGTTGTTTTCCGGGATCACAACGAACCCAGCCGGTTTTCACGGGCTCACCAGCACAAAAACCCTAACACAAGCTTAACCAAGCTTGAACCGAGGTAAGACTACCTCCACTAGTTCAATCCCCCAGATTGAACTAGACACAAACAAAAGAAATATTGTTTTTCAAATACAAAGCTCCTCAATGAGCAAATATCAAATAAAATAACAAGGTTTAGAAAAGCCTGATTTGTAGATTGGTTGGCTTTTGAGCTTTTCTTCTTTTCTTCTTTTCTTCTTCTCCTTGCTGGATTGAATCAAGCCTCAGCTCCGATTCTTCACAGTTGAAGCAGTTGAGAAGAGTTGAAAAGCAAGAAACTGATCTCCTTTCTCCAAGTTGGGAAATCCACCAAAACTTTGATTTGAATGCCTTGGATTCCTCTTGAGCTTTTTGGAGTGGAGTGGATTTGAGCTAGAAGGTTTTCCTCTTGAGATTCAGGCTCTCTCTTTTTCGGATTTTTGAAATGGGATTTCTCTATTTCGATTTTTCTTTTTTTCTTTTTTCCGTTCTTTTTTGAACAATAGTCTTCCCTTTTTATAGATTTCTTTCAAACCATTTTTGGAAGAAAACTATCCGTTGGAGTGTACCTTGTAACAAAATATATCCGTTAGAAATAAGGTAAAATAGAAATATTACCGTTAGAGCTGATCTGGCAATTTGATTTTTCGTTCCAGGTGGGTTGGAGTCGACTCTAACTTTTCTGGAGTCGGCTCTAACTCGAAACACTTAAAACGATATTTCTGGAGTCGTCTCTGACTTTTCTGGGGTCGACAAGAAACTTTTCTGGAGTCGACTCTAACTTACCCGGAGTCGACTCTAGGTCGGGGCCAGAAAAATTGACTTTCTGCTTCTCTGTGAGAGTCGACTCTAACATTCTCGGAGTCGACTCTACCGTGCCAGAGAGTCGGCTCTGTGATTCTCGGAGTCGACTCTAATGTCTGCAATCTTACCTAGACATTAGATTCGATCCAGAACACGATGTAACTCCTGATTTTGATCATTCAATAGACTTATAATCTGAAACACTTAATCAAAATCATTAGAGCCTTCAATTGTTATACTCAAATAGTTTTGTTAATCATCAAAATCATCAATTGGGTCAACAATCTCCCCCTTTTTGATGATAACAAAAACTTTGAGTATATGCATTCAAAAATTCATTCGAACTAAAGATTATAGTCATTTTAAACTTAAAACATTTTTAATGAAGGATTTGATGCCAATATTCAAAGTAACTTTTAAAATTGTGCATGAGTTCAATATAATCCATCAATTATGAACATTTAAACTAAATGTGCAGAAAATTGCAATTAGCTTTTTGTTAAGCTCCCCCTGCATTGAATAGCTCCCCCTATATATAAGCATCAAATTTTAACTGATTAAATTTCAAGTCTTTTTTTTTTTTGCATAAACAATCATTTCTCCCCCTTTCTTTCTTTCTTTATGCATATACAACCATCTCTCATTAAAATTTCAAGTCTTTTTTTTTGCATATTCAACCATCTCTCCCCCTTTTTTTTTGTTATCAGCAATAAGGAGAGTATTAGATAAAGAAAGTTATTAAGAAAACTTCAATAAGCATAGGGATTCAAGCAGTCAATATTTGAAAATGTGAAATTGCATTTCATAAGTAAGAAACATTACATAGTTGATTCATTACATTCCAAAATGAAATACATTAGATATTCAAAAACTTCCTAAGTACAAACTATCAAAATCAAAATCAAGGTCAGATATGTTTGAATACAATTTTCTTCAAGTGACCTATGATTTCCATTACATCATCTTTTGAGATTTCTTAAAATTTTCAAGACAAGCTTCAATCTGTGAGACTGCAAGGTCAATGTCCTTCTTCAGTTGACCAGTTGCATGAACATAAGATCCCGAGCCATCAGCAATGCCTTCCATCCTTTCAAAGATTTTGTGAAGTTCAGCACCAAAGGATTCAACAGAATTGCTTAAGGTAAAGGAATCATGTCAGTCTCGAATTAAGTTCTTCTTCAACTGATTAAAGTCTTCTTTTAATTGAAATTTCATGAGATCTCTGACTATCATACTCAGCAAGCAAGGCTCTCAACTGACCAATCTGTTCATCAGAGAATCTCCCAGAAGCAGTATAGACTGATGTGGAGGTGAGGGAATAGTGCTCGGTCCGGCCTCTGAAGGTCCAGCTGTAGATGGTCCCGCAATAGATGGATCAGGGACTGATGGTCCCGCAGTGGATGGTCCAGGGATATCTTCTACTCTGGTTTCTTCTGCTCTATCTCTCTCAGCTCTTTCTCTCTTCCTCCTTTCATCCAAACACCATTTAACTTCTTGAAGCCCATCCGATGAATAGTAGAATGCTATAATAGTCAGTGTGCCTTAATTTTCTTAGGGGTTCATTCCATAATGAGCACACCTTGGCTTCTAAAGATAATGTCAGAATCATACCATATGGCAGTGTAGATCTTTTCTTTGTAGCTGCCTCTGCCATATAACCAATCATCATGCCAGCTAAATTGACTGGCCTTCCAGTAATATACAATCCATCAAAAGAACGTCTCGCTCCGAGACATACTCAAATCTACCAATTTTGGAAATAAATTCTTCCACATATTATGTAGTAACCTGAGTTCCAGATTTAATTGATTTGCAAGATTTCCTCAAACTCGGTTACATCTCTCCCTAACATTCTTGACAATGCACCACTTCTATCATCATGTTGATATTCCATAATACCGTT
>UESW01004681.1:201767-288658 GCA_900491605.1 Calamus simplicifolius | reverse complement strand
AAAAAAAAAAACCACGGTATTATTTGTTCATAGAAAAAAATATTGAATAAAAAAAATTAAAACAAAAAATATAGTTATAAGAAAAGTCTAATTGAAAAAATTAAAAAAGTTTAATTACTATTTTTTAAATTTATAAAAAAATAAATTAAAATTAATTAAAAAACAAAAAATGATTAAATTAATTAAAAATTAAATTAACTAAAAAATTAAATTAATAAAAAATTATTTTTTTAATTTTTAATTTTATTTTAGAAATTAATAAAAAAATCAAATTAATATAAAAACAAAAACAATTAATTTTTAATTAATTTAATATTTAAAAATAAAAATAAAATTAAGTTTAAAATAGAAAATAAAAAATAAAATAATTATTTTTTAAAATTAATTTGTTTAATTAATTTAATATTTAAAAAATTAAATTAATTTTTTAAAAATAAATTAAAAATATTTTAAAAAATATTTAAATTAAATATTTTTTTAAAATAAATTAATTTTTATATATTTTAAATTATATATATATATGTGTGTTTTATTTTTTTAAATTTATTTATTAAAAATTTATTTATATAAAATTATGTATTTATATATTTAATATATTAATTTAATTAGAAAATAAATTAAATATATAAATAAATTTTATTTTATTTTTAATATTTAAAAATATTTTTAAATAAATTAAATAAATTAATTAAATTTTAAATTTATTTTTAATAAATTAATATTTTAATATTTTAAATTTTTTTAATAAATTAATAAATTTATTTTTTATTATTACTTTTTTTATTAAATTAATTTAATTAATTTTTAATTACTATTTTTAAAATTAATTTACTTAAAAAATTAAAAAAATTAATTACTATTTTTAAAAAAAATAGTATTCTTAGCAACGTCTCCTTGATAATATAGTAATTTAAAATTGATAACGTCTAATTACATTACTTTTTAAAATTTAAAAAATAACTTACCTTTTGCTATCAACTAATTAATCCATTCATATTATCATAATATATCAATTATTCTATTAATCTTAATTAATTTTATATAATAAAATATAATAAATAAATTATGACAATTGAAAGTTTAAGAATAAAAAAAATTGAATAAATGTTTAATATTTAAAATATATTTTAATCTTAAAAAAATTTAAATATAGTATCTTCTACTTATATATAAATACTTTGATTTAGGGATATTTTGAGGTATTTTAAAATTTTTTAATAGATTTGATTTAGTATATGAATTTGATTTAGGGGTATTTTGGAAATTTAATGTTAAATGACTGGTAATCTGTTTGTCATACCAAACATAGTAATCAATATTACTGTAACATTACATGTGCACACCAAATACAGTAATCAACATTACTGGCAATCCATTAATGATAATCTATGTTGTAGGTAATCCATAATACCATTCAGAATTGCTGACAATGCACCAAACGCAATCCAAGTATTGTGACAGATGTCTAAATTGATAGGAATTGGAATTTGTTGATGGGTTGACCGAAGATCCAAGGATCTTGATGTCTATTTTGAAGAATTCAAGGAAGGTAAGTGATGTCTAGCTAAGCTCTATAGTACTTTTAATTATTGGGTAGCTAAGCTCCTAAACTACTTTTAATTATTTAGTTTACAATGTGTTTCCCTCTTTCTTGGGCAATTTTGGTGGATAGCACTGGTAGATGATGTTGCTTTTAGATCACACACTTTGAGGGATTTTTTCCCCCCCTTAAAAACCTTTGAAAGATCGAATTAGAGGAAAATAAAAGTGACTATATCTAACATTTAATAAGAACCTCTGCACTATACAATAACATCTCAAATGGAGGAATTACCAAATGAAGCTCTTAAAATCTTTCCAAAAACATTGTTAGGAGATTTTGGAATCTAACCGTAGACTTGTGATTTGAAATTTTACAAGTTCATTGACTATCCTATTTTCTCTTACTTCTTCATAAGAGGTTTATCTAACAAAATAAAGTTATCATATCTTCTCCATGTAGCCTTTCATGGAGCAATTTCAATAGCTTATCTACGAGTTATAACTTAATTCTCTTTCTTAGCTAAGAAAAGATTTTATATATGCTCAAGTAAAGATGTAAATGGTAACTTATCAAATGGAATTAATTATGAGCTTATCCAATCTACTTAAATTAGAGTAATAAAAGTTAGGCTTGGTTTCTTCACTGAAGACTACCACATGGGACACAGATGAGATGATGATAGAATGTTAGGCATATGAAAGTCTCATACTTTTGTGTTATATGAGGAGGTATAGAAGATTCTATGTATTTGTGCGTATATTTTTTTGAAAAAATGATGATTCATTGATCAATAGGAATGCAAGTGAGAGACAAATAAAGAGTAGAAAGAGGCCAATAAAAAGCAAGAAAGAGTTTCAATTGGCCTGAGGATAGTGTTTCTTTTGAGAGTTTGTTGGTGGACTCAATCCTTTACTTTTATAAAATTTTTATTATTTCAATGAAGTTGGTGCCTCAAAATATGATATATGCTAAGTTTTTAAAAATATACTTTATTATACATTATAAGTTAAATTTAAATTTAGATTATTTGGGATAGAAAACAATATAGATTCCAATTGGAACCATTGCAATTACATAGATTACTTCTTTAGATTCTAGATCTGATCTTACTTGGGCTTGAAACTTATTTTGAACTTGAAAATTTAAATCAAACTTTATATATTCAATATCTAGTCGAACCCAAGCTTAATTTCAAGAGATGTTAAAATCAAATGACTTTCAAATACCTTTTCAAAATTTATCAAGTTGATATCAATTCTGGGTTATATTAGACTTAGATTAAGTTCGAATCAAGCTCAAATCACACTTGACTCAACTTGAGTCGAAGGTTGATTTTATGCTATGCAAGCCAAAATAAGTTATTGAAATAGACCAAGGATTGACCATGTATTATTAAATACTAATTTATCTATGTACCATAATGCTTTCATTATTTTTGACTCTTTGCTAGGCTATTTTTGTTAGAAAAAAAATAAAATTAACACAAAAAATATTTTCTATTAATTTAGGAAATACACTAATAATCATAATAAATTAAAAAATAATAAAATAATAAAAAATTAAATAAAAAAGTCTATTCATTGAAATAAGCCGAAGTGCTTTCTTAGAAATGCTGAAGATCAAAGCACCTTAAAGTGCTCTTTAGAAAAGCATGTGGATTAAAGCATGCCTCTCTTTAAAAAACTTTCAAAACGAATCCTTTTTCAAGATATAATAATTTGTTAAACTCTAGGCTATGTTTGGATCTTTGAAGGGAAAGGAAGGGAGAGTAAAAGAAGTAAAGGGATGGAAGAGAAAGGAAGGGTTGTTCTTCTTCTCTTGTTTGAAAAGGATAGAAGAAAAAAGAAAGGTAATATCAATTATCTTGTTTGGATAAAGAGGGAAGAAAAAAAGAAAAAAAAGCTTACCCTGATTTGGGGATTAACAAATCTTCCCTCGTTGAGAAAGAAACATGAAAAACTGATTACTCTCATTCCCTTTCTCCTCTCTTTTTTACCTTCCTTCCAAATAAAGTAACTTATGACATTTTCCCTTCATTTTTTTTTCTCTCCCCTCCATTCACCCCAATTCAAACAATCGCTTATGCAGGGCAGTCAAAAGAATCTTCAAACCAATAATTATCCGATATGCTTAAAACATAGTAGATAAAAAAGATAGATTTAAAGATAAAGTTTTCTTTTGTTATGTGTGAAATAAGATAGTTTTGGTATATGATTTATTCTTTGTTACATGTGAAATTGATATATATATATATAGATAAGAATAAAGATAAAATAAGAATAAAATAACTAATAAGAAATAGACAAATAAATTTTAAATCAAAACACCAATAATTCTTTCAGGCTCAGTTTAAAGGTGTTGCCACGGAAATCCGTTCTCCGACTCGGATGCACTTCTGCCTTTTGAAGCGTTGAACTCGTCGCCTCGGGGTGGAACCTGCAAGATAGTCCACACGCAAAGGGTGCTATGGGGTTGTCCTTTGCGGAGGACTCTCCGACGCTCAAGTCAGTGAAGATTCATAGCAAGCAGATGTGAGGAGAAGACTCTCACAGAAAATGTTCCTCAGGGCTCCTGTGAGAGCTCTAATGGGGTATGAGATTTACTGAGCAAATGAATGCGTGAGAGGTTGCCTTAGAGTTTGCGCACGTACCTGAGAGGTAGGAGTACTGTGGTATTTATAGGCGATCACCTGATTCCTTGGACGTCCCCTGTATGGAGTCTGAAAACTGTTAGGATTTGAGACGGATTCGAATCAAGTTTGTTATGAGGCCAGTAGGGTCCGTATCTTGTCAGTTAGAGGATCGATGGCTGGAAGAGCTAGTTGATGCCTTGAGGTTCAATGATCACACAAGCCTAGGCCACTCTTGCGGGTCCTAGGCCACTTCTGGGCATGATTCACCGTCTGAATCTTATTCAGTTATAGTGAATTCGAACTCTCCTGCGCCAAATTCTACAGAGGTATTTTGAATGCCGTGGTTCGGCCAGAATGAGGAATAACCTATTTTCCGAGGTATGGAATGGGTCGGCTCCAATGGCCGAGGCACGGTCGGCTCGGATGGCCGAGGAATGGCTTGGCTCAGATGGCCGAGGTATGAGGATAGTTCGGTTACCGAGGAATGGCTCGGCTTAGATGGCCGAGGTATGAGGATAGTTCGGGTTACCGAGGAATGGCGTATAGCTCGGGTTGTCAGGGCAACCCGACTCTGTCAAAAGTGATTCGGCTTCGTCGCTTGGATGTTATGCCAGCTGGCTGGCAGGGTGTTTGGATTGGGCATGACCCAATCATCGATGTGGGCGGTCAATAATGCAATGACGATTTTACCCCTCATCACATGCCCCCACTCCCTAGTCCGAAGTGTAAGTTCGGATATAGGAAGTAGAATTCGAAGCAATCTCATTTTGGGATTTAAAAAGGCGGGCAATAATAATCTCATAAATGACGGGCCGCTGTTTCGTCATCATTTTTCACCGCAGCTCGAGGAGGAAATGCCTTGTTTCCAACAAGCCGCGATAGCGAAAGTTTCACTTGGCGGGACTTCTTTATTTTTGGCGCATGTATCGAAGTTTTTGGCATCTAGGGCTTTCTTTCTGAAGCACTTTTTAAAGAGGGCTGGGGCGATGCTCCTTCTGCAATGCCCTTTGTCCCTGTCATAGAGATTTTTCACTCTTTCTCTGAGCTCTTGCTCGCATGTTCGTGTTTTGTTCCTTATTCCATCAATATGAAGGGTCCAGGCGATGTTGCTTCAGAGATCACCTTCGATGATCTGGATAGAATCCGTCGACTTTATAGAGTTCCTGGGGACATAGTCTTACGGGTGCCGAGGCTAAGTATAGGATTCCGACTGAGTTAAGTCATGGAGTTTTCTTCTACGAGGAAAGCCTTAGGGTAGGTCTTCGGTTTCCTCTTCACCCACTGGTACAGGAGGTGATGAGTTTTTATAATATATGTCCAACAATGGTGGCGCCGAATAGCTGGCGCAATCTCATCGGGTTCATTTCGTTGTGCAGCAGCGTTGGGGTGACCGCGACCCTCCCCATGTTTCGAGTCTGCCATAACTTGGTTTCTAGGAGGGGCTTCGAGTGGCCGTATATTGGTCCCCGGAAGTCATTCAAGATGATTACCGATAACCCATCTTCGATAAAGGAGTGGAAGCCCTGATTTTTTATTACCGAAGGGAATATCAGTTCAAATTTTTGAGGGGATGGGCGAGTTATGTGAAGGATCTAGAGGCACACCCGGAGTTGAGTGAGCGGGAGAAGAGAGATCTGATGAGCCTTCGCAATGGTCCGGAGGTATCGGATAGCACTCTGTTGGTGGAGGATGCCCTCTTCGCCGCCGGGCTTAGCTCTATCGACCCTCAAGGTAAGTGTACACTTCCTCTTTGGTTACGATGGCCGGTGATTATTTCTGTTCGATTGAACTATTTAGTGTGTTTTCAGCCGAGAGGTTGGTGTTTATGGGCCAGATGAAAAAGGAGCTAGGCAAGCGTCACAAGGGCTCTGGCTCTAGGGAAAGACATAGATCCGAGAATAGGTCTCGTCCTTCCGGGCCTCGCTCTAAGGGACCGAAGAAAGATAGTTCCAGTCACCACTCTCCTATCCCAATAAGGGAGGAAGTAGGAGCACAGACCATGGTTGATGAGCCCTCCCTATCGGAGGGGAGCAAAGTAGCAGAGAAAATCACTGGGAGGAGTTCAAAGGGAGCTGTTGGGGTTTCTCCTCTCCAAATAGTAGTTGTGTCAGACGATACCGAGGAGATGTCGCCGGTCGGTCCGGCGATCCTCCTGCCAAAGGTTTTTCAGTCACCAGCATGAGGAGTCCACCGTGTATGAAAGAGACCCCTGCTCAGTGGAGGGGTCCAGAGAGGCAGCGGCGGCTGCCGAAGCTCAAGTGGAACTGCCTGTTGAAAGGCTGGTAGAGGTCATGGTGCCTCCTGCTGAGGATCCCTCTTCCACGGTCCTTGAGGATGTCGTGGAAGAGGTTGAAGTTCAGGCGGAGTCCGTCGGAGGTGAAGCATCAGTAGAAGAGGAAGAAGAAGAAGAAGAGTCACTGAATGAAGGGGATGCTTGGGCCAAGGTTCCCTCAGTCGGGACCGAAGCATTCGAGGCCTTGCATGTTAAGGTTCTAACAGAGAAAGCCAAGCGGATGGCTCCTTGGGCCGGAGTTCCTTAGGCCAGTTCTTCGGCTATGAGCCCTCTTGTCCATAGCCCAGAGGTAGATGATATGCTCACCGCCCTAATGAGGTCTGTTTTGCGCATGGGGGGGAGTTCCTCGACCGACGAGCCTCCTGCCGAGGATATCATTGAGGCGGCTTTTGGTCGGCTTGGGGCACCGAAGGATGTTTTCCTTCTTCCCAAAATCAATAATGCTACTCTCATGACGATGGCTTCAAACTACATCTCTCGAGTAAGTTATTGTACCGAGATTGTAATTCCTGATTGATCAGTCGGGCCGTGGTTTCTCACTTGTGTTTTTCTCGTAGAATGCCTTGGTCACAAGGGCGCTGAATTGGTGCTTGAATTTGGCCACTGGGGCTTGCGCTCAGGCCAGAAGGGAAGCGGCCGACCTTCGGGCGAGGGTGAATTCAACCAGCCAGCTTTCCAGGGCCTTGGCGTCCGCTAGGGCAGATTTCAAGAGGATGAGCGAGTCTCACTGACTTACAGCCGAAAGGGCCTCTCGGCTCGAAGCCCACGTCAGAGAGCTCCAGGGTTTCCGTGAACAATCGGACAAGGCTTGCCTGGAGTTATCCCAAATTAAGGCAAAGCATGATGACGAAATTAAGACCATGCAGTAGTATTTTGACAAAAGGTGGAACTAGCTAAGGGCTAGTCATTCCGAGGATAAAAGTAATTGGAGCAGGAGGCTCGAGGAGGAGGAGCGTAAGTGCCGGTGGCAGCGGGATTAGCTTGCCGATCTGAATAAGAAATTCGCTGATATGGAGAATCGACTGAAGTGGCAACATGAGCAGATTGTCAGGCTCACCAATGATCTTGATCAATCTTGGCGGGAAGTCAGGGACAAGCAGTCCCGAATTAATGGCCTCAAATAGGGTCTTCAACAAAATAAATCGGTCAAGCTGAAGGCCTTGAAAAGGTTCAGGAGCTGAGCAATAAAAATGGCTCGGCGGAAGGAAGAGGTATAGTGTCTTCCCATTTATTTGCTTTCGGTACTTTTCTTTTGTTCGTGGGCTCGAACGTTCTGATGTTTTGCAGATGGACAAAATCGGGCTCGAGGCGCAGGAGTAATTTAAAGCTCTAAGGGCGGAATTGTCCGCGAGTCGCTAGATGAATCTTGAACTCGGGAACTAGTTAGCCGAAGCTAACAAGCGGATTACCTCGGCCGTGGAGGAGTACAAAGGCTCTGTGCAATTTTTCGAGGAGCGGAGGGAGGCTTGTGCCAATGTATTCCAGTTCGTCGAGGAGAAAATTTGGGCAAAAATCTCTCGGGTATATCCCGAGTTAGATTTATATTTTCTGGAGGCCGAGCTACTTGATGCTTGCACCCCGGGAGCCGAAGAAGCCGAGTGTGAGGATATTTCGGACATCGATCTTGACGCCATCTTGGGCCCTAGTGAGGCCACGGCTCCTGAAGAACGCCCTCAACTCGCTGCCGAGGAACCAAGAACATTCGAAGTAGGTGAAGCAAGTCAAGTCCTCTCGGATGTTACCGAGGAGGCTCCTGGGACCGACCCGAACCCTGAATCTTAAGGGTTGCTTATGTATTTTTGCCTCTCAGATTTATAATATGGCCGAAAATTTTAATGAATGGATATTTTGTCTCCACTTGTTTGTCTTTTTCGGACATCTTTTTGTCACAAGTTTTTCCTGACGGCGAACGAATCATAATCAATTTGTTTTCCTAGGTCAGTTTGTTCTTTCCGAATTGAACGTCCTGTTTATTCGAAGCTAAACCGATTTCCTTCGCTGATGTAAGCCAGCTCGGTTTGAACTTAAGGAAATGTCTCAATCGAGGCCGAGATTAAGCAGATGGTTCGGTGCGCCGAAGCATAGAATAGTTCACCTGAAACTTTGAGAAATGTCTCGATCGAGGCCGAGGCTAAGCAGATAGTTTGATCTATCCGAAATAAGAAATTAGCTCGTTTGACTGAGGCATAAAATGGTTTGGCGCGATATAATCAAAAACTGCGCGAATACCTTGACTGGGGTTGAGATTTGGTGGATAGTTCAGTCTATAAGGAATCGTCTCATTTTCTGCCCAAGCGGATGAGACGGATTTGTAATTCGCCGAAGAACGCTTTGTTTTTTTTTTTTGTGCAAGGCATTTATCCTGTTGGCCTTTTCCAACATGGGTTTTTTAACGTACGCGATAAGCATTCGATTGCCATTGGACGACGTCGTTTTCACGAGGTGATTTCCCAGGCCTGCCCGTATCTCAAGGACCTACGGACGATTTCTTGCATTTAAGGCTCTTGATTCGAGATCAGAGAAAATCTTTCGTCTGCATTATGGCCTGGAAAATGCGTTCGGTGTGCTTTGGAAAGCACCCTTTTATTCTGAACCGTCGCGTGGCAGCGTGGCCAGGGCGTTTTGAATCCCGGGGCTTTTGCTTTAATGGCTGCTCCCGGCCTGTTTGCCTATAAAGCGGGGGGAGCTGACCGTGTTGGGCTATCTCCCAAAGCCCTCCCTTTCTGTGACTTGCAAGGGTTTTCATGGCGTCTGTTTCATTGAGGTTGAGAGTAGAAAGACTGAGCTTTCCTTTTACAAGTTGGTTTGTCCCATATAGTTGGGGCAATGAAGAAGCTGCTGAAGAGCAAGCAGTCCTCAAGGGAGGAATTTTGGAGATCATATGGAGAGCGTATGAGTGGTGCATAAAGATCTTATGGAGAGCGCACAAGTGGTGCACAGAGGTCATATGGGGAGCGCACGTGTGCGCTTCCTGTGTCCTTTGCCACCTGCCATAGGGGTCGCAGGAAATGCAGAGCATGCGTATCCCCGTGGCTAACATGAATTTGCCTCCTCCCTCAACTTGAATTCCTCAGTTCATCCGCCTGAGAATCTTTTTCCACGTGAAGAGGGAGGAGGGATGTGTGGGTCTGCTAGGTCCTTGCTTATGTTGTTGTGCAGTGGCTAGCAGACCAGCATCCCACTTGGGGGGATGCTTCATTGGCATAAGCATCCATGGGTCCTTGACCTGGTTATGATCCCTTCACGTGTTCATCCGAGGGATTCGTGGATGGCCTACTTTGTTCTTTAGCATTAACCAGTGGCTCGACAGAGCTTGTCTGGTTTTTCTGATTTCTGGGGTCATATGTAAAGACATCGTTATCGACCGAAGCTGCTCAGCCGAGCTTTAATCTTATTTGTATTCTCCGTGCTATGATGCACTTGTAATGCCTCTCAAGAGGTTGTAATTTTTTCATATTAATAAAGAAAGTTTCTACTCTTTCTTCTTGTGACATCTGTTTCTTTTTCTGATGTGATTGTGTCGAGAGTTGCTACTCTCATTTTATGCTTTTCAGTCGTAGCATAATCTATAAGTCCAGCAGCATTTTTGCTACTTTATTTTTGCCAACATGTCATTTAGTCCCCTGCGGAGGAAGTATTTATCTCTGTGTGGGTCAGAGAAAGGCCTGGGCGGCCCTGTGAGCTTATGCAGTAAACATGGTCCTATTTAAGGGATGAAGTACGTATTTTTTTGAAAAGAAATAACTTGCATAATCTTGCTGGTGAGCGAAGAAAGGTTACTAACTCTGCCGAAGCATAATAGGACGCCTTAGTCACGTCAGAGTGTTTGAGAAATTACTCGTCTAGGCCAAGGCTTCCAGAAATATATTACTCGGATTGGCCGAGGCTTCAGAAGTATATTACTCGGATTGGCCGAGGCTTTAGAAGTATATCACTCGGCTTGGCTGAGTCTTAAGGATATATTTTACTTGGCGCTGCTAAGGTACGGAGACCGTCACTCGGATTGACCGAGGCTTCAAGAATATATCACTCGGTTTGGCCGAGGCTTCAAATAATATATCACTCGGTTTGGCCGAGGCTTCAAAAGTATATCACTCGGCTTGGCCGAGGCTTCAAGAATATATTTTACTTAGCGCTGCCAAGGTATGGAGACCGTCACTTGGATTGACCAAGGCTTCAAGAATATATCACTTGGTTTGGCTGAGGCTTCAAATAATATATCACTCGGCTTGGTCGAGGCTTCAAATAATATATCACTCGGCTTGGCCGAGGCTTCAAGATTATATTTTACTTGGCACTGCTAAGGTACGAAGTCCTCCCAGCCCAGCTGGGATATATTTTACTTGGTACGGCCAAGGTCCGGAGATCGCTCGGCCCAGCCAAGGATTTATAAAGATTATATTTTACTTGGCGCTGCCAAGGTACGGAGTCCTCCCAGCCCAGCTGGGATATATTTTGCTTGGCGTGGCCAAGGTCCAGAGATCGCTTGGCCCGATCGAGGATTTATAAAGATTATATTTTACTTGGCACTGCCAAGGTGCGGAGTCCTTCCAACCCAGCTGGGATATATTTTACTTGGCGCGACCAAGGTTCGAGATCGCTCGGCCCAGCCGAGGATTTATAAAGATTATATTTTACTTGGCACTGCTAAGGTACGGAGTCCTCCCAACCCAGCTGAGATATATTTTACTTAGCGCGACCAAGGTCCGGAGATCGCTCGGCCCGATTGAGGATTTATAAAGATTATATTTTACTTGGACTGCTAAGGTACGGAGTCCTCCCAGCCCAGCTGGGATATATTTTGCTTGGCGCGGCCAAGGTCCGGAGATCGCTCGGCCCGGCCGAGGATTTAGAAACCTATTTCTCATTATAGCCATCAGAGAAAGCAATAAAAATAATTTTTTTTGAATCTTTGAAGATTTAACTCAATAGGCAAAGTAAGTTCAGGGAGGGCGTACTCTCACTGATGATAGATGCGGAGATTATCGAGTTCCATGTCCGGGGAATAGATTTTCCATTTAGATCTTGGAGCTTATAGGTGCCGGGTTTATTACCTCCGTAATTTGATAAGGACCTTCCCAATTAGGGGATAGCTTTTCTTGCTCCAGTGGCTTTGAGACGGATGCCTTCCGAAGTACCAGATCACCTGGGGAGAAAACTTTCCTTTGACTCTGGTTGAATGGTAGCGGGCAACTCTTTGTTGGTAGGCTGCCATCCAGATTTGGGCTTTCTCCTTGACTTCTTCTATCAAGTCAAGATTGGTTCAGAGTTATTCATCATTGGATTCTTTCGAGTAGCCTTCGGTGCGAGGGGAGGGGAGCCCGACCTCCACGGGGATAACAGCTTCTGTGCCGATAGCCATCTTAAATGGAGTCTGGCCCGTGGGAGCCCTTTCAGTGGTTTGGTACGCCCATAGCACATGGTGGAGCTCCTCTACCCATCTACCTCGCACTTGGTTGAGCCGAGCCTTAATTCCCTACAAAAGAGTTCGATTTGTTACCTCGGCCTCTCCGTTAGCTTGAGGATATCCGACCGATGTCAGGTGATGGAGAATGCCATGATCCTCGCAGAACTCCCAAAACTTCGGATTATCAAACTGCTTCCCGTTGTTAGTGATGATGGTGTGGGAAAGACCGAAGCGGCAGATGATGGACCTCCACACGAAGTCTTTAGCCCGAGCTTCGGTTATCTGAGCGACTGCTTCATCTTTGACCAACTTAGTGAAATAATCAATTGCAACGAACAAGAACTTCCTTTGCCCCGTTGCGAGGGAGAAAGGGCCAAGTATATCCATCCCCCATTTGGCGAAGGGCCAGGGGGATGAGATGGAAGTCAGGTGAGCATAGAGGAGCCTCTGAATATTTGAGTGTCGTTGGCATGCATCACAGGCTCGGACAGAGTCATCAGCATCTTTCTGCATTGTTGGCCAATAATATCCTTGGCGTAGCACCTTGTGGCACAGGATGCGGCTGCCGAGGTGATTGCCACAAATGCCTTCATGAACCTCCGAAGAGCGTAATCGGCTTCTGATGGATGGAGGAATTTGAGCAATGGCATGAAGAATGATCGCTTATATAGCCGTCATCAATCAGAACATAATGAGATGATTACAATTTCAACTTCCTTGCTTCCTTTCTTTCAGTGGGAAGCAACCCTTCTTTGAGGTACTGGTGCAGGGGGTTCATTCAGGATGGTTCGGTGTCAACCTGCATCATCTGGTCAACATCGGTGATGCTGGGCTTCTCCAAGACCTTCAGATGGAATTTTCGCTCGAGATCCATTGACTCCGTAGTTGCCAAGCGGGACAGTAGGTCGGCGCATGCATTTTCGATCCTTGGGATCTGGATAATTTTAAATTCATCGAAATAGGAGGATAGATTGCGCACCTTTTGGAGATACCAATCATGCTCGGCTCTCAAGCCTCGAATTCTCCCTGCACTTGGCCAGCCACCAATTGGGAATTAGTGTAGGCAATCAGTTTCTTGACTTTAAGCTCATGGCCGATTCAGAGTCCGGAGAGCAGGGCTTCATACTTCGCTTCATTATTTGTGGCCGAAAGGAGAAACGAATGCCATATTCAAAGGTTGCGCCCTCTGGACTGGTGAGGACCAGGCCGGCGCCAGAGCCGCCCGTGCCGGAGGATCTATCAGCGTGAAGCAACCATGTGGCGCTGGGCTTAGGTTGTCCGGGGGTATCCAAAACAGAGCCATCTTCGGGTATGGTGCATTCGAGGAGGAAGTCCGCCAGAACTTGGGCTTTAATGGCTGGACGAGGCTATATTGAATGTTGTGCTCGCTCAGCTCGACAGCCCATTTGGTCATTCTCCCCGATGCTTCTGGACGATGGATAATTGCGTTAAGAGGTTGGTCGGTCAGGACGATGACAGTATGCGCCTGGAAGTATGGCCGCAACTTTCGGACCGATGTTAGTAGAGCTAGGACCATCTTCTTGATGGGAATTATGTTTACAAGATATGAATCAAATTCATAACAATATTGTGGAAGATATAATATAAAATTCCCAGATGCCCAGGATCCTTAAGAACAAATTCATTATATCTTAAATAAAATCTAATTTTATTCATACATGAGTCCTTTATCGATGTAGATGAGGATGAAGCCGGTTAATCCCTGCCATTAGCCGTCCACGTGTCTGGCCTCTAACGGTGATCGACGCAGAGAAGAAGGGATGAAGACCTTCAAGATATGAAGATGACACCACGGGAGAGAGAGAGGGTGCTAGCGCCTCTTGAATCCTCTTACAGAAGATATCTTTAAAGAAAAGTCTAATCTTTTCTTCTCATGCTCTACTTTCTTGGTAGGAAGGAACTATATTTATAGGTTGAAAATAAGACATTCCAAAGAGAAGAGACATCTCTTCAAGGTAAGAAACTCCCATCATTATGGTAAGAAACTCCCATCTTCATGGTAAGAAACTCCTCCCATCTTCATGGTAAGAAACTCCCATCTTTATGGTAAGATTAATCCAAGTGTCACAATCTCAGCCTTTAAAATTAGGAGTTGGTTATCCCATAACTACATGCCTAATTTGTACGTGTTCATCATCGAACCATAGAGATTCATCATGCCTCATTCCATGGGCATGATTCCATCTTCACATGGCTGAGATTGGACATCCATACCTGAATAATCAGAGCCATCCATCACATGGATCAAGTCACATATCGGTATCCAATTATTTGTTTATCATATGTACAAATAATTTCTCTTAACATTCCTTCTATTATAATGGATTATATCCATTATAATTATATCTTCTTTAAATTGGGTCTCATCCAATTATTTAATTGATCATCTTATCTAAATTAAATCTAATTTAATTCTCATTTTAATTCATCCAATATTCTCCTTAATGCGTGTGACCCATTAGACCCTTTAACATGTTGGCAATAATCATGTCCTAATCATAGACCCTAGAATGATTGGACAACTCTTTGTCTAATTCAATAACATGATTATAGATCATGAGAGGCCTCTAGCAAAGCATAATGACCACCCAACTGCTAAAGGTTATGTTGATGTGACCATCAACACCTATCCATGAACGGTTACCGTATGATCTAATCCTTTCGTCACATATCCCAGATCAATCAATGGTATGGAACATGTCAACCCTGTAATTGATATTTGTTTACTTGATCTCAGAAAAAGTTGACTATATGAATTAGAACTTCGAAATCATTTCGAATTCCAACTTAACCTTGCAAGGATTTATCAATCAATTTAATCCATCAAGTGGCCGTGGGATATAACCCTTTCTATCAAGGGAGACGAATCCTGTCTTGATCAAACACCATCTTCATGTGCTTCATGTCATACCCAACCAACACCATATTTGCTACCCATGGCTAGAGCGATGTTTGGATGCCGTCAAAGCATGACATTCCACACATGAGATGAAATGAAGATCTCAAGTCAAAGGATCACTCACACCACCGTCATTAGAGATCAACCATTGACACTATATAGAATATCCATATGTGATCTCTGTACGGGTCATCTAATGCATCGTTACAATAATGAGCATCCACACACCTATCCAAGTATCTTCATACTTCAGCTTGTGAAATCAGCTGCTCACCCCAAGGGTGAGGATATGCAATGTGTGCTAGTCTCACGGTGTTCGATGGTGTCCAGTCCCATCTACACATCGACTAGGGAAGTTTAAAGAATCGAACCATAACGTGCAATTTGAATCTCACAATTTGTAATCTCTATTACAAATTTCATATGCACTGTTCACATTCTTTTGGACTTTATCTCACAGACAAATATATCAAATAAAAGACATCTGGATAGATAAAGAAACCATTTTATTTGATTTATATTCATAGAATGTATACAACATTCAATCCAATTGGATCTAGGGCATACACTAACAATCTCCCACTTGCACTAGAGCCATTCACCCATGTATTTAATACCGAGTGACTTAACATGATTATCATGCTTCTGCTGCGGCAGGGCTTTAGTGAGCGGATCAGCTACATTATCCTCAGTGAGGACTCATTCTATTTTTACATCATTTCTACCAATAATCTCTCTAATTATATAGTATCTCCTGAGTACATGTTTGGACCTCTGATGAGACCTTGGCTCCTTAGCTTGCGCAATAGCTCCATTGTTGTCACAATACAAGTGTACTGGATCAGCAAAGCTTGGAACCACACCAAGTTAGTGATGAACTTTTTGATCCAAACCGCTTCTTTGGCTGCATCTGATGCTGCGATGTACTCAGCTTCGGTCATAGAGTCGGCAGTCGTCTCCTGCTTGGAACTCTTCCAGCTGACTACACCACTATTGAGTGTAAAGACATAGCCTGATTGAGATTTATAATCATGTTTATCAGACTGAAAACTAGAATTCGTATAACCCTGAACTATGAGTTTGGATCCTCCATAAACCAAGAACATATCCTTAATCCTTCGTAAGTACTTAAGGATATTCTTGACGGCCATCTAATGTTTCTCACCAGGGTTTGCCTGGTATCTACTAGTGATACTCAATGCATTAGGTCTTGTACATAGCATCACATACATGATGGATCTAATTGCTGATGCATATGGAATCCTATTCATGTGCTCTCTCTCCATTTGGGTTTTAGGACTCATGTCCTTGGAGAGATGTATCTCATTAGATACTGGTAGGAATCCCTTCTTGGATTCCTCCATGCTAAACCGTTTTAGCACTTTATCTATGTACGTTGATTGGGACAATCCAAGCAACCTCTTAAATCTATCTCTATAGATCTTAATACCCAGTATGTAGGCTACTTCTCCCAAATCTTTCATGAAGAATTTGCTGGACAACCATTCCTTCACTTCTTGCAGCAAGGATACATTGTTTTCTATCAATAATATGTCATCTACATATAATATCAGGAATGCTGGACAACCATTCCTTCACTTCTTGCAGTAAGGATACATTATTTCCTATCAATAATATGTCATCTATATATAATATCAGGAAAACAATAACACTCTCACTAACCTTTTTGTACACACATGGATCATCCTCATTTTTGATAAATCAAACTTTTTGATTGTTTCATCAAAACGGATGTTCCAACTTCTAGAGGCTTGCTTAAGTCCATAAATGGACCTTTGCAGCTTGCATACCTTTTTAGAATCAATGGACTCAAAACCCTTAGGTTGTATCATATACACATCCTCCACTAAATCACCATTTAGGAAGGCGGTCTTGACATCCATTTGCCATATCTCATAATCATAATAGGCCGCAATCGCAAACAAAATCCTTATCGACTTAAGCATGGCTACGGAAGAAAAGGTTTCATCAAAGTCAACACCTTGCCTTTGCTTGTAACCTTTTGCAACTAGCCTCGCCTTATAGGTAATCACATTACTATCCATGTATGTCTTATTCTTGAAGACCCATTTGCACCCAATGGGTTTTATCCCTTCAGGTGGATCAACCAAAGTCCATACTTAGTTGTCGTACATGGAGTCCATTTCAGACTTCATGGCTTCAAGCCATCTCTTGGAGTCAATGTCACAAATTGCTTCATCGTAGTTAGTAGGCTCATCATCTTCTATAAGAAATCCATATCTCTCAGGAATATGATGTGTTCTACTAGACCTATATAGCTGATGTGTACTTGGAGCTTCTTGTGGCTCCATCATTTCTGATAGAGGTTCACGTAAATGTTATCTGAATGTGAGTTGAGTCTCCTGCTCAACTCCCACTGCATTTGACATTTGCTCCATGTCATCTAATCGGTCTGTGTCAATTTGTGGTTCTTGAGTTTCACTAATCTTAATATTTCTGCCACTACCATTTCTTAGAAAAATCTCATTCTCTAAATATGGTATGCCTTGAGACAAACACCTTTTGCTCGATGAGTGGTAGAAATAGTATCCTTTTGTTTCTTTAGGATACCCCACAAAATTACACTTGTCAGATCTAGCTCCCAGCTTGTCTGACTCATTACGCTTTACATAAGCGTAGCAACCCCAAATCCTTAGATGACTAAGGGTTGGTTTCTTTCCACACATATCTCATAGGGAGTGGAACTGACCGACTTAGACGGAACTCGGTTTAGAGTGTATTCGCTGTGTAGGGCATAACCCCAAAACATTTTTGAAAGATTTGCAAGGCTCATCATTGATTGCACCATATCTAATAATGTGTGATTTCTCCTTTCTGATACACCATTATGTGTGGCGTACCAGGAGGAGTCCACTGAGAAAGAATCACATTCTCCTTCAAATATTCTAAGAACTCATGGCTTAAGTATTTCCCACCTCGATCTGATCGAAGTATCTTAATACTTTTGCCACTTTGTTTTTCTACATCGGATCTGAATTCTTTGAACTTTTCAAAGGCTTCATTTGTGCTTCATTAGATATACATAACCATACCTGCTATGGTCATCTATAAATGTGACGAAGTAAAAAAACCTCCTATTGCCTAATATTGATAGGACCACATACATCCAATGTACTAGTCCTAAACATTCAGTTGCTCGCTCATCCTTTTTAGTAAAGGATGACTTAGTCATTTTGCCACGTAAGCACAACTCACATTCCTCAAACGATTCCCAATCGAATGAGCCCAAATAGCCATCCTTATGTAACTTGGTTAAACGTGTTTCATTTACATGGCCTAAACGATAGTGCCATAGGAATGAGTTCTTAGAATTATTTGATTTTAATTTCTTAGTTTCTACATTGAGAATAGGGCATTGTAAATTCAAAACATAAATCCCGTTGAACATTTCAGCAGAACCAAAGAACATTTCATTTTTAAAAATTAAAATTCTTTATTTTCAATTTCAAATGTATATCCATCATTTACAAGACATGAAACGAAAATAATGTTCTTTGTTATGTTTGGAACATAGTAACAATTATTAAGCTCCATTACAAGCCCAGTGGGCAAAGACAAAGAACAAGATCCTATAGCTAAAGCAGCAACCTTTGCTCCATTTCCCATGCGCAGGATCACTTCATCTTTTTCCAGCTTTCTACTGCTTCTTATCATCTGCATATTAATACAAATATGAGATCCACAACCGGTATCCAATACCCAAGTGGAATAAGAAGTACAGAAGAAAAATCTCAATCATAAATATACCTGATGTAGAAGCATCTGTATGTTTCTTTTCTTTCAGGCTAGCCAGATAAGCATTGCAGTTTTGCTTCCAATGCCCTTCCTTGCCACAGAAGTGACACTTCCCCTTGCTACTTTGTTTTTCTTAATGCCCTTATTTGGTTTAGTCGTCTTGGCCTTTTGGACCTTATTCTTCTTTGGCCGCTTCTTACGAGCGCCAGAAGACTCCACGACCATAACCTGCCCCTTTTCTTTCTTAATGTTGGGCTCGGCATTCGTCAGCACATTCGCGAGCTCAGGTAGAGATGTCTCTAGCTTGTTCATGTTGAAATTAAGAACAAACTGCGAATAGCTGGGAGGTAATGACTGCAGAACCAAATCAACACTTAGTTCATGATCCATCACAAAACCCAATCGTGCCAACTTTTCAATCAGATTGATCATTTTTAGTACGTGAGCACCCACTGATGAATCCTTAATCATTTTTCACTGAAACAGCTCTTTAGAAGTTTGAAACCTCTTATATCGAGACTGTGCACCAAACAACTCTTGCAAGTGCATCAAAATCTCCTGAGCATTCATATGCTCATGCTGTTTCTAAAGATCAGGTGACATTGAGGCCAACATCAAACATGTGGCCATGTCTTCAGTATCTTTATATCAGTTGTATGCCACATGAACCTCAGTCGGAGCATCCGCTGGTGGGACCCTGGTGCAACCTCATCTAGGACAAAAAGAATTTTCTCAGATCGAAGAACGATCCTTACATTCCTTAGCCAATCAGGGAAGTTGAGTCCAGTCAATTTGTTGGATTCTAAAATATTCCTTAGGTTGATGTTTACACTCATGGTTTTCTGATAACCTACATAAAATTAGAACGAGTCAATTACTATGAATACTAATCACCAACTTAATATGGTAATTCTAGATTTTTAATTAAGTTGGTTTCTCCCACTATTTTATCAAGGTTAATAGCCCTCTCTATTAATCTCGAGAAATTACATTCAATTTCCTTAGTGGGCTAGGATCCTCATTTGAATTACCTTGACCTTGGCTTTGGCACAACAAATCTCGGTAAGCCAAATTTGGTAGATTATTATCAATCACATCTAATGTGACTCCTAGATCATTTAGGGGACATTGCTTTGTCAATTACATCCATATGTGATCACCCTAAAGTTTGCCTCTAGATTAGACTGACCTGACTTTGGCCAATTATGCCAGCTAATCTAGTTAAGTCAACCCATTGTTCCAACGACAAATCTCATGACCTAATGATTTTGTATCATGTGAACAATGGAAGGCTTATGACTTAATATTCATGGAGGGATTTAGCGCATATAGGTCCATCTACATCTACAACATTTGTACTATGCTAGGTTACATATCCTATATGTAGATTTTAGATTAATCTCAATTAACCTTAATTTCATAAGATCCAATCTATGATTGGGACTCCTAATCAAATTAGGATCCTGATCACTATCTAATTTAGGAACCCTAATCATGTGACCAAATCAATTGCTACCATCCTGATCAACCTTAATTGATTTAATCAATTAAGAGCTTTCCCTAACAATGGCCAGATCAGCTGATCAATGGGGTCCTATTTAGCATACCCTTCGATCCCATTGAATGGGTTTTCCCAGCAGCGAATGGAGCAATTAAAAACCATAATCAAACCTTTCTAGACACCAATGTAGTTAAGCCCAATTGATTAGATCAATTATGGGATCATAGGATCAAACAATGACATGGTTAAGTCTAAGTTTCCTAAATCTTTATCATCTATTAAATTTTATGATAACCATAGATAGTGATCTAGCTAGGGTGTTATGATAAAGTTCTTAATTCAAATTTTAAATTTTCTTATCATTTAATTACATGTCATGACATGTTGGTTTCACATCCCATGTAAATCCTAATGTCTCTAACAAACCCTAAAGTTTTCAATGTTCATTATCATAAGAATATCATATCTTAATCATATCAATCATCATGCTAAAATTAAATCCTAAACATGATTTTAGGATTTCAGCATATAGTATCTATCATGCATATAATAATTACTATTTTAACATGACACATATATGATTAATTATTGTTTATTATCATATAATAAACCTTTTCCTCTATATATCAAAGTACTCTATTTGAACATGATAATGAATATGCATAAATCTAAATAATATTTTATCATCAAATAATAAACATTTTATTATATTTTAGATTTATTATCAACATATGAAAACTCTTCATGATTTTAAGCATCATATTATCAATCATATTGACTCAAGTATCCTATCAGATTAATGAATCTGTAGCCTAAGGGGGCTCTGATACCACTGATGGAATTATGTATACAAGATATGAATCAAATTCATATAATATTGCGGAAGATATAATATAAAATTTTTAGATGCCAGGATCCTTAGGAATAAATTCATTATATCTCAAATAAAATCTAATTTTATTCATACCTGAGTCCTTTATCGATGTAGATGATGATGAAGCCGGTTAATCCTGCCACTAGCCATCCACGTGTCCGGCCTCTAACGTGATCCATGCAGAGAAGAAGGGATGAAGACCTCCAAGGTATGAAGATGATACCACAGGAGAGAGAGAGGGGTGCTAGCGCCTCTTGAATCCCCTTACAGAAGATATCTTTGAAGAAAAGTCTAATCTTTTCTTCTCATGCTCTACTTTCTTGGTAGGAAGGAACTATATTTATAGGTTGAAAATGAGACGTTCCAAAGAGGAAGAGTTCAAGGTAAGAAACTCCTCCATCTTCATGGTAAGAAACTCCTTCCATCTTTATGGTAAGAAACTTCCATCTTCATGGTAAGAAATTCCTCTCATCTTCATGGTAAGAAACTCTCATCTTCATGGTAAGATTAATCCAAGTATCACAATCTTAGCTTTGAAATTAGGAGTTGGTTATCCCATAACTACATACCCTAATTGTATGTGTTCATCATCGAACCGTAGAGATTCATCATGCCTCATTCCATGAGCATGATTCCATCTTCACATGGCTGGGATTGGACATCCATACCTGAATAATCAGAGCCATCCATCACATGGATCAAGTCACATATCGGTATCCAATTATTTGTTCATCATATGTACAAATAATTTCTCCTTAACATTCCTTCTATTATAATGGATCATATCCATTATAATTATATCTTCTTTAAATTAGGTCTCACCCAATTATTTAATTGATCATCTTATCTGAATTAAATCTAATTTAATTCTCATTTTAATTCATCCAATATTTCCTTAATGCGTGTGACCCATTAGGCCCTTTAACATGT
Organism: Calamus simplicifolius; assembly: GCA_900491605.1. Lineage (NCBI taxonomy): Eukaryota > Viridiplantae > Streptophyta > Magnoliopsida > Arecales > Arecaceae > Calamus > Calamus simplicifolius. Next base: position 266,781 of record UESW01004681.1, on the reverse strand, counting down.
TGGCAATAATCATGTCCTAATCATAGACCCTAGGAATGATTGGATAACTCTTTGTCTAATTCAATAACATGATAGATCATGAGAGGCCTCTAGCAAAGCATCATGACCACCCAACTGCTAAAGGTTTTGTTGACGTGACCATCAACATCTGTCCATGAACAGTTACCGTATGATCAAATCCTTTCATCACATATCCAAGATCAATCAGTGGTATGGAATGTGTCAACCCTTAATTGATCTTTGTTTACTTGATCTCAGGAAAAATTGACTATATGAATTAGAACTTCGAAACCATTTCGAATTCCAACTCACCATTGCAAGGATTTATCAATCAATTTAATCCATCAAGTGACCATGGGATATAACCCTTTCTATCAAGGGAGACGAATCCTGTCTTGATCAAACACCATCTTCATGTGCTTCATGTCATACCCAACCGACACCATATTTGCCACCCGTGGCTAGAGCGACGTTTGGATGCCATCAAAGCATGACATTCCATACATGAGATGCAATGAAGATCTCAAGTCAAAGGATCACTCACACCACCATCATTAGCGATCAACCATTGACACTATATAGAATATCTATATGGGATATCTGTACGGGTCATCCAATGCATCGTTACAATAACGAGCATCCACACACCTATCCAAGTATCTTTATACTTCAGCTTGTGAAATCAGCTGCTCACCCCAAGGGTGAGGATATGCAATGTGTGCTAGTCTCACGGTGTTTGATGGTGTCCAGTCCCATCTACACATCGACTAGGGAAGTTTAAAGAATCGAACTATAACGTGCAATTTGAATCTTACAATTTGTAATCTCTATTACAAATTCCATATGCACAGTTCACATTCTTTTGGACTTTATCTCACAGACAAATATATCAAATAAAAGACATTTGGATAGATAAAGAAACCATTTTATTTGATTTGTATTCATAGAATGTATACAACATTCAATCCAATTGGATGTAGGGCATGCACTAGCACTTCTCGACCTGAGTGTACTTCGTTTCAGCGTCTTTGAGTAGTTTGCTGATATAATAGATAGGCCTTTGGACTCTTTTCTCCTCTTTGATTAGCACCGAGCCAACAGCATTTTCGAAGACCGCCAGGTATAGATTCAACACTTCCCTAGCTTCGGGCTACTGAGGAGAGGTGGTGAGCCGAGGTATTTCTTGAGGTCTTCGAAGGACTTCTGGCAATCTGGGGTCCACTAAAAGTTTTTGGCCGACCGAAGCACTTTGAAGAAGGGAAGGCATTTCTCGGCTGACCGAGCAATGAAGCGGCTGAGGGCTGCTACCCTTCCGGTGAGGCGCTGCACGTCCCTGACTGACCCTGGCTGAGCCATTTGTTGCAGGGCTTGGATCTTCTGAGGGTTTGCCTCGATGCCTCATTGTGAAACCATGAAGCCGAGGAATTTTCCAGAGTTGACTCCGAAGGCGCATTTGGTGGGATTGAGCTTTATCTGGTATTTTTGAAGTGCAGCGAAGCTCTCCGCAAGGTCCTCGATGTGCTGGGATGCCTCCTTGCTTTTTACCAACATATCATCAACATACATCTCCATGTTCCGACCGATTTGCTCCTTGAAGACTTTGTTGACCAGCCTTTGGTAGGTGGCACCTGCATTTTTCAAACCAAAGGGCATAACTCGATAGCAATAGATACCTCGGTCGGTGATGAAGGCGGTTTTCTCCTCGTCTTCGGGCGCTATTCAGATCTGGTTGTAGCCCAAATATGCATCCATAAAAGTTAGCATTTGATGGCCTGAAGTTGAATCCACGAGCTGGTCAATCCACGAAAGAGGGAAGCTATCTTTTGGGCAGGCCTTATTGAGGGCAGTGAAGTCGATGCAGATCCTCCATTTGCCATTCGACTTCTTCACCATGACCATGTTAGCCAGCCAGTCGGGGTAACTAACCTCCCGGATAAACTTGGCTTTGATGAGCTTATCCACCTCTTCTTCAATGGCCTTTTGGCGCTCTGGAGCGAAGCACCTCTTCTTCTGCTTAATGGGCCTGAATGTTTCGTCCATGCTGAGGCGGTGGACCAGGACGTCTGGGCTAATTCCAGACATATCCGATGCAGACCAGGCGAAAACGTCGGCATTCCTGTGAAGGAACTCAATTAATTCTTGCCGAAGCTTTCCTTCTAGCTGCGATCCGACCTTTATAGTTCGATCGGGCCAAGCCTCGTCAAGTGGTATATCCTCCAGTTCTTCGGCTGACTCTCCTCGTTGCTCGGCGAGATCTTCCCGAGCATCCAACCCATCCACCTCGGGCTTTCTGGATTGGAGGTCGGCAACAAAGCAGTGTCGGGCTATGATTTGACTTCCTCGAACAACCTCCACTCCCATTCAGTGGGGAATTTCATAGCGAGATGGGGAACGGAAATGATGGCTTTGAGAGAGATTTGCCCTGGTCTACCAAGGATGGCGTTGTAGGGAGATCTGAGCTTGGTTACGAGGAAATTCATGAACACGGTAGCCATGCGGGCCAGGTGCCAGCTCGGACTGGCAGAGAGATGACTCCTTCAGGGATTATGGAGTCACCTGTGAAGCCTACTAGGGTGGACTCCACCGGACGGAGGCTTTCCACCCAAAATTTTAATCTCACAAAGGCATCGAAGTAAAGAACATTAACAGAACTTCCACTATCAACCAAAATCCGGTGTACATCGTAATTGTTCATATTTAAAGATACAATCGGAACATCATCATGGGGTACTATACCTCCCTAAGGTCTTCATCAGAGAAGGTGAGCTCATCGACCCGAGCTTTCTTCGGCGGGTTCTCCTCCTCACCTGGCCAAGAAGATGGGATCCGGCCACCGTTATCACATTAACATTGCCGATAACTGAAGGATTTGGTGGTAGGAGTTGGCGAGGTTCAGGCTGGCGATTCTCTTCATTATTTGGCCCAGGGGGCCCTCTGAATCGGTCCAATCTGCCTCACCGGATCAATTACTCGATCTCGTTCTTGAGCTGCCAATAGTCCTCGGTATCGTGCCCGTAGTCCCGATGAAAGCGGCAGTACTTGGCCGGGTCCCTCCGAGCTCCATTGCCTCGAAGAGGAGGGGGCCGAGGAAGCTGACGCTCGATCTCCATTAGGATCTACGCTCTTGGCGCGGTAAGGGGAGTATAGCGGTCGAACCTTCGGGTCGGACTCCGAGTTCGGTCTCGAGGCAGCGACGGAGGAGCTCTGCGGTGGCGAGGCGGGCTAGCGCGGCGATGGGCTCGCTACTTGTCCAAGCCCTTTGCCTCTTTCTTCTTTAGCTGCTCGGCCCGAGTTGACCTCCTCGATTCCTCCACTTTGGCATACTTGTTCGCCAGGGATATCATGTCCGAAAGGCTCTTCGGGTAATTAACCTTCAAAGCTAGGTAGAAGTCTCCCTCCTTGGACACTCCTCCGGCTAGGGCGGACATGGCCACCTCGTGGTTGAGATGGTCGACTTCTCAGAGGGCCGTGTTGAAGCGGCCGAGGTAATTCTTCAGCGACCCCCCTCTCTGCTTGATCTCGGAGAGGGAGTCAGATCTCCGTCGCTGGCGATGGCTGCTGATGAACTGGCTAATGAGCAGATAGCTCAGCTCGTCAAAAAAAAATCAATGAAACCTGGCTTTAAGCTATTGAGCCAGGTTTGGGCAGATCCCCTTAAAGTGGAGGGGAAGGCTGTGCACAGGATTGCATCTGATGCCCTGTGGAACATCATGATGGATCTGAAGCTGCTGAGATGGTCATCGGGATCGGTGGATCCATGATACGGCTCGATGGTAGGGAGCTTGACATTAGGGGGAATCACTTCCTTCATGATCCTCTCGGAAAAGGGGATGCCCTGCTCCGCTTTCGGCTAGGATAGGGGAGCTTGCCTGGTGGCGTCTAACTCCCAACGCCATTCTTGCCGCATCTCCCGCATCTGCTGTCTGATCCCTTCATCCAGAGTGGTATGAGGGATCGGACGAGGAGAAGATGGCAGCGGTGTCGAATCCTAAGAAGACACCAGGGAGAGGGAGCGAACCCGTCTGGATCTGAGCGGGCTCTTCCCTCCAGCTCGCTACAGCGCCGGCTTCGCCTTTGCGGACCGGTGACCGCGATCCGCCACCTTAGGCGGATCGAAAGAAGAGATCGCTGGCGAGGCAGGGGCATCGGCCTCCTCATGAGGCTGAGAAGCAGGGATAGCAGTTCCAGGATCGCCTGGAACCCCTGGACCAACTGGGTCAATGTTTGGACCTGCTGAACCAGAGTGGCGAACTGGTCCAGGGTTACCGCCGTTGCCGACGGCGAAGGAGTTTTAGCTGGCGGTAATAGCGGAGGTGCTACACCGCTAATCGGATCAGGCCTTTGAGAGGCGGCCTGGTCTTGAGCTTCAGATGTAGCTCTCTTCTGATTGGCCATTAGAGGATGCTTTTCTCTGATTTTTGAGTCTTGTCTCCTGGATCACAAGTTTATGGGACTTGAGGCCCTTTCTCTAGCGCCAATCTGTTGCCGCGAAATCCGTTCTCCAACTCGGGTGCACTTCTGGCTCCTGATCCAGGCGCCGATCTTGTCGCCTCAGGGTGGAACCTGCAAGACAGTCCGCACACAGAGGGTGTTGTGAGGGTTGCCCTCTGAGAGGTAGGAGTGTTGTGGTATTTATAGGCGATCACCTGATTCCTTGGACGTCCTCTGGATGGGGTCTGAAAACTGTTAGGATTCAAGACGGATTCGAATCAAGTTTGTTATGAGGCCAGTAGGGTTCGTATCTTGTCAGTTAGAGGATCGACGGCTGGGAGAGCTAGTTGATGCCTTGAGGTTCAATGATCACACAGACCTATGCCACTCTTACGGGTCCTAGGCCACTTCTGGGCATGATTCGCCGCCTGAAATCTTATTCAGTTATAGTGAATTTAAACTCTCCTGCGCCAAATTTCGCAAAGGTATTTTAAATGCCGTAGTTCAGCCAGAATGAGGAATAGCATGTTTTCCGAGGTATGGAATAGGTCGGCTCCAATGGCCGAGGCACGATCGGCTCGGATGGCCGAGGTATGATGATAGCTCAAGTTACCGAGGAATGACTCGGCTCAGATGGTCGAGGTATGAGGATAGCTCGGGTTACTGAGGAATGGCGTATAGCTCGGGTTGTCGGGGCGACCCGACTCTGTCAAAAGTGATTCAGCTTCGTCGCTTGGATGTTATGCCAGCTAGCTGGCAGGATGTTTGGATTGGGCATGACCCAATCATCGATGTGGGCGGTCAATAATGTAATGATGATTTTACCCCTCATTAGAAGGTAATTTCAAGATTATTTCTAGTAGATCTCAAACCATGCTTGCGCTCACACGAACTCATGGACTCTAGAGAGATTTCTTTTGATGATAAATCTAGAAAACAATAATTACAGTTAGGCCTCGTCGCTCCATCGTTTGTTTCTAAGATGCCTTGCGAGTTTTGTTAGCCGTGTCTGGTACAAAGGATGAGGCTTTGCACCTCACGTTAACGTCTCTTACGTCAACATTCCAGAAGTAGTCCCAAAATTCCCGGCTCGGCCAGCTTCTTAGAAATGGAAGAAACCAGCCGTCAGCTCTGATTTCTGAGGGACGACCGACTTCCAATGCCCAAAATGCCCCCCTAATCTTTTATATTCATAATATTATATAGAATAATACTACTCTTGAGTCTTGACTTGGCATTATAATAACAGCTATTTATGGTTATAATATTTGCTATATTTCCAAGTATATTACAAAGGTCTTGAAAGCTGATGCGACCAATGACTGCTGTTAACAGGGCAGCTTCCATATTCTCTTACGAAGCCTAGCTTGGAATTTAGACCAACTAGTTTGGAAGCAGGATGAATTTTTTTAGTTTCTAGATCAAGAGAATGGAAGATATTCCAGAATAACACATTTATCCATGTACAATGATATTTTATTCCTACCCAGAGAAAAAAATAATCAAAGTTTCTGACCGGCCAGCAAAATTGATTGTATTTTTTTTTTTTTTTTAATGACGCAATCCCTCTCTCTAGATACCTTTTTTCCTTCTCTGATAAGCCAAAACATGAAACTCCTTGGTTTCCAAGGAAGCCATGGAGCTTAGAAGCTGGCAAAGAAACATATATGGGGCTGCCAGCCAAGAGCCTAGACATTCTCCCATACCAATCCCCCCACAAAGATCATAAGCCCATAACCATCGCCATGGACGCCTTCTTCTCTCCTGACATCGCCGACGTCTTGACAAAGATGGCCGTGTTCCTGTTGGTCCAAGCTCTGGTGTATCTCATCCTCACCAATTCATCCAACATCTTCTCCTCCTCCCCTCTGAGATCTCACAGCTTTCGGGCCATGCCATCGATGAGAGTTCGCCAGATGCTGGCCCGGGTGTCTGACGTCCCCGTCGGCACCGACGAGCCATCCTATTCCAGTGTCTCAGCCAGAGAGCCTTCTTCCGATGAGAAGGCGGAGTAACTCTTTGGCAGTTGTTGATGGCCTGAAGGTTTTGATGCTTTTATAGGTTTTAAGAGTTCGAACTTTGAAGCAATAAGGTGATATGTGATTTATAAAAAATAGCAGGGTGTTTGTTTGACTTTTTGTTTAAATTTTCAGCCAATGATTGAAAGAGAACTTGTGTGTAATTATTTTAGATTAATATGTATCATGGCAAGCTTTAAAAGATTATTTGTGCCTTTTTTCAATATAAAATTTTAATTATCTGATGCATGAGACTTTTTCATGTAAATTGATAAATAAAAATAGTGTTTGCCTCATAAATTTTTTTTTTTCTTTTGTAATTAAAGATTACAGTGGAGAACAGGGAAAATTGCTCTGTCCATTCTTGATTTTAAACACTCCTTTTCCTTGCAAGTTGATGAGGTAAGATGCGATTAGAAATGAGTTTCAAAGTTTCTTTCAATCATATGCTGCTAAGTTAATACAAGAACTTATACAGCCAATATATTTTGCCAAGATGGACCATTAAGAGAAATTTTAGCTGGTTATAGCCTTTATATTCAAAAATTATTAAAATGTTTGTGTTAGGAATTTTAGTTTTTCTTCTTTAATCATCAAAACATCACTTATCTTCTCCTCAGTAACATAAAAGCACCAGTACTCAAGGAGGTCATTACTTGGAATAGATGGGGAAGAGAAGAATTGAGATATTATTGATTCATATGTACACATATAATAGCCCATTTCGGGGAAGGGAAAAAAAGAAAAAAAAAGCAAGGAAGAGAGAAAGAAATCACTTATCAAACATATTTTTGGATCATCTCTCGGACCTCATCCAATACCAGCCAAGCTTTATGGCCTCCAATTACCTCAGCTCTCCATTCTCCATCCTTCCATAGCTGCATGCAGCAGCCATTTCCAATTATTTCTCCTTACAAGAAACATTTCAATCAAAAAAAAAAACATAAATAAAAGAATTAATATCTACCTGAATAGTTGGCATTTTCTGAAGAAAGCCCAGAAGTATCAAGTCCATCAACAGAGAAAACAATATAGGAAAGAGAGAACATAAGATTTATAGAACACATACATAGTGGTTGTAAATGGACAACAGTATATAATAAATAATGTGAAAAAGATAAACAAAAAGTTAATGGTTAACTCACAGAAATGTTCCCTCGCTTCACCAGAGCTTGAGAAACTTTGTTAACGTCCACATAATAAAATTTAACTCTGCAAATGAGAACAACAGCAGCAAGACAAATTTAACAGCAATATATCATACAGAAATTAGAAAGTTAAATCTCCACATATTCTCTTTGCAGCAAAACCATTTCGTCTTGTGGTCGATGCGGTTCAAATGCCATCTTGACTTAAATCTTATCAAATGCACGGTTCTAATTTAGCTACTTATTTTTGCTTAACTGAAAAATAGATGACTTTTTTCATAACAGAAGCATAAATGATTCTACCCCATTCATACTCCACTCTTATCTTGTACTTTCCAAGAGGTATAGATCATGTTAATCAGCTTATAGCTTATAATGCTTATAATAATATGTTAATCAGCCTTTTGCTCATAGTGGTATCTACTTGTGGAGCTGTCATCATCTCTTTTTGGTTGAGATCTCAGTAGCAGGTATGGATATTTGATAGGTTTTATTAGGACAGAGAATCCAAGTTGAGATAAGGGCAAAACTAATTGTAAAGACATACCAAGAGTCCTTTAGGCCTGATACTCTCTGCTCTTAATTTGGCTAGGTTTATATAATGCCAATATTATGTTGACATTTTTTTTAAGGAATGGATTGGGTTTTATACTTTTGAAGACAAACATTCAACATAGAAGTTTCCAAAGTAGCTGTGTTCATAAAGAGAACTATCATGCTATGGTGCATTGTTAAGATTCTTCACTTAATGTGATTCCAGAATGCCCTAGAGGTAGAGAGTAATACTGACCTTGGATGATAGTCTGCTGCCAGCTTTTCCAGCTTGGGCTTCAAGTAAATGCATTTCCGACACCAAGCAGCCATCCTGGCCCAAGACAACCATCAATGCATTCGATGTTATTTGCACTCAGTGGTGACATCAATTAGCTTGCATGACTTAATTTCGATATGATAATTGTAAGCAATATCATTGGTGGCAATAAGAATGTACAAGTGATGATAGAAATTAGAAGTAATGATGCAAATTGGAACAAATCTTTCACTAACCCAATTCAGCCAGGTAGGTAGAGAGATGTATTGCAATCATATTGAATTTGAGTTTCAACTTTCTAGATATTAATCCAATCTTAGTTTGGTGGTGCATCCAACCCTAATCCAAACCCGATTGCATCCCATACTTTAAACTCCAATTTAGCTAAAAAAAAGTTATACTTTGATTAGCAGCAACATCCTCACTAGCATGAACAATAAATATCAACATAACCTATGGAAGAGTTGGTAGAAGGTTGTGGATTGATTATAATATTCTTCTCCACCCAAGGCCATCACATTACTTTTCTCATTTACAGCACAAGTTCGAACCTGATCATCCTATCTCTTCTGATCACAGCAATAGCAACAATAAATCCTTAATCTCGATCTAAGTGAGGTCGGCTCTTATGTCCCTCACTTACACTACTTAATTTCTTCATTTTATTTATATTCTTCAACAAATTATTCATTCTACTTTATTTTCAAATTTTATGTATATTTATATAGTTTTTCGATTATTTATGTTTTCCTCCAATTTATTCTCATCGGTTTTTTTTTTTTTTTTTTGGGCTTACTCTATATTTTATACTTTCTTATGTACCCTTTCTTTTGAGGAGACTTAAAGTGCTTTCATATAAAAGTCTTCAAACTTTTATTTATTCTCATCTACTGTTTGCAATAATGCCCAATTGTATCTTAAAAATTAATAAAAGATCTCAGATCTATGTTTATAACTTGCTTTATTACTATTTTTTCATGCATGGATTCATATGTCTGTTTGCTAGTATAGCTTCCCAATGTCCTACTCATCTCTTTGAATTTTTTTTTTTTTTTTTTGTAATTTCCAGCAGCAAATATAGAGATTATTTTCAGAAACTTAACATTGGTTTGACCACTATTTGGTTTTATGTTCAGTAATTGACGCATAGTTGGGTCCATTGTTTGCCATGTAATTAGGTAAGCTTTTACATACATTTTGGCCTTTTCAATAACACATGAAATAAAAAAAAGGGCACAAATAAAATTTCTAATACGCAAAAGTGAATCATAGAATGAGAGCCAATCTAGAGACCACATCTTATAATTCTGTAATTATTTATTGAATCCATAAAGGCCTGTCTTCTAATTACAAGCATTGATGATTGTGATTCGAAGAGACATATCAAAATCCCATCCAATCACAACCATGGAACCTAACTTGCATTTTTAAATTTTTTTCCTTTGGTGTAAGATTGCGTATAAATAAATAAAAATAAATATATTGACTTGGCCCACATCTAAGAGCCGACTTATCCGATGACCTTTGCATCCAATAACCTACGGTGACCATACCACCCATATTGATCCCTAACATAAAGGAAAGGTTTGCCGTACTACGAACCAGTCGATGACCACAGGTTGAGATAGCTCCTGCGAGCGGCGGAGGATCTGATCCAGCTCCTCCTCCCCGGCGATGGCTTCCATCTCGATCGACGTCGGCCTCGACACATCCTGCTGCCAGAACGCACCCGCCCTTACATCCCCTCTTGCTTTCCTCTCCCTCCGCTCCCTCCCGGGGAACGCGAGAAATCCTCCGCCGTTCGCCGCCACGAGAGGACAACCCCTGCCGTTGGATGCGTGGACCCCTTGCTCCCTGAGGCAGAGCTCTCGGCAGAGAACGTAAGGGTTCGATGTCAAAGCTGCCATTTTTTTCCCCGAGCTCGGTTTCTTCTTTTGTTGGTGGAAAAATGTGGCGCCTTTAAGCTGATGCCTTGGAGGAGAGATCAAATCGAAGCATCGTTAGAGATCAAACGAGTTCTGGGTCTCTCTTTCCTCTTTGTCTGTACCCTTGGGAGTCCGTTTAGAGAGGGAGGGAGGCTTATCCGGAAGGGAGCGGAAGAAGAGGAGAGGAGAGACTGAGCCCGACGCCCGGTGTAAATATCCCAATGGATTGAGATTTTTTTTTTCTAGATTCGATTCGGCGTGGACTCGGCCTAAATTCACACACCGAAGTCCTAACCCGGACCCATAGGTTATGGGCATGGGTGGCAATCCAGGGCCATTCGATTCGATATGTGATTCTAAATTAAATATAGAACAAAATTAAATTTTATTAAAATTAAATGAGAATCACTTTAATAAAAATTAAATTCATATTAATTTGTATTATTGTTGTTTAGTTCCTTCAAATTTTAAAATCAAAATTAGTTTTAATTTTTAATTCTCTTCATAAATTAAAACTTCAAAATTTGATTATTTTTATTTTTATATAAATCTTAATTTAATATTAAATCTATAAATAATGAAATTAAAAATTGATAAATAAATAAAATGATATCATGATAATATCTTCGAGATCTAAGATTCTTTGATTGTCAAAGTAGTGAGGAAAAAAGAAAGAAAAAAAGAATTGAAGTTTTGTAGGTTTTAAATGAGATTTTGTTTTTTTTAATAGTATGACTAAAATTTATATTTCGCAAGAACAATATTTTAGAGAGGGATGAGCTGAGGATTTTTAATCCTTCTTAAAACAAGATTCTGGTTTTAAATGGAAGTGAAATCCATGGTCTCATTTTCATAGACCAAACAATCCTAGATAATTTATCTAGATTGAAATGGATCAATGCTTGCTTCTTTAGAATCAGGAGTAACATATTTAAATTTTAAGTACCGAATGTTAAACAATTATAACACGAATAAATTAATTATCTAGCTATGTTGATAAATATAAAAATATGCATAGTTAAATTTAATTAGGGTATGTTGCCGTCGGGATCCGTCCTCCGACTCGGGCGCGGTCGATCTCCAGGGAGAGCGGTGCTGCGGACCTGCACAAGAAGTCCACACGCGGGAGGCGCTAGGGGTAGCCCTCCGCGGAAGACCCTTCGACGCTCAAGTCAGTGGGGAAGGAATCAGCGATCAACCAGACAGTGGGGAGGTGGATCTCTCCGGGAAGCCTCTCCGGGGGCGGTCAATCGGAAGCTCTGAGAAGGGGCAGAGCACCGACGAGCTGCCGGGAGAGATCCACCTCCCCACTGTCTGGTTGATCGCTGATTCCTTCCCCACTGACTTGAGCGTCGGAGGGTCTTCCGCGGAGGGCCACCCCCAGCGCCTCCCGCGTGTGGACTTCTTGTGCAGGTCCGCACCGCTCTCCCTGGAGATCGACCGCGCCCGAGTCGGAGGACGGATCCCGCGGCAACAGATTGACGCTAGAGGAAGGGCCTCAAGTCCCATTAAAACTTGAAAAAAGGAGACAAGGATCTCAGTCCGGAGAAGAACCTCTCTGATGGCCAACCGAAAGAGAGCAACCTCTGATGCCCAAGATCAGGTCGCCTCCCAGAGGCCTGATCCGACTGGCGCCGCAGCGCCGCAACCCCCACCTGTCGAGACTCCGTCGCCGCCTGCCATTCCGGTGACCCAGGACCAGTTTGCTACGCTGGTCCAGCAAGTCCAGGCTCTTACCCACCTGGTCCAGGAGCGCCTTGCAGCTCCTCCCGCTTCGCACCCTCAGAAGGAGGCGGCGATTCCTTCTTCGCCGACGACCTCCTCCTCTGATTTCCGTGGTTCCGCGGATCCTTCATATCGGCCCAGAGGGGGCAAACCGATCCCGCGAGGCGGTCATGATCGAGATCCTCTCAGATCTCGGCGAACCCGCTCCCTCTCTCCGGCGACGTCTCACCATGATTCGACGCCATCCTTGCGGTTCTCCCGCCCAGCTCCTCTCGCCGGCGAGGAGGAGATCCGCCGCCAGATCCAGGAGATGCGCCAGGAGCTGGACGCCGCCAAGCAAACCCATCTGCCCCAGCCCAAGACGGAGCTGGGTATCCCTTTCTCTAAGGGGATCATAGAGGAAGTGATTCCCTCCCACGTTAAGCTGCCAGCCGTCGAACCCTACCACGGCTCCACTGATCCGGATGACCATCTCAGTAGCTTCCGGTCGATAATGATGTTCCACGGGGCATCCGATGCGGTCCTCTGCCGCGCCTTTCCGTCCACCCTCAGAGGATCCGCCCGAACCTGGTTCAACGCCTTGAAGCCAGGTTCCATCGATTCATTTGACGAGCTGAGCCGCCTTTTCATCGGCCAGTTCGTCAGCAACCGCCGCCACCGGCGGAGATCCGACTCCCTCTCCGAAGTCAAGCAAAGAGAGGAGGAGTCCTTGAGGAATTTCCTTGGCCGCTTTAATAAGGCCATGTTGGAGGTAGACCACCTTAATCATGAGGTGGCTATGTCCGCCCTGGCGGGGGCGTCTCAAAGGAAAGCGACTTCTATCTGGCTATGGAGGTCAGCTACCCCCCATGTCTCTCTGATATGATGGCCCTTGCGGATAAGTACGCTAGGGTCGAGGAGTCGCGGAGAGTCGCCCGCGCTGAGCAGGCAAGGAAGAAGCAGGAGCCCAAAGCCCCTGACAGACACCGTCCCGTCCATCGGCCAAGTCCACCTCGCCGCCAAAGAGTCCCTCCGCCGCCGCCAAGGAATCGCTCCCGGAGTCCCCCCAGGCGATTCGATCGTTACACTCCGTTGACTGTGCCTCGAGCGCAAATCCTCATGGAGATAGAGCGCCAGCTTCCCCGACCAGTACCTCTCCGAGGGAACCCGACCCGGAGAGATCCACCTCCTCATTGTCTGGTTGATCGCCGATTCCTTCCTCACTGACTTGAGCATCGGAGGGCATTCCGCGGAGGACCACCCCCAGTGTCCCTCCGCGTGTGGGCTTCCTTTTTTGCAGGTCTACCGCCACCCCCTCTCCCTGAAGATCGACCGCGCCCGAGTCGGAGGACGGATCCCGGCGGCAACAGGGTAAAATATATTTTTACTATTTAAATTTTTTATTTAAAATTTATTTTGATTTTCAAACTTACAGTCATTATAGTTGAATTCGTTTTTTGTTGAAAGGTAAAATCGCTGTGTATCGGTAATCGTGAACATGACTAGGGCTAGCCCTGATTCCTGTCCACTATGCGACGCTCGCCCGAGATAGGTCAGCCTCGATAAGTTGGGGCGCCTTAGCCCCTCGCCGAACCAAGGACTCCCAAGACGTGAACCACCTCTCTCGGCCCTAGCTGAGCTATGTCGTCTCTCGGCCCCAGCCGAGCTATGTCACCTTTTGGCCCCTCTAGCCGATCTCTCCCATCGCTCGGCCTAGCCCGAGCGATATCTGCGCCTCTGCGGAATTGACGCGGGAGAACCCGAATTCGTGAGATTCCAAACAGAGATCATATCCGGAGTGACCTAGGACCCACAAGAGCAGCCTAGGGCCCTGGAGCCTATCTCCTCACCACATCTCGAGACATCAACGAGCTCTCCTAGCCATCGATCCTCTAACCAATAAGATATGAATCCTACCGGCCTCATAAAAACTGGATTCAGATCCTAACGACTTTCGACCCACGACGCCCCAGGGAATCAGGTGATCCTCTATAAATAGAGTCGTCTACCGACTCCTCAGGTACGCGCGCACACTCGCTCACTGGACCCTCTCTCTCTCCTTAGCTTCCGCCATTAGCGCTTTGCTCTGCTCAGAGCCCTGGAGGGACTCTTCAGCGAGAGCCTTCTCCCCATTTCTGTTGATTGCTGATCTCCACTGACTTGAGCGTCGGAGGGTCTTCCGCAGAGGGCCATCCCCAATGCCTCTCGCGTGAGGACTGTTTTGCAGGTCCATCCAGGCGGAGAGCCCGACCGCGCCCGAGTCGAGGACAGATTCCGGCAGCAACAGATTGGTGCTAGAGGAAGGGCCCTCAAGTCCCATAAACTTGTGATCCAGGAGATAAGGATCTCGATCTGAAAGAGAACTCCTCCCATGGCCAACCGAAGAAAAGCTAATTCCGAGGCCCGAGATCAGGTCGCCTCCCAAAGGCCTGATCCGGCGAGCAGTGTTGCACCGCCACCACCGCCAGTTGAGACTCCATCGCCACTGGTGGCCCCGGTGACCCAGGACCAGTTCGCCGCACTGGTCCAGCAAGTCCAGGCACTGGCCCACCTGATTCAGGGGTGCTTCGAAGCTCCCCGTCCGCTGCTCCTGCTCCTCATCCCCCTGAGGAGGATGCAGCCCCCGCTCATCCAGCGGCCTCTTCTTCCGGCCCGCTTGAGGTTGCGGACCCCCCTCGCCATCCCAGAGAAGAGCTAGCTCCAAGGAGTCCGCGGCAGAGATCTCCCTAGATCTCGGCGGGCCCGATCCCTCTCCCCGTGTTCTCGCCATGATTCAACACCATCTCAGTATCCTCCTCGTCCTGCCCCTTCTGCATTTCTTGATAGGGATATCCGCCGCAGCTCCAAGAAATGCGTCAAGAGCTAGACGCCGCCAAGCAGGCCATCCGCTTCAGAATAAGCGGAGCAGGGCATCCCCTTCTCTAAGAAGATTATGGAGGAAGTGATTCCCTCCCACGTCAAGCTGCCTGCCATCGAGCCTTATCATGGCTCCTCCGACCCCGACGATCATCTCAGCAGCTTTCGATCGATCATGATGTTCCACGGGGCATCAGATGCGATCCTCTGCCGTGCTTTCCCTTCCACCCTCAGGGGATCTGCTCGAACCTGGTTCAATGCTTTGAAACCAGGTTCCGTTAATTCCTTCGACGAGCTGAGCCGCCTCTTCATCAGCCAGTTCGTCAGCAGCCACCGTCACAGACGGAGGTCCGACTCCCTCTCTGAGGTTAAGCAGAGAGGGGGAGTCTTGAAGAAGTATCTCGGCCGTTTCAACACGGCCATGCTGGAGGTGGACCACCTTAATCATGAGGTGGCCATGTCCGCCCTAGCGGGCGGAGTATTGAAGGAAAGTGATTTTTACCTGGCGCTGGAGGTCAGCTACCCTCCGAACCTCTCCGACATGATGGCTCTGGCAGACAAATATGCAAGAGTCGAAGAATCACGGAGAGCTGCCCGAGCCGAGCTTACGAAGAAGAGGAGCCCAAAGGCTCAGATAAGCGCCGACCTGCCCGTCAGCCAAGCCCGCCTCGCCGCCAAAGGATTCCTAGCCGCCGCCAAGGAACCGCACCGGAGCCCGCCTAGGAGGTTCAATTGATTTACTCCGCTCACTGCCCCAAGAGCGGAGATCCTTATGGAAATCGAGCGCCAACTCCCTCGCCTCCTCCTCTTCGGGAAATGCTGCCCGGAGAGACCCCGCCAAGTATTGCCGCTACCACCGCGACCATGGCCACGACACTGAAGAGTGCTGGCAACTGAAGAATGAGATCGAAAGGCTCATCCAGCGGGGTAGACTGGATCGATTCAGGGGAGCCCCGAGCCAAGAAACGGGGGCGATCGCCGGCCTGAGCCCCAGCAACAACTCCTTCCTCCCCAAATCCTCCGGTCGCTGGCCACATTAATGTGATTGAGGCGGTCGGTGGTCCTTCAGGGAGGGACGATGAAGAAGGTTCGCGCCAAAAAAAGCGCAAACTAACGAGCTCTCTTTCTCCAGCGATGACTTCCAGGGAATACAGTTCCCACACGATGATGCTGGTTGTATCTCTAATTTGAACAACTATGATGTAAGCCGAATTCTCATTGATAGTGGAAGCTCCGTCAATGTTTTGTACTTCGATGTGTTTGTGAAGATGAAACTTCTCATGGAGAATCTCCGAGCGGTGGACTCCACCCTAATGGGGTTCACCGGCGATGTAATCACCCCGGAGGGGGTCGTGACCTTGACGGTCCGAGCAGGAACCTGGCCTTCCATCGCCACTGTGCATGCAGATTTCTTGGTGACCAAGCTTCGGTCGCCCTACAACGCGATCTTGGGAAGACCCGGCTTGATGTCCCTTAGAGCCGCCGTCTCCATCCCGCATTTGTTATGAAGTTCCCTACCGAGCGAGGGGTTGGTGTAGTTCGAGGAAGCCAAACTATAGCTCGGCAGTGCTTCGTCACCAGCCTGCAATCCAGATTGCCCGAGGTTGATGGACTAGACGCTCGGGAGGATTTCCGAGCAACGAGGAGAACCAGCCGAAGAGCTGGAGGAGGTACCGCTGGACGAAGCTCGGCCCGACCGAACCATAAGGATCGGGTCGCTACTGAAAGGGAAGCCCCGACTGGAGCTGATCGACTTTCTCGAAGAAACGCTGATGTCTTCGCTTGGTCAGCTTCCGACATGCCCGGGATCAGCCCGGACGTCCTCGTCCACCGTCTCAATGCAGACGAGATGTCCCGGCCCATGAAGCAAAAGAAAAGAAGCTTCGCCCCTGACCGGCAGAGAGCAATTGAAGAAGAGGTGGACAAGCTCATCAAGGCAAACTTCATTCGGGAGGTGAATTATCCAAGCTGGCTGTCCAATGTTGTTATGGTGAAAAAGTCGAACGGTAAATGGCGAATCTGCATCGACTTCACCGACCTTAACAAAGCATGCCCGAAGGATAGCTTCCCTCTCCCCCGGATCGACCAGCTCATGGATGCCACCTCCGGCCATCAGATGTTGACCTTCATGGACGCCTATTCAGGCTACAACCAGATTCGGATGGCACCCGAAGATGAAGAAAAGACTGCCTTCATAACCGATCGAGGTACCTACTGTTACCGTGTCATGCCCTTTGGTCTGAAAAATGCAGGTGCCACTTACCAAAGGCTGGTAAACAAAGTCTTCAAGGAGCAATCGGCCGGAATATGGAGGTGTATGTCGATGACATGCTGGTCAAAAGCAAGGAAGCATCCCAGCATATTGGGGATCTTTCTGAAAGCTTCGCGACACTCCGAAGGTATCGGATGAAGCTCAATCCAACGAAGTGCGCCTTCGGTGTCACCTCGGGGAAGTTTCTGGGCTTCATGGTTTCTCAGCGAGGCATCGAAGCCAACCCGCAGAAGATTCAAGCGCTTCAGCAAATGGGGCCCCCAACATCTATCAAAGAAGTCCAGCGCCTGACGGAAGAATTGCGGCCCTCAACCGCTTTGTGGCTCGGTCGGCCGAGAGGAGCCTTCCTTTCTTAAAGCTCTTCGATCTGCCAAGAATTTTCAATGGACTCCCGAGTGCCAAAAGTCATTCGAGGACCTCAAGAGATATCTTGGCTCGCCACCCCTCCTCAGCAGCCCCAATCCGGGAGAAATGTTATTTCTGTACCTGGCAGTCTCTGAAGGCGCGATTGGCTCAGTTTTGGTCAGAGAAGAGAAGAAGACCCAAAGCCGATCTACTATGTCAGCAAACTTCTCCGGGACGCCGAGACAAGGTACACCCGAATCGAGAAGTTGGTCTTGGCCCTGATAATATCGGTTCGGAGATTACGACCATATTTCCAAGCGCATTCTGTGACGGTCCTTACCGACCAACCCATCAAGGCGGTGGTCCATCGCCCGGAGACATCAGGAAGAATGGCTAAGTGGGCCGTTGAGTTAAGCGAGCATGATATCCGTTATCAACCTCGCCCGGCCATCAAGGCTCAGATTCTAGCTGATTTCCTCCTTGAATGCACCATCCGGAAGATGGTTCCACTCCGACTCCCCGAGCATCCAAGATCTGACGCCCTGTGGCTCCTCCACGTCGACGGATCCTCCAATGCCAATGGCTCCGGTGCTGGTTTGATCCTCACCAGCCCCGAGGGGACGACCTTTGAGTACGGCATTCGCTTCTCCTTCCCAGCCTCCAACAACGAAGCCGAGTATGAGGCTCTGCTCGCTGGACTCCGAATCGCCCGTGATCTGAAAGTGAAGAGGCTGAATGCCTTCACCGACTCTCAGTTGGTGGCCGGTCACGTGCGGGCGAATTTGAGGCCCGGGAGCCAAACATGATTCGGTACCTCCGGCAGGTGCGGGACTTGCTTTCCACTTCTCTGAATTTGAAGTTATCCAGATCCCCAGATCCAAAAATGCCGTGCCGATCTATTATCCCGCTTGCAACTGCGGAGTCGATGAGTGCCGAGCAAAAGTTTCCCCTGGAAATCTGGAAAAGCCTAGCATCGCGGAGGCAGACCGAGTGATGCAGATTGAGGTCGAGCCATCCTGGTTCGACCCATATTAAAGTATCTTAAAGAAGGGTCGCTCCCAGCCGACCGTAAGGAAGCAAGGAAGCTGAGATTGCAAGCTACCCACTATGTGCTGGTCGACGATCAGCTGTATAAGGTCCTTTTCCATGCCGCTGCTCAAATGCCTCGCCCCGAAGCTGATTATGCTCTTCGAGAAGTACATGAAGGAATTGCGGCAACCATCTGGGGAGTCGATCTCTATGCCACAAGGTACTGCCAGGGATATTACTGGCCTACCATGCAAAAGGATGCCGATGATCTCGTTCGAGCCTGTGACCCATGTCAGAGGCACTCCAAGCATCCAGAGGCTCCCCTCCGCAGTTTGGTCCCTATTTCCTCCGCTTGGCCTTTGCTAAGTGGGGGATGGATATTCTTGGCCCTTTTCCCCTCGCCACTGGACAGAGAAAATTTCTATTTGTCGCCATCGACTACTTCACCAAGTGGGTGGAGGCCGAAGTTGCCCAAATAACCGAGCTCGGGCCAGGGACTTCGTGTGGAGATCCATATTTGTCGCTTTGGCCTCCGCATACCCTCATCACCGACAATGGCAAGCAATTTGATAACCCAAAGTTCCGGGAGTTCTGCGAGGATCATGGCATCTGCCATCGCCTACCTCAGTGGGGCATCCGCAAGCCAACGGAGAAGCCGAAGTAACTAATCGGACCCTACTTCAAGGGATTAAGGCTCGGCTCACCAGAGCCCGAGGCAGATGGGCGGACGAACTTCATCATGTTCTATGGGCCTACCGCACTCAGAGAATCCCCACCGGCGAGACCCCGTTCCGGATGGCCTTTGGCACGGAAGCCGTCATCCCTGTGGAAATAGGCCTCCCTCTCTGCGAGTGGAAAGCTACTCAGAAGAAACTAACGACGAGCAGCTCCACCAATCTCGACTTGGTGGAAGAATCAGAGAAAAGCTCGAATCAGAATGGCCATACCAGCAAGAGTGGCCCGCTACCATGCCTCTAGAGTCAAAGGGCAAATCCTTCTCGCCGGCGATCTTGTCCTCCGGAAAGCATCCGTCTCCAAGCCACTGGAGCAAGGAAAGCTGTCTCCAAACTGGGAAGGCCCCTATCAAGTGGCGGAAGTCATCGGGCCCGGCACCTACAAGCTCCAGGACCTGAACGGGAAATTCATTCCCGGACGTGGAGTTCGGACAACCTCCGCATATATCATCAATAGAGTACGCTCTCTATAGACTCGCCCTATTTACAGCTTTGGCATCTTGTTTTATCCACGGCAGGACCGCTACGGTCGTTCTTTCGAAAAGTCAATAGAAAATAGATGTCGTTCACGCATCTCTCGGCACAACCGAGCCATCTCCTTGGGCCAAATCTCCATACCTCGGCTAGGCCGAGCTCTGAGCCAGAGCTATATATCTCGGTTAGGCCAAATTGCATCCGCGAAGGCTTGGTATGGCCGAGCGCTCCGGTGCAGCTGGGAGCCGTGTAATCTCCAAAGTATGTTCGGATTCGGGCAGCTTACAAGCCCCGGCCGAACCAAATGATCTCCAAAGTATTGTTCGGATTCGGGCAGCTTACAAGCCC
Source organism: Calamus simplicifolius (assembly GCA_900491605.1). NCBI lineage: Eukaryota > Viridiplantae > Streptophyta > Magnoliopsida > Arecales > Arecaceae > Calamus > Calamus simplicifolius. The sequence goes on along the minus strand of UESW01004681.1, from coordinate 246,686 downwards.
CGGCGAACCAATGATCTCCAAAGTATTGTTCGGATTCGGGCAGCTTACAAGCCCCGGCCGAACCAAATGATCTCCAAAGTATGTTCGGATTTGGGCAGCTTACAAGCCCCGGCCGAACCAAATAATCTCCAAAGTATGTTCGGATTCGGGCAGCTTACAAGCCCGGCCGAACCAAATGATCTCCAAAGTATTGTTCGGATTCGGGCAGCTTACAAGCCCCGGCCGAACCAAATGATCTCCAAAGTATTGTTCGGATTCGGGCAGCTTACAGCCCCGCCGAACCAAATGATCTCCAAAGTATTGTTCGGATTCGGGCAGCTTACAAGCCCGGCCAAACCAAATGATCTCCAAAGTATTATTCGGATTGGGCAGCTTACAAGCCCCGCCGAACCAAATGATCTCCAAAGTATTGTTCGGATTCGGGCAGCTTACAAGCCCCGGCCGAACCAAATGATCTCCAAAGTATGTTCGGATTCGGGCAGCTTACAAGCCCCGGCCGAACCAAATGATCTCCAAAGTATTGTTCGGATTCGGGCAGCTTACAAGCCCCGGAACCAAATGATCTCCAAACTATCGTTCGGATTAGGGCAGCTTACAAGCCCCGGCCGGATTAAATAATCTCCAAAACATCGCTCAAGGTCTGGGTAGCTAACAAGCCCGATCGGAACCAAAGGATGAGAATATCCTTGATCCTCAGCAACAGTCGAGTGATGTCCTAAGGCTCCGCCCTATTCAAGTGATCTCCCCCATGCCCTGACGCAACTAAGTCGTCTATTATACCTTGGTAGAGGCAAACGACCTCCCACTATTCGGCGAGCAAAAACGTGCCACGAGCTGTCTTTCCCCGAAAAAAACACCTGCTTCATTCTGCAAACAGGATCATGCTTACTTCATGACTCCACAGGACCGCCCAGGTCCCTCTTTGACTTGCACATGGATATGTTCTCCACTGAGGACCAGACATTGGTCTTATCAGGAACAAAGCAGCAACAGTGCTGCCGAAATATGCTGAGACATAAAAAGCGTAATATGGGAGCAACAACTCTCAGCGCAAAAAGAAGCAGGTGCTAAAGAAAGAAGGAATGAAAACTTTCTTTATTTCCTCATCAAAAGAAAAGTTACAACATCCTGAAAGGAGTTACAAGTGCATCAAAGCACAAGAAATAAAAACGAGTAAATAGCTCGGCCGAACTGCTTCAGTCAGCTTCGGTTAATAATGACATGTCGGCGTCTGACCCAAGAAATCAGACAAATCAGACAGCTCACCCCGAACCACCGGCTAAGGCTGATCCAGCACTCCATGGGTCCTCTAGATGAATTAAGAGATCCAAAAAGAGGCACAGACCCGTGGATGCAGATGCTGAGGAAGCCTCCCCCTGGGTGGAATGCTGGGCTGCAGGTCGCTGCCCGATTGAGAGAGCTAGGGGACCATCAGCCCCACACTGCTCTCAACTCTCTTCACATGGCGGAAGATTCCCACACGGAGGGGCTAAGCATCCAGCCAGAGGGAGAAGGAAAGACCGTGCGTACTACGGGGGTACATGTGCACTTCCTACCCTGCGACCCCCGTAGCAAACCACAAAGGACACACAGGAAGCGCATATGTGCGCTCTCCATGTGATCTCTACGGACCTCCTGTGCGCTCTCCATATGATCTCCGAAGCTCCTCCCTCGAGGATGAGCTGCTCTCCAGCGGCTCCTTCGTCACCCCGACTATCCATAGGAAGGTGGCTTACAAAAGGAAAACTCAATCCCACCACTCTCAGCTTCAGGGACGCAGACATCATGAAAACTTTCATAGCTCACAGAGAAGAAATTTTGGGATGGCCTAGCACGGCCCCTTCTCCCCTTTTTATAGGCGAAATGGACCGGGAGCAGCTGTTAAAGTAGTAAGCCCCGAGGTTCAAAATGCCCAATCCACGCTGCCACGTGGCCTCCCAGGATGAAAATAGCGCCCTTCGATGCGCGCCAAACGCGTTGTTCAGCCCATGACGTACGCCAAAAGATTTTCTCTGATCCGAATCACATGTCTTAAATGCAGAAAATCGCCCACTGATCTTAGAGATACGGGCAGACCTGGGAAATCGTCCGGTGAAATGACACCCTCCAATGGCAAACAAGCACTTGCGTCGTACGTCGAAACGACCCGCCTTGGAAAAGATCGACATAATTAGTGTCCCTGAAAGTGCCGAAGCAACCTTTTGTAGGTTACAGGACCGTATCATCCATTTCGGCAAAAAGGAGGGTCGACTCGCCTTGGAAAAGACAAGGCACTGACAGAATAATAAAAGGGCGCAGAAGCCAAGTAATCCTCAGTGAGGACACCTCGATATCCTCGCTCCGGCCCAACTGCCCGTTATGCCTCGGCACAAACCGAGATATTGCACTGTGATTCTGCTCAAGGCCAAAACTGCCTCCATACTTCGAGATAAACCGAAGTATCCCTTTCCGTTCAGCATGACTGCACGTGATCTTGTACTTCTGTCCAGTCTAAAGTAACCACTTTTGTCTCAATGATAATGGGACACGATATAAGCCCCGACCTATACCCAAAATGCGGAAGCATCGGTTAAGGTCGGAGTGCACGTCCTAGGAATATAAGCCCGGCTAAGACCAGAGTGAATCTTTTATCAAAAATCTCGACAAAGACCGAGCGATATACAACGCCCCAACTCATTCCGTAAGACTCGGACGATAAAGGAAAACACTTCAGAAATGGCAAACAAATAGGAAAGTTCCAATAACCTTTCTTTGTTCATTACAAGAGGGGAAAAACAAAGAAAAATACATTAGCCCTCACAGGGGCTTGCTACCTTCTCGAACGCTGCTGAACTCTCCCCACGCCAGGAACCTAATCAGCCAATTGCTGTCGAAGGGACGCTACCTCCCGTTCCAGCCTACTGTTGGCCTGGCGAAGGAGCTCGATCTCTCTGGCCGAGAGAGCCATGTGTTGCTCAGCCAGTCTCAGGACTTGCTCGCGGTCCGCGAGCAGCGACGCCAGAACCTCCCCGTCCACAGTTATCGTGGAACGGCCTAGGCGAGGCACCCCAAAGCCGCCAGCAACGCCACTTGGCATCACATTTGACCTCCCTCCATCCTCGAAGCCATCCTGTTACTGTAAGCTTGGACAGGCCAACAGGAAATCGGCAGAGGAATTGGTTAACAACGGCGTACCATCCACCGGTATTTAAATTACTTCGAGCGAGCACCCCGATCACCCGAACCATCAGTTCCAACGCCACTACCATAAAGTCTTGCCACGCGTCACCGCTTCCGTGGCCGCGTGCGGGAAGCGAGGAATCACTCCCCCTTTTTCGAAAAGGATAAATAAATGATGGCGCACCGGTAAACATCTTTCTTCTTGGGACCAAACTCCCTTCGAAAGGCGCGCCGCCTCTTCGCCTTGCGCGGGCCGAGTTACCCAACTTCGGCTCTAACCAGGATACCTCTGCAGTCCTGTCGTCACCTGCCGAACTATCTTATCTCTCGGCCTAAGCCGAGCTATCATGCCACTCGGCTTCATCTGAACTATCTTATCTCTCGGCCTAAGCCGAGCTATCACATCACTCGGCCCAGCCGAGCTATCCCTATACCTCGGCCTTGACCGAGACATTCATCTAAATCCGAACTAAATCGACCAAACGGCGCGAACAAGTCATAACTTGTTCACAGTCGAAAGGAAGTCTGCAATAAAAAGATTGACTAAAAAGGCAAGCAAATAGGGGCCGAGGGCCCGTTCATTGAAAATCCAGACCAAACTACATGTCTAAAAAAAAGGACAAGAGTACACAAATAACTCTAAGGGGTCAGAAGCTGGATCAGTCCCAGCAGCGCCCTCAACAACGCTCGGGGAAGCCTGGCTCGCTTCGCCCACTTCAAAGGTTGTCTTTTCCTCGGCGATGGATTGAGGCATCCTTCAGGGGCCGCAGCCTCACTAGCATTCAGAATAGCGTCGAGGTCGACGTCCGGAGCATCATCGTATTCATCCTCTTCAGCTCCTGGGGTACAAGCCTCAGAGGTTTCAACATCCAAGAAAGAGAGGTCCCATTCTGGATGCTCCTTCGATATTTTGCTTCGAACGTCCTCCACCCAAGCTGGAAGGCATCGGCACAATTTGCATCTTGCTCGCCCCTGAGCAGAGCGAGCCGCATCTCGGCTTCAGCAGCTTGATTTCGAAGTGAAGCGACCTGCCCCTTAGTTCCAGCAGTTTGGCTCCGCAGCAAGCCGATCTGCTCCTCGGTCTCAGCGACCCGCCTTTCGAGCTCTGAGCTCCTCTCTCGGCTGGATGCCAATTCCTCTTGCAGGGTCCGCATATGGCTCCGATTCTCCAGCTCTGCCTTCTTCATCTGCAAAAACAAAGTTAGCCAGCGCCGTGGTGAGCTAGCAAGGGAAGCCAAAAAGGGGTAGTACCATACCTCCTCCTCCTGCCGGGATAACTTCTGGGTCAACTCTTTGACCTCGTCAAAAGCTCTCAATTTATCGGCCTTAACCCGCTCGATCCTGCCCTTGAGATCGCTGATCTTCGACTGCCTACTGTCAGCTTCTCCCCAGGCCTGGGAGAGCTCGCTATCGAGCTGGGTTAACCTTCCTGGTGCCATTTGATCCTGTCATCCCTGTCAGCTATACCGCGGTTGAGCGCCGCACCTTCTCCTCCAACTCGCCAAGCATTCTGTTCAGGCGATTTCTCTCCTCGACGGCTTCTCTCCTCTGCCTACCTAGGCTCTCACTAAACTGTTTCTTGACAGTCTCCATTTCTCCAGCATGCTTAGACTTGATCCGCGATAACTCCAGGCATACGTCATCATACCTCGCCAGGAGCCCTCGTAGCTCTTTAATTTTGAGTCTCAGCTTGGACGCGTCATCTAGGGCGGCCTGATGCAGCACCCTCATCTTGCCAAATTCTCGTTGGCGATACCCAGAGCTTGCTCAAACGTATCAGACGCCTCCGCCCGCGATTGAAGCTCGCGCTGACTTTCCTGGCCTGGGCGCTGGCCCTTGTCGCCAGATTCAAGCCAGCACACGCCCTGGTGATCAAAGCACTCTGCAGAATGAACACAAGTAAGAAGAGAGCGACCAAGCTAACCAGAAAGCATTCACTACTCGGAATAATGACTCACCCGGAGATGTAGGACCTGGCTAGCCCCATGAGGGTAGAATTGTTGATCTCGGGGAGAAGATGGGCTTCCGTCGCCACCCCGCTGGCCAAACGCGGCATCAACCAGATCTAGGTCTGCGAACTCATTCGCCGAGGGACCTATGCCCGGGTACAGTGCTGACCTCATCAGGTCCACAAACGCCGCCTCGACGGCTGATTCTGAGCCACCGGGCTGATCGTCGCCGTCCGAAGGATCGGTCCGGACGACCTCCAACTGAGGAGCCTTTTCCCTCTCGGCCTCTCTCAGCAGAATACTAACCTAGGATGCCTTGGATAACTCGGCCAGCCCAGGCGCCAGTTTACCCGAAACTTTGGTGGAAGAAGCTTCGGCCCAAGACCTTTACCTTGCTCTCTCCCCTTGTCCGAGCTCCTTCCCTCGATCATGGGTACCTGCTCCTCCCTCACAGGCTCTGCCAATACCTCGGTCTATTCACCAATCTCCCCAACCACTCCAGGAGGAAGTTCTCCAGCCGTAGGCTCCTTTTGAGCCTCCACTATAGCCGGCCCTACATCGCCGCCCCTAGATCCCTCCTGTCCTCCCGCCAAGGCCGAGGCATTTCCTCTCTTGGAGGAGGGCCCTCAGAGGCACCGACCTCCCGTACCACCCACTGGCTCATCTTCAAAAGAAGAGGCTCCCAGACAAGCCGACGGAGTTTCATCCGGGCTGTCTACTATTTCCACCACTAGAGGACAGGGGACCTCAGCAGTCCTCTCCGTATCCTCCTCTGCTTTCAGCGCCTCCGCCGCGACTGCTTCAACCTCTGACGAGCGCTCTTCGAAAAATGAGCCGACTTCTCGGGCTTGCATTTCTCCCCTCCGTTGCTCTCCCTCGGCGCTTGCTAAACCCTTTCTTGACACGGCCCGATAGTTCAGACTTCTTGGCTGCGGGAACAGAGAGCAAGCGGTCAGACCGAACATACTCGCTCGAACGAAATCGATGGAAAAAGGAAAGAAACTTACTATGCGGGTCAAGAGGCTAAGCCCGGCGGTGAAAAGAGCCTCCTCCGACAGTAAATCGTTGGCCGAAAATGTCCTACCATCGCAAAGGACCTCCAAGTCCACCTTCTCCTGCTCAGATAGAGTCGGATGTGCTTCCACATCTCGAACAAAGTTTTCCATCCCCGGGAAAAATTGGAGCCGATGTTCCCCTCGGCAATGAAAAATCTGACCTTCCACTCCTTTATAGACGATGGCTTATCTGTTATCGTCTTAAAAGACCTCCGGGGTCCAATGTAAGGCCACTCTGATTTCCTCCCATGCATCAGATAATAACAGGCATGGAAGAGAGGAAGCGTCGTCGTAACCTGAATCCGCTGCACATTGAGATAAACCCGATGATGCTGCGCCAACTGTTGGGAGCCACCATCACCGGGCAAATATTGTAGAATCTCATGATTTCCTTCACCAAGGGGTGAAGGGGAAATCGAAGGCCCGCCTTCAGACTGTCTTCATAAAGGAAGACCCCGTGCTCTAGATCTTGCGAAACCCTATGTTCGGGCTCCGGCAATGACAGAATAATATCCGAGGGAATGCCATACTTTTGGCGTATTCTCCCAAATCCTCGGCGGCAATCTTCGAAACCATATCATCGGGGCTCATCATCTGCTGGCCGAGAGAAGCACCGAGCGAAACTACAGAGGAAGCAGAGAGCAAGGCTCTCCAAAGAAGAATGACAAAGCACTGTGAACAGGGACGACGCCGTTTCGACTTTGCTTTCCCTCAAAGAAACGCCTTAAGAGAAAGATAGGGCATCCCAACCGAGACGCCCAGAACCGCCATTGCGGACGCCGTAAAAATCGGGATTTTCTACGTGGCAATTCCCCAACTGCTATTTCAAAGGAGCTTTATGTGACATGCCCTGCAAAGGCACATCTCATAAAGGCACGGTGGCCGCGCTGCATTAAATAGGGCATCATTACGCAGGCTATCAAACTCGGATCCCCCTGTTCAAGTCATGTCACTTGGAATTATACTCCCTACGCCCGAACTTATGTTTCGAACTAGGGAGTGGGGGGCATTTGTTGAGGGTAAAATGCTGTGTGTCAATAATCGTGCACATGGCTAGGGCTAGCCCTGATTCCTGTCCACTATGCGACGCTCTCCCAAGATAGGTCAGCCTCGATAAGTTGGGGCGCCTTAGCCCCTCGCCGAACCAAGGACTCCCAAGACGCGAACCACCTCTCTCGGCCCTAGCCGAGCTATGTCGTCTCTCGGCCCCAGCCGAGCTATATCCTCTCTCGGCCCCAGCCGAGCTATGTCACCTTTCGGCCCCTCTAGCCGATCTCTCCCATCGCTCGGCCTAGCCCGAGCGATATCTACGCCCTGCGGAATTCGACGGGAGAACCCGAATTCGTGAGATTCCAAACAGAGATATCCGGGAGTGACCTAGGACCCGCAAGAGCGGCCTAGGGCCCTGGAGCCTATCTCCTCACCATATCTCGAGACATCAACGAGCTCTCCTAGCCGTCGATCCTCTAACCAACAAGATAGGAATCCTACCGACCTCATAACAAACTGGATTCAGATCCTAACGACTTTCGGACCCACGACGCCCCCAGGGAATCAGGTGATCCTCTATAAATAGAGTCATCTACCGACTCTCAGGTACGCGCGCACACTCGCTCACTGGAACCCTCTCTCTCTCCTTAGCTTCCGCCATTAGCGCTCTCTGCTCAGAGCCCTGGAGGGACTCTTCAGCGAGAGCCTTCTCCCCATTTCTGTTGATTGCTGATTCACTGACTTAGCGTCGGAGGGTCTTCCGCAGAGGCCATCCCCAACGCCTCTCGCGTGAGGACTGTTTTGTAGGTCCACCCAGACGGAGAGCCCGACCGCGCTCGAGTCAGGGGACAGATTCCGACAGCAATAGTTTCTATTTTAAAAATATCATATTTTTAATATTATATTATTTATTTTGATTAAAATCAATAAAATAGCTACTATTTCTTTCAATAAATAGATGAATTGGAAATAACTTTGTGCATCAGATACATACGATCAATGACATGTACTTGATACGTGTCTTTATGCACCGTATACAATGCACAAAACTTTTTCTAGATGGATTTTAACTTACAGTCATTAGAGCTCCAACCACTCGTCTCAAGTCTCCGCTACGGTTTACCCAGGTTGATGGTTTAGCTTCGATATTTTTGAGATGGAGAAATGGTAGTAGCACGCAACGAGGTAGACGAATGAATGTTATTCTAACTTTATCCTCTTTATTTTTGTAAAAGCCTGACTAATTTGGAATTTGGGGTTATTTTAATATTTTATGGATTGAATCAATTATACAATCTCTTCTTATCATCAAGGCTCCATGCAAAGTTGACAACTATTTCTGATGGGAATTAATTAAATTTTTCTCTGTGAACATTTGAAACTATGAAACTGAAGACGGGTCATTTTAGCCTTGTAGTCTGGTTGAATAGCATGAAAGATATTACTCGTCTTTGCCAACCGAGCTCATTTGCTGACATCTCTGCTATTACTCTTCGTCTTGATATAAATTCCATTAGAAAATCTTCTTAAACTCCTCATTCCTCCTAGAAGCATCAATGTTTGATTGGTAAAGTTGGGAAGCTTGCTTAAGTGTTTTTGGACCTAATTGTGAATACTTTTAACATGGGCATCAGATCACTCAGTTTCGATGCTAGCTGTACTATAATGAGACAATGGTAGAAAGTCCAAAGATTTCAATCTTAGAGGTAATGAAATTCCACTTATTTGGATTGTTTGCAACCAAGCTTCTCAACAAGTTAGCCAGAGATCTATCCGCTTCTATTTGCCTATTTGTTTGAAAGTGATGGAGTCCAAAAAGCTTTCTTATTTGAAGGAATGTTTATTAATCTAGTGATCATCTATATAAAATTCTATCCTACTCTTTTAATTCAGCATAAATCAGAAAGGATTATCCTTAAAGCTCGTTCATATCTCATCTTTATTGTAGTCATACTTTCTTTTTAAATTGTGGTGGTAATTATCATATGATTTACATGTTTTCTCCTAATGACTATTCTTTTTACTCAGGTGTATAGATTCTTAATTCATTGTCACATGCCTTATATTTGCATGCCAAGCATTGCAACCTTAAATTTAGACAAGATAAGTCTTCTGGTCTCCCCTTTTTTTTTTTCTTTTCACTCTAGGAAAAAAAAAGTATAAAAAAAATGCATAATGTCTCATTACCTAGTTGTTTTTATCCAACACTAAAGGCTCTTAGCAGCCTCTACTAAAAAAAAAAAAACTAAAATATTTTTTGATTAGCACCCTAAAACAAGCTACACACTAAAAGAAATTATGGTCAAGAATGATGGAAGCATGAAAACTAGATGTATGCTACATAGCTCTCAACTAATCTTAGAAACTGTAATTGAGGTAATTAGGCTAAGTTGATCGCTATCATTAGCTTTATAGGCAGAATAGTGATTGAAGAAATCTCTAAAAAATAAAGATAAAATTAGGATCAATTGGTATTGGTATTTATGTGGTATATTTGACATAAGAGAAACTTCAATCTTTCTAAAAAATAAGGCTTTTTTATCATTTGTTCATTGTACTATTATTTCTACCTTAACTTGTGGGGCAACCTTTGACTTTGGGGCAACCTTTGCTCTGATAAGCTAAGAAATATTATTATTCTCTTTATAATCTCCTTTATTGTATCTTTTTCTCTTCCTAATCATATAACCTTTTTATCTTTATTGGATCTTCTTCCATTACTTTTCATATGCACAGATATACACATACATATACATATAATCATATATATATGTATATATAGAGAGATACAAAGAGAGAGAGGAAGAGCTGAATGTAGCTAAGTTTAAAATCCGATTACCTTCTCTATCTTTGGATCCACATGAATTCAGGACCTATTCTATTTTTTTAACTTTTTTTTTTATATATAAGAGTTGATCAAATCCAAATTTGATTACATTCGAATGTAGCTAAGTCTATATATATATATATATATATATATATATATATAAAGACAAACATATATTCCAGTGTGCATGCATGCCTCACACACAAGTATGCATGTATTAAATACACCAAATAGATGTATATGACTCCTCATCGATAATTTATGAGTTCATCATGAATGAATCTATCATATCTAAATACATAATAGTTGCAAGCTTCATTAATTACCTTCCTCAACCAAATCGCCTTAGCTCCTTAATGAAACCATCATCTCTCTTCCTGATAGAGAAAAGAGAAATTGTGTTGTAATTTGCTGTGTTGGGAACCATAACCGATTGAGTCTTTATATAGGGTTTCCATAATCTCCTAAATGGTATCTACTCAATTTAATTCCATATCAACTCAAAAATTAATGGGCTACCAGTATTAGACTACATAATTTTAACCCATATTAAATAACTTATATAATTGAATAAGAATATATGTTCCCAATATAAAACCCGTAATTTCCTATTGATTTACTTAATATAGAAAATTTGATTTCTTAACACAATATAGAACATATAATTTCCTATTGATTTACCTAATATAAAAAAATCTAATTTCCTAACAATCTTTCACTTGGCTACATATTATTTCTAAATTAATTATATCATAAGCTATTTATTCTTAATTTTTTTAAAACAACCTCGTTCATCTCATATACTAATGATGGAATCACTATGACTTTTATCATAATATACAGTCGTGATCATCATCATATACTAATATACTCAATGACATAGATCAAATATGGATGAGTAACATAGAAATTACATATAATGTGATCTCAAATATGTCTATTTTTAATTGATCATTCTTTAATCTTTAGTGAGATCAATTCAAAATCTTTAAATGCAATAAAAATTTATATAGAAAAACATAATTAAGTTTAGAAATAAAATCATAAACCATCAACTTTATTCTGCAAAAAATTAAACAACCTGATATCCAAAGTAAAATATACAATAAGGACACTCCTACTAAACTAAGGTATCATAATAAATAATACCTATATAACAGTATGCTCACGAAAGACCTTAGGTGTCAAGTCCTTGGTTAATGAATCAGCTAGCATAGAATCCGTCTCTATATTTTATGGATATATGTCTATTCTGAACTCTCTCGATTAGAAACTTGATATCGATAAACTTTGACTTCGTCGAGCTCCTTTATTGTTGGAGTAAAGGACTACAGAGTTATTATCACGGTAAATCTTTAATGGCCTGTCAATGCCATTAACCACATGTAGTCCAATAGCAAAGTTTTGCAGTCATGTCCCGTGATTGGATACCTCATAACAATCTATGAAGTTGTAGCCATGGTTAAAGAAGCTACAAGAGTCTTTTTGCATATTTTCATGAGACAACTCCTCTACCCAACATGTAGATATAGACTGATGTGGAGGGCATGCTATCTTGGCATCCCGCGAAATCAGAATCAGAGTACTCGATGATCTTCAAACTGTCTGATCTTTAATAAGTGAGCATGTAATTTTTGTTCTCTTCAAATAACATAACACGTGTTTGGCTGTCTTCCAATGCTGCATACTGGATCACTTAAATATATCCAAAACTATAAATGCTATATCAGGATGAATGCAAACTTGAGTATACATTAGACTCCCTACTACTGAGGCATATGAAATCTTCTACATTCCTTTCCTTTCAAGATCATTATTGGGGAATTGTTTGAGACTAAACTTATCTCCTTTGGCCATAGGTATATCTCCTAGTTTACTATTTTTCATGCCATATTTACTTAAAACTTTCTCGATATAGCCCTTTTGCGGCAATTCAAGGATACCTTGAGAACGATCTCTCAGTATCTGAATACCTAATACAAAAGAGGCATTCAAGATCTTTCATTTCAAAATTCTTCATCAATTTTTTTATGTTTCATGCAATAGGCTTATGTCGCTGCTAACAAGTAGAATATCATCAACATATAATACCAGAAAAATATATTTACTCCCATCAAACTTGTGATATACATTCATCAACAACATTAGCCTCAAAACTGTACGAAGTTATGACTTGATGAAACTTATGATACCATTTATGGGAAGCCTGTTTGAGACCATAGATGGATTTCTTCAACTTGCAAATCATAGACTTTGGATTACCTAATATAAAGTTTTCTGATTGTACCATATAGATAATTTTGTCAATGTCTCCATTGAGAAATACATCCTAACATTCATTTGATGAAACTCTAAATCAAAATAAGTTACCGGTGTCATTATTATTCTAAAAGAGTCTTTCTAAGATACCAGAGAGAAAGTCTCTTTGTAGTCAATGCCTTCTTTCTGAGTAAAGCCTTTAGCGACTAAACGTACCTTATATCTTTCGACATTATCCTTCGAATCCCTTTTGGTTTTAAATATTTATTTACAGTCAATGAGCTTTGTACCTTTAAATAGTTCGACAAGATCTCAAACCTTATTGTCTTTCATGTACTTCATCTTATCTTTTATGGCTTTAATCCAATTTTGGAAGTTTGAACTATGCATGGCTTGACAAAAGTTGATCGGATCATCTTCTGTTAAACCAATGCCATCCTCATGTTCTTGGAGAAAGACGATATAATCATTTAGAATTGTGCTTCTCCTCTTCCTAGTGAATCTTCTCAATGGCACTTCTTGAGGTTGTTGAGTTTGTTCTATAAGTGGTGCTTGAGGGAGGATTTCATTGTTGTCTTATTCTAGAACAGTATCAGGAATAGAAATATGAACATTGTTGTCTAGTGCTAAAGTTATATCCTGAACGATAATAGGTACAAATACTTGATCACCGTCAACAATAGATTCTTCTTCAAAAACAAAATTTCTTATGTTTTCTTTCCTCCCAAACTCAATATCCTTAAGGAATCTTGCATTTTTCGTTTTAAAAATAGATCTTGATGTAAGATCATAAAACTTGTAACCCCAAGAGCGTTCAGCATAACTAATGAAATAACAGCTAACTGCTCTTGAGTCTAGTTTTCTTTTATATGGCTTGTAGGTCGTGCCTTAACTGGACAACCCCAAACTCGCAAATGCCTAATACTAGGCTTCTTGCCCGTCCAAAACTCATAAGGGGCTTTGACAACTACTTTGCTTGGTACCTTATTAAGGATGTAAACTACGGTCTTTAATGCTTCTCTCCAAAGTGACTCTGGTGAAGAAGAATGACTAATCATGCTCCTTACCATATCCTTAAGAGTTCGGTTCTGTTGTTCTACAACACCGTGCACACTGGGTTTACCCAATATAGTATATTGCAAAATAATTTCATATTCTTTAAGAAAAGCTGCGAAGGATCCTGAACTTTGCTCTCCTGATCCGTCACACCTACCGTAATACTCGTTACAACGGTCAGATTTGATAGCCTTAATTTTCTTTATAAGTTGAAGTTTCCAAGTTGAAGTTCAACTTCAGCTTTGAAAGACTTGAAAATGTTTAGGGATTATGACTTCTCACGTATCAAATATAAGTAACAAATTTAGAATAGTAGTCTATGAATGTAATAAAGTACTGTTGTCCGTTTCAAAAAGCCGTAGGGAATGGATCACAAATATTAGTATGTATGAATTCTAAGACATTTGTAGCTTTCTCAGCACCTAATTTTCTCTTGTTTGTTTATTTTCCTTGATGCACTCAACACAGACTTGGAAGTCTATTAAATCTAGGGGTTCAATGATTCCATCTGATACAAGCCTTTGAATTCTCTACTTACATATATGACCTAAGCAATTGTGCCATAAGGTAGCAGAATTCCCATTTAATTTTTGCTTTATACCTGTGAACTGTTGGGAATTGTATCCTAAAGCCAATCATTTGATAATTTGCTAATGTAAATTGTATATAAATTGATATATTAATAAAAGTTATTTGGCAGTTTATTCATTACAAGAACATCTTCTTAAACTCCTAATAGTAATGAAGCCCTCAGGATCTTCCTTCACGATAAAGGAGGATTTATCTTTGAAGGTCCTTAAAAGAGTTCGCGACCAAATGATATACTATGACAGGGCCATAGTACTATCAATTATAGGACGTTGTATATCATATTTGTTGGTTGTCCTCTTAACCAAGGAGTGTAGAGACACTAGTATGACATACAGGTGAAAGTGTAGGAGTACATTTCACCGAACGTGACTCATTTCGGATACTCTACTGTCAAGAGTTAATCCGAGAAGATATAGGTATAAGTATCCTTCAGACCTGAAGATCACAACCAGTGGCTTACAAGCAACTCATTGTACTTAGGTGCCGGACCACCTGGATTTCTAATCCAGCTACGAAAGGTTACTGGGTGCAGTCAAGTACTTGTGGTAGTCAGTTGTGGATCAAGATGGAATTTGACCTATCCCGTTAAAAGGAGAAATGCTTGTGTTTCAATTTAGCAAGACCTTGGCCAAGGCACTTCATGTGAAAGTCACATGATCACTAAAATTGAAATCACTTTATGGATTTGCTATTTAGAGTTGACAGGCTCTTAAGCCATCCTTAGCATTTGTGGTCAAGAGGATGAATTATACGGTAACTATTTCTTAGGGTTCTTGGAGTTTGCTCGGCAACTCTTCGACCTATCCGGACGTCGGGTTCCATTGCTAGATGGGCACATCGATTAGTATAGAAAGTTGTTTCTATGCTACCGGCTTAGGTTCGAACCTAGAGAGTCACACGCATAGAAGTTTCCTAGGATGATCTATTTGCTGATCAACGATTGAGAATCGTATATGATTTAATTAATCAATTTGATTGATTGAATTATCTCAATTGGGTTAAGTACAAGTGAATAAGATTCAATTTGGTTTAAGTCTATTAGAAGGACTAATCAATTTCAAATATTGATTTGAAATTAGACTTGATTTGGATTTAAATAGATTCAGGACTAGCCAAATTTGATTTGGGCTAGGACCATGATCTATGTGGGTTCAGTCCAATAAATTCAGATCAGATTAAACCATCACCAAACCCAAACCTCTCGCATAATTATCTCACATGATGAGATAACTAATGTCTGAGAGATTAAATTCTCATTTAGAATTTAATGTATTAATTTAATCCTCTCCAAACCATTTCCATTGGAATTCTAAGTGTTAGAATTAAAGGAATTAATGTGCCTCTTTGAATCAACCAGGCGGAATTCTAAGTGTTAGAATTCACATCTTTTAGTTCTCACCGATGTCAAAATTAACAAAATGCCATGTCTCATTGGTTTTCACCGAACGCCGAATTAACCAAGCGCGCGCTCTTTGGTTCAGCGTCTCTTTGTTTTTGCCAAAGGAGGATTTTTTAATGTCAGAATTCAATGGGCAGGCTAAAATGAGACTATAAATAGAGGACATCCCTCACCAGATTATACAGAACAACAACACACGATGTCGTGGATTGTAATTCTAAAAGGTTAGAATAGAAAATCTGGTGATTCTGGTGTTAGCAAAAGCTTGGTGGATCTTGGAGGAAGATTCAAGTGGAAGGATTCAAGATCAGCAAAGTATTTTTCGCGAGCTAGCACTCCCGAAATCCGATCATTCGGGGCTTCGCGTGGACGATACTAGAGGCCGGACGATTGAACGGCTGCAGAGCAAAAAGGATTTACCTATCCTTAAGGTAAGTGATATGATCCCTAGATCTTAAGGCATGCTTCAAGGAAGTATGACTTCTTATCTTGAGATCAAGATATGATCTTGATGATTATTTATATGCATATTTTAGATCAACGATCCTATATATAAGGCAAAGATATGATCTTGATGCATATTAGATAGATTAATATGTAATCTTTTATTTCCGCATTGATAATAGTTATCAAATTTTAAAAATATGCATGCCTCGGAGATTATTTCTCCCTACAAATGGTATCAGAGCATGGTTTCGATTGATCTAAATTAATGTTCTTATTAATTGTGTAATTATGGCTAAAACTATCACAAGGCCATATGGTCACAGATGGATTGAAAATCCAAATTACCCATTCAATGAGGTATTCTGTGACATATTGCGTGCGATTTTTATCATGATGCTTAGTTAAAGAAAATTTAAATTGAGCTTTGGCATCAAAACATAGATTACACACACTCTCAAAAATATTTTATATTGATGTTGTATAAAAGCATGATATTTGCATGTTTAGTATAAAAACATAGATATGATATATGATGGCATGTGTCTATGTTATGAAACATACAAATATTTATGAGAGTTTTATTTGAATGTCAAATATTAATTCATAATCTTTTTAGATATGATCTAAATATAGGAATTATGAGTAGTAACATAATTGATGCTTGATTGAAATATATGACATGTAAACATGAAATATATTTAATCTTTTGGGTTAGCTAAATCGGGTCCATAAAGGGTTAGACCCTAAGGTTTAAATCAACTGGACTATAAGAGTATTTGATCAAATCTAATTAGATTAGGTTAAGAATGCTCTAAATCAAACAATAGTTGTAGTTGATCATGTCCTTCTCTTTGATTAAACCAAATGGAAGTAGATTAGGCTCCGTGGTTGAGCATGAATCTCTTAGATGGTCAAATCAGAATTGGTTAACCATATGATGTCAAGGTGAGTTGGCAAGTTGCTCTAGGATCAACGATCGAATGGTTTTAATTGGGAGCTACTCGTATTGATGCGTCTTTAACGAGTTAATGGCATATCCCTCCCATCGATCTCACTCACCTGGTCAATGTGGTGAACCATTTATGATTCAGATCATTTACCTGATTCGGGTTGACCCATGCCTGTAAGGAATCAGTCTGACTGATTTAGGTGCCACTTAACCTGACTTAATCTTGTTTCATTCTACCGATTTCATAGATTCAGTGGGAGAACTTGATTAGTCAATTTATCTTCATATTATTAAATCCTCTAAAATTATTAGGTCCTTAAAATGAAATAGTTATATGATAACTAGATCATAGCCTCCCATTAAGGTGGGTGATAATGAGTCCGATGTCTTGATAATCATTGGAGGCACTCCATGCCTGGTGCTTGTCAACCATCGGAATTATCATTCATTATATGATAAGTCAGCGTAACTATTAAATAGACAGTCAGGTGAGCCGAGCTTCACTCGGGCTTGGTTGTCTATTGATAGGTTACACTGATTATATCATTTAATGGTTGGACCTAACCAGAACTTTCAGTGGAGGCACTCATGCCTGCTGAAGAGGTACATGGGGCAAAACTGAACACTAAGAATTGTTTGGGAAACAATTGGTTTTGAACCTACTCTTAGATGCATATGGGTTAGCCAAGCTTCACTTGGGCCTGTATGTAGTTTATGTAGATCTTAGTGCCCGCTAAAGAATTAAGAATAATTCTTCGAATTGGGGTGTAGAGGCTGCCAATTTGAACAAAATAGTGGAGAATCTTTAGACTAAAGTCCAAGTCTTTAGACTGAATCAATTTATATACTAATAAACTTTAGTTTTTCCTTATGCAGAACATGGCCACTAATTTATCATTAAGGTCCCTATTGGATAGTGACAAGTTGAATGGTTCCAATTTCAATAGCTGGTTCAGAAAACTTAAGATCGTCCTTGAGCATGAGAGGATTCTATATATTCTGAATAATCCTGCACCAAAGATACCTGATGCAAACACCCAAAGTTCTGAGAGAGACACTTATCAGAAGTGGCTCAATGATAGAACTAGCGTGCGTTGTATCATGCTAGCAGCAATGAACGATGAATTCGGTCGCCGGTTCGAGAATGCTCAGCCAGAAGAAATCATTCAAGCGTTGAATGAATCTTTCGGCACACCCGACGATGTTGAAAGGCACAAGACTAGTTGTGCTTTTTAATGCTCGAATGAGGATGGATCTCCTGTCACTGATCATGTATTGTACATGATCGAGAAGATAGAACTCCTAAGCAAGCTCGGCTTTCCCTTACATGAGCAGTTGGGAAAAGATGCGATCCTGAATTCCTTGCCTCCATCCTTCCGACCTTTCCTTACTCATTTTCGAATGACAAAGCCTGCAGTCAACTACCACGGTTTGTTGGGGTTGTTACAGAACTTTGAGAAGGATAACCAGCTCTCTAAGGGTTTGGTTAATGTGGTTGAAGGATCTAAGGTAGGGCGTAAACCCTTTGGGAAAGGGAAGAAGAAAAAGAATAATAAAAAGGTGCAACATGCTAGGACATCTATAAGGGGTCAGATGCAGAAGAAGAAAGTTGATAAAAGTCAAGCTGAATGCTTTCACTGCAAGATGCAAGGGCACTGGAAGAGGAACTGTCCTCTTTACATTGCCACACTTGATCCAAACAGGCCAAAGAAGAAAAAGGAGCAAGATGTTGCTCAACAAGGTATTTATATGATAACACCTTGTAATTTTTCTGTATATGATAATCAGACCTGGGTATTGGATACCGGGAGTCCTTTTAACATTTGCAATTCATTGCAGGGACTACAGGTCACAGAAGATTTGAGGACAATGAAAGATTCCTTAATGTCGGCGATGGAAGATTAGTTCCAGTACTGGCATTAGGAGTTCTTGAAATAGTTTTCAATAGAAATGTCATTATACTAAATGATTGTCATTTTTGCCCAACGTTCTTGTTGAACGTAATTTCTGTAGGCCTTCTGGCCAAAAGTAATTATGAAATTTCAATAAAGGATGTTACTTTGAATATCATTATGAATGGAGTCACTGTAATGACTGGGCATTTATCTAATGGCATTTATATATTATCACAGCCTGTGAATGTAGTGTACAATCAAGTAAGCGCCCTAGAACAACTGATGTCACAGACATTTATCTTTGGCACCATCGGCTGGGTCATATCAATAAGAACAGATTAAACAGGTTAACTCAGGAGGGCATCCTTCGAGTTGATGATTGTGAATCATTAACTACCTGTGAATCATGTCTTCTTGGTAAAATGACCAAGTCATCTTTTACTGGAAAAGGTGAAAGAGCCAAAGAGCTATTGGGTCTAGTACATACTGATGTATGTGGACCAATGAGCACTTGTGCCAAAGGTGGATATTACTACTTCATTACTTTTACAGACGACCTTTCTAGGTTCGGTTATGTCTATCTTATGAGACATAAATCTGAATCGTTTGAAATGTTCAAACTATATCATAAAGAAGTAGAAAAACAAACAGGAAAATGTATTAAGACCTTCGATCAGATCGAGGAGGCGAATACCTTTCCAATGAATTTGTGACATATTTAAGGAGAATGGGATTCTCTCCCAATGGACTCCTCCTGGAACACCGCAGCATAACGGTGTGTCGGAAAGAAGGAATCGAACTCTGTTAGACATGGTTCGGTCCATGATGGGTTTTGCAAGCTTGCCAATATCATTTTGGGGATACGCATTAGAATCAGCTTGTCATATTCTTAATAAGGTTCCAAGTAAGTCTGTTTCTAAAACTCCACATGAGATGTGGTATGGACATAAACCGGTTATTACCTATCTGAGAGTCTGGGGGTGTCCGGCTTATGTGAAACGTGCAAAATCAGACAAACTTGAACCCAAATCTGACAAATATTTTTTCATCGGCTATCCGAAAGAAACCAAAGGATATTACTTCTACAATACTGAAGAACAAAAGTTGTTCATTAGTAATAGAGCAGTTTTTCTTGAAAAGGAGTTCCTTAGTGAAGGAACAAATAGCTCTAATGTTGAACTTGAGGAAGTTCATCAAGTAGAAGGAACAACACAAACCAGTGAACCCTTAGAATCTGAGTTGATTAGATCAAACTCAAAACCCATTTTAGATGCACCATTAAGGCGATCTGGTAGAGTACCACATCAACCGGACAGATACTTAGGTTTCTTGGTCCAGAACGATGATCCTGTTGAACTCGATGAGAACAACGAGGATCCGATCACCTATATGGATGCTATGCAAAGGACTGACTCTAATAAATGGCTTGATGCCATGAAATCCGAACTTGATTCCATGAAGGACAATAATGTATGGACATTAGTTGACCCACCCGAAGGGATAAAACCCATAGGGTGTAAGTGGGTTTTCAAGAGGAAAAGAGGCGCAGACGGAAAGGTTGAGACCTATAAAGCACGTCTGGTTGCTAAGGGGTATCGTCAACGTTATGGTATTGACTATGACGAAACGTTTTCTCCTGTGGCAATGCTGAAATCCATTCGGATTATGCTAGCTATAGCAGCACACTTCGATTATGAGATTTGGCAGATGGATGTTAAAACCGCTTTTCTAAATGGTGATTTAGAAGAACAGGTGTATATGATACAGCCTGAAGGTTTTATATCTGAAGACGAGTCTAAAGTGTGCAGGCTACAGAAGTCTATTTATGGACTTAAGCAAGCATCTAGGAGTTGGAACATACGATTTGATAAAGTGATCAAATCTTATGGCTTTATTAAGAATAAAGAAGAACCTTGCATTTATAAATGGGCTAACGATTCCGTTATTTATTTCTTGTATTATATGTGGATGATATTCTCTTAATCGGGAATGATATCCCTGCATTACAAGGAATAAAGACATGGTTATCATCACAATTCTCCATGAAAGATCTGGGAGAAGCATCATACATCCTAGGGATGAAGATCTATAGAGATAGATCTAAGAGGATGCTTGGTTTATCCCAATCTACGTACATTGACACCAGTGCTAAAGAGGTTTAGCATGGAGAATTCCAAGAAAGGCTATCTTCCGATAGGCCATGGAATTCATCTTTCTAAGAAGGATTGTCCGACAACTCCTAATGAAAGAGAACGTATGAGTCGAATTCCATATGCTTCGGCAGTGGGATCGATTATGTACACCATGACATGTACAAGACCAGATGTGGCATACTCACTAGGAGTAGTGAGTAGATACCAATCTGATCCAGGAGAAAAACACTGGCAAGTTGTTAAGACAATCCTTAAGTATTTGAGAAATACTAAGGACCAGTGGTTAGTCTATGGAGAGTCTGATTTGAAACTTGTTGGATATACTGATTCCAGTTTCCAATCAGATCATGATGATAGCAAAAGTGTATCGGGTTTCATGTTTATCCTAAATGGTGGAGCTGTTTGCTGGAAAAGTTCCAAGCAACATACAGTGGCAGATTCGGTGTGCGAGGCAGAGTACATCGCTGCATCAGATGCTGCGAAAGAAGCTGTGTGGCTACGAAAGTTATCTCCGAGCTTGGAGTGGCACCTTCCATAGATGGACCAGTCCTGTTGTACAGTGACAGCACTGGTGCCATAGCTCAAGCAAAGGAACCACGAGCACATCAGCGCACCAAGCACATACTGCGCCGGTTTCATCTTATACGAGAGATTGTAGACCGAGGTGACATAAATCTTCAGAAGATTGATGGAAAGGAAAACCTAGGTGACCCATTTACTAAAGCACTCAGCATCAGGAGTTTGATGACTATAAATTGAAGATGGGTATTAGATACTGTAATGAGTGGCTTTAGGCTAAGTGGGAGTTTGTTGGGAATTGTATCCTAAAGCCAATCATTTGATGATTGTGCTAATGTAAATTGTATATAAATTGATATATTAATAAAAGTTATTTGGCAGTTTATTCATTACAAGAACATCTTCTTAAAACTCCTAATAGTAATGAAGCCCTCAGGATCTTCTTTCACGATAAAGGAGGATTTATCTTTGAAGGTCCTTAAAAGAGTTCGCGACCAAATGATATACTATGATAGGGCCATAGTACTATCAATTATAGGACGTTGTATATCATATTTGTTGGTTGTCCTCTTAACCAAGGAGTGTAGAGACACTAGTATGACATACAGGTGAAAGTGTAGGAGTACATTTCACCGAACGTGACTCATTTCCGGATACTCTGCTGTCAAGAGTTAATCCGAGAAGATATGGGTATAAGTATCCTTTAGACCTGAAGATCACAACCGGTGACTTGCAAGCAACTCATTGTACTTAGGTGCCGGACCACCTGGATTTCTAATCCAGCTACGAAAGGTTACTGGGTGCAGTCAAGTACTTGTGGTAGTCAGTTATGGATCAAGATGGAATTTGACCTATCCCGTTAAAAGGAGAAATGCTTGTGTTTCAATTTAGCAAGACCTTGGCCAAGGCACTTCATGTGAAAGTCACATGATCACTAAAATTGAAATCACTTTATGGATTGCTATTTAGAGTTGACAGGCTCTTAAGCCATCCTTAGCATTTTTGGTCAAGAGGATGAATTATACGGTAACTATTTCTTAGGGTTCTTGGAGTTTGCTCGGCAACTCTTCGACCTATCCGGATGTCGGGTTCCATTGCTAGATGGGCACATCGATTAGTATAGAAAGTTGTTTCTATGCTACCGGCTTAGGTTCGAACCTAGAGAGTCACACGCATAGAAGTTTCCTAGGATGATCTATTTGCTGATCAACGATTGAGAATCGTATATGATTTAATTAATCAATTTGATTGATTGAATTATCTCAATTGGGTTAAGTACAAGTGAATAAGATTCAATTTGGTTTAAGTCTATTAGAAGGACTAATCAATTTCAAATATTAATTTGAAATTAGACTTGATTTGGATTTAAATAGATTCAGGACTAGCCAAATTTGATTTGGGCTAGGACCATGATCTATGTGGGTTCAGTCCAATAAATTCAGATCAGATTAAACCATCACCTGAACCCAAACCTCTCGCATAAGTATCTCACATGATGAGATAACTAATGTCTGAGAGATTAAATTCTCATTTAGAATTTAATGTATTAATTTAATCCTTTCCAAACCATTTCCTTCAGAATTCTAAGTGTTAGAATTAAAGTGGAATTAATGTGCCTCTTTGAATCAACCAGGCGATGGAATTCTAAGTGTTAGAATTCACATCTCTTTAGTTCTCATCGAAGTCGGAATTAACAAAACCACTCTCCTTGGTTTTCACCGAATGTTGGAATTAACCAAGCGCCGTGGCTCTTTAGTTCGGCGTCTCTTTGCTTTTTGCCAAACGATGGAATTCTTAATGTCAGAATTCAATGGGCAGGCTAAAATGAGACTATAAATAGAGGACATCCCTCACCAGATTACACAGAACAACAACACACGATATGTCGTGGATTGTAATTCTAAAAAGGTTAGAATAGAAAATCCTGGTGATTCTGGTGTTAGCAAAAGCTTGGTGGATCTTGGAGGAAGATTCAAGTGGGAGGATTCAAGATCAGCAAAGTCGTTTTTCCGAGCTAGCACTCTCAGAAATCTGATCATTCGGGGCTTCGCATGGACGATACTAGAGGCCGGACGATTGAACGGCTGCAGAGCACAAAAGGATTTACCAACTACCCTTAAGGTAAGTGATATGATCCCTAAACCTTAAGGCATGATTCAAGGCAAGAAGTACGACTTCTTACTTGAGGATCAAGATATGATCTTGAGATTATTTATATGCATATTTTAGATCAAGCGATCCTATATATAAGGCAAAGATATGATCTTGATGCATATTAGATAGATTAATATGTAATCTTTTAGCTTCCGCATTGATAATAGTTATCAAATTTTAAAAATATGCATGCCTCGGAGTTTATTTCTCCCTACATGAACTTGTTTGCAATATTTTATTATAAGAACTAATAACATCAAGCATATATAGATTATCAATCAAGGAACCAGAATCAATAAGATTTGAATTTTAGTAAAGACTAACTTTATTTTTTTAAATAAACAAAAACCCTAATTTATCCAAATAAGAAACAAAAATTAAATTCCATTAAAAAATGGTACAACGAAGGTCTCAAATAAAACCAACTAAATTTTAGTCCTTAATTACAACTTAAAAGTCCCAATGGCCTCAACTACAACTTTATTGTCATTGCACACAAAGATGAATTTTTCAGCATTACTTGGCTATCGGCTCCATCAGCAACCCTGCATAGACATACTTATATGAGCAGTAGCACCAGAATCCATTGCCAAGTATTCTTAGGTACAGAAGCTAAATCGCTAGAGTCAGAAGCTTACCCTTTTTTACACACCATGCAACATACTTGGGACTCTATTTCTTCGTGTGCCTTGGCTTCTTGCAAAAGTAGTAGGTAAACTCCTTATCCTACTTCTTTTATTTGTAAACTCCTTATCCTGCTTCTTTTGTTTCTTCTGCTGAGAAGATCCTTTCGTATCATCCTTAGCTTTCTTTTTCTTCTTATTCTGAGAGGTTGTTGCTAAATGAGCACTTTCAATCTTATCGCTCTATTCCTCTCTTCCTCTTGCACATGATGAGATATAAGCTCATTGAACTTATATCTCATCAAGAGACCACTTATCCTTTTGAGTGTTATAACTCACTTTGAATTGCCCAAAGTGTGCAAGAAGAGAGATCAAAACTAAGTGCACTAGTAAGTTCTCAGACAACTCTAACTTAAGTGACTTGAGTTTTGATGCAAGATGAGACATCTTCATGATGTACTCCCTTATGTTTCCTTTTCCCTTATACTTCATGGTAACGAGTTTAGCCAAGAGGTTACTTACCTCCAATTTTTTGTTCTTGGCAAAATATTGCTCAATTTCTCAAGAAACCTTTTTATGTTCTCGCTCTCAATAATAGAATCTGAAACACATCTAGAATAGAGCGTTTTATGATCATCAAGCACATTCAGTTAGAGCGATCCCACTTTTCAATTTTAACCTCATTGAGATTTTTTGGAGTAACAATGGGATGCTCCAACCTAAGTGCAAGATCCAAATTCATACAACCGAAGACAATCTCTACGATTTCTTTCCAAATCTTAAATTCATCCCACTCAGCATTGAGATATTGTTAACTTGGCCGAAAACTTTAATAACATTAGAAACTAAATGGAGAACAAAATAAACAAGTGCACTCACATCAATAAACATGTCATACAAATAAAATAATACATGAACAAATAATTTAAACTAGGGACCTATCACAAGATACCTAGCATAACATTAATTTCTCATCTTTGAATAAAGAAATTAACTGTAAGTGGTACTCTTAGCATAGTAATCAAATGCTAATAATCAGTTTCGTCAAACAAGAGCCTTTCTTTGGACAGACTTTTGTTCACATGAAAATCTTTATGATCATCACATATTTATTACGACAATATAACTGTTATTTGACCAAATAAAAACCTTCCTTTGGATCGGTCATTACTCGCATAAATAATACATATACACATCTATATTTTAAAATAAATAAATATGCACAATAGAGGTTACTTTGACAACATATTGTTTGATTAATTTATTTTAAAATATTAGATAAATTAAAACAAAATTATGCACATAAATTTCATATATTTGTTTATGTAAATATGCCAAAATGTATGGCACTTGGGACTCTCTCAAGTCAGCCTCTCCTTAGTGCTATGCAGCCTAACCCTTTTGGCAGCCTATGACTTTTCGAAACGCCAATAATTGGGTCAATGCACCGAAGTACTATCAATAGCCTCCTTCATTGGTGCGCCCCTGATGTTCCTAACAAATGCCCGTTGGGTCAAAAGCATCCGAGCCTTTTGGTATTTTTTAATTTGAATAATAAGTAAATATATATATCTAAATCTTTATTTTAGTCAACATCAAAATTAATGGGTCAAAAGCATTCGAGCTTTTTTGGTATTTTTTTAATTTGAATAATAAGTAAATATATATATCTAAATCTTTATTTTAGTCAACATCAAAATTTATTCAAAAGTAATAATACACGTTGACTAAAAGTGAAGCCATGAATCCTCGAGTAACATAAGAAATTGAAACTCAATATGCAAAAGCAATATAAATCAAACCTATCAAATATGAGTACGAAAACTGTATCCAATGAATAAAGCCATAATAACTCAAAGGATGAATATAGATCATATATATATATGCCATGACCAAACAATAGCCGAAGAATCTGATGACCAAAATCTATCCTAAGCACAAAGCCAATTTGTATTTACTTATTAATCAAATAAAAATATTTCTGATGATTAAACATGACTGCTTTGATACCACTTGTTAGAATTTTTTTAAACCATAAACTATATGAAATCCCAAGATGATCATATTGATCATTAAGAACGTTTACCAAAAAATATCTAGATCCATTAATATCGATCGTTGACTATTACAGAATTACTATGACCATCAAATATCTATAGATGAATGCAATAGAGTGTGGTTTGTAGCCTTTCTCAACCAAATCACCTTAGCTTCTTAACGAGACAGTCGTCTCTCTTCATGAGAAGAAGAGAAATTGTGTTGTGATTTGGTGTGTTGGGAACCATAATAATAGGGTCTTTATATAGGGTTTTCATAATCTCCTAAATGATATCTACTCAATTTAATTGGATATCAATTCAAAGATTAATGGGTTGCCAGTATTAGATCATGTAATTTCAATCTATATTAAATAACTTATATAATTGAATAAGAATATATGGTGCCCAATATAAAATATATGATTTTTATTGATTTAAGAAAATCTGATTTCTTAATCAAATATAAAAAACTACCTAATATAAAAAAAAAATCTAATTTCCTAACATTATATAATAAAATAGATTATTTTTTCATATAAAATCAGATCAGCGGGTCCTTTTAAATTTGACAAGAATAAATTTTTTATTTTCTTCTTTTCCTCTCTTTTAAATTTAACAATAGAAAATTATATATATATTATTTTCTTACCGATCACATGATCGATTGCACGGAGATAGATCCAATGATTATAAAAATAGGAAAACGATAAATCCTCATACGGGTGGTCGAGAAAAACCGCACTATGATTGATCTATTGTGGTCCCACATGGAGCACCATTCGATCACAATCGTATGGTTAAAAAATCGTTCACTCGTTTCAAAAGTCTACTCGCCCCTCTCATCATAATCTTTCGGGTAGGAACGCGAAACTGGAGCTAGAGAGCAAGGAGCCGAAACTGGTTCTCTTCCCTACCCGTTCGTAGAGCTGGGGAGAGAGATGGGGTCTTCGAAGACGATAAGGAGGTTGGAGGTGGTGTCTCCGGTGCCCGCCGATATCGACATAGCCAACTCCGTCGAGCCTCTTCCCATCGCCGCGATTGCCGAGGACCTCAGCCTCGATTCCAAGCACTACGATCTCTACGGCAAATACAAGGCCAAGGTCTCCTGTCCTTCTATCACCAGACCAATCGCTTCTTCTTGCTTCTTTAATCTTCATTGGATGGCTTGGTGGTTTTGGGTTTTAGGTGCTCTTGTCGGTGCTCGACGAGCTCCAGGGATCGGAGGATGGGTACTACGTGGTGGTCGGAGGGATCACCCCAACGCCGCTCGGAGAGGGCAAGTCGACCACCACCGTGGGTCTCTGCCAAGCTTTGGGTGCTTTCCTTGACAAAAAGGTGCCGCCTTTCAACTCCTTTAATGATGAAAATACTTACGGATCTAAAGTATATTTCTTAACGAATTTGATTATTGAGCTATAGATGTTCGGTTGGTTATGCCCAATTGGGACATTGGGGTCGCTTCATTCGATTATGTAAATCATTTATGAATGAGAATAGAATTTTCTCATTTTTTTTATATTATTGTCTGTTCACCTTTTTTTTGTTCAAAAAAAGAAATATTATCACAAGAGAGAAGGAGGGGGGGAATCAACTTTAAAGATATATTAGTGAAAGACATGTTTCATTTTCTAAACTTGCATGATCAGATCTAGCAGAGAGGTGTATGCTGTTCACATGCTCATCTATTTTGGACCATGCGCATGAGTGTGTAAAACATTAGATAGATTGTGATTTTGCTATTTAGCTGTTATTGATTCTGAAATTACTTGATTGGAATTTCAGTAAACTTCTTATGAGCATACTTAGTGTTTGGGTTTGTTTAACCCTTTAATAAAAAAGAATCTGGTGAATTTTGTTTTATAGCTTCGATCATATCTGTCTCATTCTAGATTTCTGCTTCTTTCATTTAAATAAAAAGCAAGGTGCAAGTTGAGCTTGTATGTTATTACCGGATGTTTTCAGATTCTTATAACCTTGTGCTAGTTAGCTCCCCAATTTTTTTGGCTTGCTTCACACCTCAAGGAGAGTTTAAGGAAAATGCCTAAAAACTCAAGGCCAAGCTAAAGAAAGATGGGAAAGTACTTCACATAGATGAGCTGTATGCCTTTTGCATTATTCATTGTTGCCCTGTGCCATCCATCTGTAAGAGGCCTATGTGAATTGTAGGTCTACATGGTTTTGGTCTAAGATGTCTTTATCTTGCCAATCTTCTGAATAATTTGTTGATTGTTTTTGGAAAATGTTTTCAATAGGCTATCAATTGGCCACCAATGCTGGCCATAGACTCATTGCCTCATTCTTACATACCTGTAAACTGCATTTTATATGCCCTACTGTATCTTTTAATGATTTACAAACCATACCCTTTAATAGTTCATATTTACAATTTCACTCTCAATTCTGTTCTTGGTCATCAATTAGTAATTTAAAAACTGCAAATGTCATGCAACTTGACACCTTCTCTCCAATATTAGCAGCAAACTTATGGATGAAAGATCATGGTGTAGGCCCAGGGAAAATTGGAATTCACTTCTGTCACCATATCCGCTTTTTTTAAAAAAAATTCATTGTTTCCCTTTTCACACAGTTTTAGCAATTTCAACGCACATTTACCTTATTTGTATAATTCTATTTTTTTCATATACTTTTTTCTGAGATGATAAAGATCAATGAAATGTTTGATAATATGAATGATTAACCAAAATAGGATGTGGAATAGAGATTAGCTTGTTCAATTTGTTTTGAGCAAAAAGAATTCATTTTTTTCCTAAAGCTAAAATGGGTAAAGAAAAGTCACTATGTCTAAAGACTAAGTGAAATCATTATAAATGATAGAATGCTGTTGGTATTATCCTTTGTATGGGCAAAAACCAATATGGCCTAAATTTTTTGGGTTATATTATTCAATAATGATCTGCAGATATTGCTGTATCAGTTTTACAATATTTGGTTTTTTCCCAGCCTGCTATAATGCAGAACTGTCTACTATATTGCTCATTTATATCTTTTCTAACTAGTTTTGTACTTATAAGAGTTATAGTATTATTGTTCCAACTAAACCTGTCTCTGATTAGGTTGTCACCTGTCTTCGTCAACCATCCCAAGGTCCAACATTTGGAATTAAGGGAGGAGCTGCTGGAGGTGGTTATAGTCAAGTTATTCCTATGGACGAGTTCAATCTTCATCTAACTGGAGATATTCATGCCATCACAGCTGCAAATAATCTTCTTGCTGCTGCGATAGATACCCGGATTTTCCATGAGGCATCACAGTCAGACAAAGCTCTGTTTAATAGATTGTGCCCTCCAAACAAAGAAGGCAAACGGACCTTTGCTGATATTATGTACCGGCGTCTTAAGAAGCTTGGCATCTCAAAGACCAATCCTGATGAGCTTACGCCTGATGAAATCAAACGATTTGCTAGGCTTGATATCAATCCAGATTCCATTACATGGAGAAGAGTCATGGATGTCAATGATCGGTTCCTGAGGAAAATTACAGTTGGACAAGGTCCGGAAGAAAAAGGGATGGTCAGAGAGACAGGCTTTGACATATCAGTAGCTAGTGAGATCATGGCTGTGCTGGCTCTTACCACTTCCCTTTCAGACATGAGGGAAAGGCTTGGAAGAATGGTTATAGGAAACAGTAAGGCTGGCGAACCAATAACTGCAGATGATCTTGGGGTTGGAGGTGCTCTAACTGTGCTGATGAAAGATGCCATTAACCCCACTTTAATGCAGACTCTTGAAGGAACCCCAGTTCTGGTTCATGCTGGACCTTTTGCCAACATTGCTCATGGAAATTCATCAATAGTGGCTGATAAGATCGCTCTTAAGTTGGTTGGAAATGGTGGTTTTGTAGTCACAGAAGCAGGCTTTGGTGCTGATATTGGCACAGAAAAATTTATGAATATTAAATGTAGGTACAGTGGTTTGGTACCTCAATGTGCTGTTATTGTGGCGACAATAAGAGCTTTGAAAATGCATGGTGGTGGACCTGAGGTTGTGGCTGGGAAGCCTCTGGATCATGCCTATTTGACTGAAAATGTGGCTCTCGTTGAAGCTGGTTGTGTGAATCTTGCGAGGCATATCTCGAATACAAAGTCTTATGGAGTGAATGTTGTGGTTGCAATAAATAAGTTTGCAA
This sequence comes from Calamus simplicifolius, assembly GCA_900491605.1. NCBI lineage: Eukaryota > Viridiplantae > Streptophyta > Magnoliopsida > Arecales > Arecaceae > Calamus > Calamus simplicifolius. The sequence goes on along the minus strand of UESW01004681.1, from coordinate 216,476 downwards.
CGGATTCTGAGGCTGAGATGAATGTTGTGAGAAGTGCAGCTTTGGCAGCAGGTGCTTTTGATGCAGTTGTGTGTACTCATCATGCACATGGTGGAAAAGGAGTGGTTAGTATAAAGTCCATTTTTGATATAACATGTTATGCCTGCACCACTTTAGTAGAATTTGTCTCGTGGAGCATTCTTGTTGCCAAATTTTGATTAGGGATACTAATTCTAGCTCTTTTTTGGTGCATAACACAAATTTCTAGCATGTTTTATATGACTTTCTGGTTCCTGCTTCAGAGTATTTCCCTTAAACATTCATTTTCCCACATCTGTTCTGTAACTAAAGGTTTATTATAATTTGCAACTTAGAGATGCTTTTTCCATGTTTTATAACAACAATTCTTCTTTTGATTTCTTTTGTGTTTCGACTTGTTGTGAGACTCGAAGCTATATTCCTATATCTTTAAATATCTTTAAATATGAGAACCACTATTTGTATCTAAGACTAATGCTACATGTCATGTTGCCATTTTTTTTATCCCCAGCCTTTTTCTTTGGTTTATATATTTGTTGTTAGATATAACTTTTCTACAATGTGAGTTCTCAAAACTAAATGCTTTTAATTGGATGGATACCTTCGCTTAGTTCCTCTGATAATCATCTGCCAAGCTTTGGTTGCACTGAATTTGTTGTGGCTCTCTGCCAAAATCTCCAGGTTGATCTTGGCATTGCAGTTCAAAGATCATGCGAGAATCAGACACAGCAGCTGAAATTTTTATATCCACTGGATATTAGTATAAAAGAAAAGATTGAGGCTTTAGCCAAGTCGTATGGTGCCAGCGGTGTTGAGTATTCAGAACAGGTACTTTTCGCTTTTTTTTTAACTAACCAATTATAACAACTCGTACTGTAGAGCATTTGAAACTATTTGTGAGAAAACCCATCTCATTTTTAGACTTGAAATAATGTAATATGGTGATTATCTACAGAAAATTATGTATAGTTTTGGTCATGACCGTCCAGGCATCTCCCTTTATTTGAAGAGAACTGGCCGGGCATCTCAAGAACCATTAAGAGCATATTTTAAAAACCTAAAAACTCGACATGACTTCAAAGTTAGCTGAGTCGAGTTGATTATCAGCCGAGTACCTGGTGAGTCCTAAACATCAAGACTTAATAATATATATGTGCATGTGTTCTTAAATACTAATTTTTAAGAACGTAATTAGAGATATTCTTATACATGGATGTAGAGCCCTGAAACTATAGTTTATTGCTATCATACAATCAATACATTAATTTATTAATAAAAATAAAAAAAATGGAGAGACATCATTGACCATTTGACATGCCATCAACTATCATCTGCATGTTGGCATCAAGTGCTAGGAGGAATGACCAGCAATACCCCATCTATACATGGTGCATGATCGGAATTAGAAACATTGGGGTTGTGAGGATGGGTGAAAAATGAAACTTTGATTTCATTTGTATTCTTACATTTCTTCATTAAATATTCTAAGAGGTGCACTCCACAAACTTGCTTTGGGCGAAAACCGGAGAAAAATGTAGTATTGAAATGAACCCTAGTTAGTGTTTTAAGACTCGATTGTTTCAAACAATTTTGATTGAGTTTCAAGTAACACAGTGGTAGAGGTACTGATAGAGATAGAGATGAGCCTAAACTAACATGAACAAAAATAATTAAAAAAGATATAACTATTTATAATTTGAGTATCGATTTAGTCCTGAATAGAGCAGAGTGGAGGAAGCATATTTTTGTAGCCGATCCCATGTAGTTGAGAAAAGGCTTAGTTGAGTTGAGTTGAGTTGAGTTTTCCAGTAACTCAGTGAGTCAGCTGAGTCAAGATTGATCTAAAAGCCATTTTTTATACAATGTGAGTCTCCTACTGAATCAACTTGAAAACTTGGCTGAATTGAGTTGTCTCAGCCAAATTCTGTATCAGCTCGATGATTTTTAGTTAAACTATGATTAGGGGTCAATATGGATGCACTAGTTATCACTTGACCATGGATTAATGCTGACTGAACAATATAAATGAAAACTTTTATGTAGATGAGTACAATAAATTACTTTTCTTTTCTAAATTCATTATCCTTGATACGACTTATTCTCTGGCAGGCTGAGAAGCAGATTGAGATGTACAGCAGGCAAGGGTTTTCAGATCTACCCATTTGCATGGCAAAAACTCAGTATTCATTCTCGCACATCCCATCTCAAAAGGGTGCTCCTACTGGATTTGTGCTGCCAATCAGAGATGTGAGGGCTAGCATTGGGGCTGGCTTCATATATCCACTTGTGGGAACAATGAGTACGATGCCTGGCCTTCCGACTCGGCCTTGTTTCTTTGACATTGACATTGACATTGCCACAGGGAAAGTCCGTGGGCTCTCTTAAATTCATTTCTATGTTTTATATTTTTCGTCTTTATTGTGTCTCTACTTCAAATCCTTGTCAAAGGTATGCATGAAACTGAACGTGTGTCCCTCCTCAACGTTGTTTTGCTGACTCCGATGAATCTCCGTTATGTTTTTTTTTAATGAATAAAATGAAAACATTTATTTTCTGATCTTGTTTATCGCTTTCACTGTAGTAAAAGAAACTTATACAGTTATCTGTCTTGACATTTCTCTAGTGGATGATTGCCACCTCCTTAAGGGGGGAAGAAAAAGAAGATTGTTCAATTTGGAGTTGAGGATGGATAGATAACTAAAGGGCCCAATTCTTGTGACAGATGATGCCAGTGGATCGGTATAAACCTTCAATTAGCTTTTGTCCGTGCACAACATAGTGAGGATAGGAATTGCTGGTATATTTTTGGTGATGGTGCATTGCCAGGTAATGTGCTTCTTGTGTTCTTATGTTTCCTTGGTGAGATGCTAGATTTCACTGCAACATATTACTGCAAGACGTTTGGCTTCAGAATACTTGAATGCACCATGTAAGATAGTAAACCGGTTAGCTAGTCTAAACTCCAAGATCCCTAAAGATGGTGAAAATTGTTTCCACGTCTGTGAGATATGACTTTAATTGGTGGCAGTTTCTTTAGGACATTTCGACGGTCCACCACAATTTCTTGTTATGGGAACAGAGCGCAGATTCTATGGGAAAGAGCTCAAGTGACAAGATGCCTAGAATCCATCAACTTCAGAGGAGGTATCAAGGAGGATCACTCATTTGCTTTTTATTAGGCATTAGGGTTGGTGCCTAAAATCAATTGATGCCTTTCTGCAAGTAGATGAAATCCTCTATGTGCTTGCAGTAATCGTCAGACGGGTTGTTGATTTGGAATATGGTGTTGCCTGATCTTCACCACTTGAGGCATATGTTCGTGCCCCTGATGGATTTCTATGAAGGATGGATGATGATGATTTTGTTGGGGGGGGGGGGGGGTGCGAAAGAGAGATGGTAATGAAGAGAACTCTTATGGATCCAAAACTACCGAAGAAAATAAGAAGAGATAAGAGTAGGAGAGAAGGATTAAAAAAAGGAAAAAAATCCAAGGAGCTAGATATGTTAACCCTAAATATATAGTGATACAGGGAAAAGAACGTTGCCATGAATTATGCTTAGACATTATTACATGAACTTAGGTAAAAGAAAGATCTATAAAGTATAAATCATCCATCGGATATTTACTTAAATTATAGGATGAAGAATCCTTCTAAATGTGGAGGCTGAAAAGATCATACATCAGAGTTCTCATCCAAAAATCAAAATTATTCAAAGAAAAGTGCATACGAGCCAAGTCCTGCAAGAAATGGAAACACATTTATGCTGCCATGAAAGAAGGGATAAGAAGATAGAATCATTTGCTTAAGTATTTTTCTAGTGAACTTCAATAGTTATTAGTCAATTTGTTTACAGCATCTTTTCTTAATTAATAAGTTATAATATTATAGTATCCCGTCCTATTTTATTATTTTATTTAGTAATCACTTGCGATATATCTATAATTCTCAACGATATCTATCCACTAATTAATGTGTAATAACCATATCTCTTTTGAAATTTAAAATGTACTTTGATGGGAGTCGGCGGTGGAAGAGAGTTAAGAAAATCTCTATATCCTTTCTAAGGTTTTCGATATGACAACATATTATACGGAAAAAAAAAAAAAATTATAAAGAAGTCAGAGAGATTGGGTTCTGATCAAGAGCAAATGCTCTGAGCGGCATGGAAGCACTCACTCAATCAAATTTATTGTGCGATTGCTCGTTGATTGAAGCACTCAACTCAATCAAATCCTGATTCAGATCCTCAAGAGGTAGATCATAAACAATGGCTTGAGGTAATACATTGATCCTATCTATTATTTCTATACAATTTTTGTGTAGACCATTAATACAATTTTTGTGTAGATCATTAATAGATTTCTAACCGTTGGTATCAGAGCCTCAATACCTCTGCCTTATTTTGTTGTAAGTGTTTCCATTATTTTAAGATTTAATTATTTTGGGATCTAATTAAATCTTTTAGAACAACTAATTATCTCATTGTTTGTATGAAAATGCATTCTTGGTCTCTATTTCTCTTACATAAGGATAGTCCAAAGAGAAGGCTATTGGTAGTACCCTCCAAATAGGGCGTGTGGTAGGGATATTAGGGACGTACCAAATAGGGAGGCTACTGATAGTACCTTAGTACGTTTGATCCAACTACCTATGTACCGAGAGAGTTAATAGATTTGTTAGAAGATTGTTTGTGACTATCGGAATTTATTTTCTTTTATTCTTAGATATAATTTAAATAAAAAAATTCATAAATAAGATGGACTTTAATTTGATGGTTGTTGTGGCGTTTGTGAAGTTTGTAGATTTAAACCTAACCATCTCAAGTTGTATGGGTCAAATAATCCAGGGTACTACCAGTAGCCTCCCCTTTGGACTATCCCTATATGAGAGAAATAGAGACCAAGAATGTCTTCTCATGAACAATGAGATAATTAGTTGTTCTAAAAGATTTAATTAGATCCCAAAATAATTAAATTTCAAAATAATGGAAACAGTTACAACAAAATAAGGTAGAGGTATTGAGGCTCTGATACCAACTGTTAGAAATCTATTAATGATCTACACAAATCAAATCCTGATTCAGATCCTCAAGAGGTAGATCACAATGGCTGAAAGTAATACATTGATCCTGTATATTATTTCTATACAATTTTTGTGTAGATACAGATTATTAATAGATTTCAAACAGTTGGTATCATAGCCTCAATACCTTTCTTATTTTATTGTAAGTGTTTTCATTATTTTAAGATTTAATTATTTTTGGATCTAATTAATCTTTTAGAACAACTAATTATCTCATTTTCGTGTGGGAAGGCATTCTTGGTCTCTATTTCTCTTACATATGAATAGTCCAAAGGAGGCTAATGGTAGACTTGGGATTATTTGATCCAACGGGCACATGGTAGGGATATTAGGGATGTACCAAGAGGCTGGTAGTACTTTGGTGCGTTTGACCTAATTACCTACGTACCGGAAGAGTTAATAGATCGCTTAGAAGATTGTTACCATCGAAATTTATTTTCTTTTATTCATATGATTTAAATAAAAAAATTCATAAATAAGATGAGGACTTAACCTAACCATTTCAGGTCCAAACCACCGTAGGGTGGTATTGTTCCGATTTTTTTTTGGTAACGAAAAATCCTTTTCCTTTCTTCCAACATCCTATGGCCGTTTTTTCCTCCGTTCCTTCCGTGAAGAAGACCTGAGTCTTTGAGCGGACAAATGGCCATCGGTTAAAAAGAAAAAACAGGCTTGGCCGTTTGCGCATGCTTCGCCGTTTTCCTTCAAGCGCTGGAGATAATATGGTTGTTTAGATTTCTTCCGCAATTTTTGGACGTGCCTTTAATAAAGAAATTTTTAATATGATTTAATTTATTATATCCATTATGATATACCTATTTGATTCAAAAAAATAGCATCTTATCCATTTGGTTAAATTTAAATGCATGTTTAATATTTTATTTTATTATATCATGTGATGTAATTTGTTTTATCATTTGTTTCTTAAGTTTAAATTTTTTTAATTAAAATATGTCTTCTGAGCCTCTATGCCTACGGTGTTTTGCATAGACTGGCCTAAAGGAAGAATGAGCTACGGTCGGACGTGTTTTAATTGACAAAAAAATTTTCTTAAGATGATAATTTTAAAAATACATTAAATAGATGATTGATATGCTATCACTCCTGTTTTGCATATTAAATTTTATATTATGCATGAATGAAATTATATTTGGTGGTAGTGTGAAAAATCACATGCAAATCCTTTTAAGGTTTGATTAGTTAATTGGTGTCTAAAAAAGTGAAAAAATTATGGTTACTTAATTGGTTCCGTTGACTGACCTAAGAAAGCAGTGGGGGACCCACCTCTTTTCTACTGGCCTGGCCAATTTGATTAATTCTGGTCTTGATTTGAAAATGTTATGTTGATTAAGATTAGTACCTAATAATCATGCTAAATTGGTATATGATGGAGTTCAAATGTCATGTGATCAATATGATTTTGATTAATTGATGAATAGTCACAGCATCTTTAATTAATCAAAATTATATATTGAGTTGCAAAGATCACGTAGGTTAGATGACATTAATTGTGATTAATTATATTAATGCAATGAATCTTATCTACAGGAATTTTTATTGCACTATTGCATTGATATAATTAATTAGGAAGGATAACAAATTATTTTCTTATTATCCATAGGAATTAAGAAAGGAATATAATTTGTTAGTCACATAGTCTATTTAAGTATAATAACTTAGCCCACATGTAGTTATTATATGTTATTGATTCATGTTATTGCAAGATTACATTGGTAAGACATGATATTAAGTTATATGCCTCAAATTCAATTACATGAATATGATTATTATTTTTATGGAGCTATTTTGCTTGTTAATATTTCTGACATGAAATGTGATGTTCCCAATTTAAGTGGTGACAATTATAAAGTATAGAAGGAAAGAATTCTTCTTCAATTAGGGTGCATGGATATTGACTATGCTATCAAGAAGGATGAATCACATTCGGGTTACATCTACTAGCACTCAGGCTAAGATTGCTGCGTATGAACGATGGGAGCGATCCAATCGCCTCAGTATGATGTTCATACGTACTAAGATTTTTGCTAGTATACATGGTTCAATTCCTGAGTGCAAAAATGTCAAGGAACTTCTGAAGGCTATTGATATACAATTTAAGTCTTCAGATAAGGCACTGGCTAGCACCCTAATGGCAAAATTGCCATCAATGAGCTCACTACTGCTGAAGGTGTGCGTGAGCACATCATGAAGATGAGGGATATGGCGGCTCAGTTAAAATCCTTAGAGGTGAGATGTCAGAATCTTTCTTAGTGCACTTTATTTTGAATTCACTCCCACAACAGTATAGTCCCTTCAAATATCTTACAATACACATAAGGACATATGGTCAATTAATGAACTTCTGACCATGTGTGTTCAAGAGGAAGGGAGGCTAATTTTGGAAATGGGAGAAAGTGTACATTTAGCTACTCAGAGAAAGACTAAAGTTGCTAAAGCCAAACGCAAAGGAAAGGGTAAAGTACCCATCCATACAGAATACAAGAAGGAATCCAAGTGCTTCTTTTGCAAGAAGAAAGGGCATATAAAGAAGGATTGCCTCAAATTCAAGGCTTGGCTTGACAAGAAAGGTACACTAACATCATTCGTATGTTATGAATCCAATTTGGTTATATGTCATAATATTGTGGATTGATTCTGGTTCTACAATCCATGTTTCAAATACCACGTAGGGTTTTCTAAATCAAAGGAAACTATTGGAAAGTGAACAAAGCATCTATTCAGGAAACAAGATGGGTTCACATATGGAAGCGATTGGAACATGCAAACTTATTTTAGATTATGCTTTTGTTTTAGATTTGGAAAAGACTTTTTATATTCCAAGTTTCTCTAGAAATTTGATTTCAGTATCAAGACTTGTACTCGCAGGATATTCCTTTAATTTTAATAAAAGCTATATTGATTTATTTTATAAATCTAAGCTTATTGGGAATGGTACATTGTTCGATAATCTTTTCCAAATTAATTTGAAAAATAATACCCCCCTATAATGTGATGCATGCCCAAACTGGTATGAAAAGATGTGTTATGAATGAGAATTCCTCTATTTTGTGGCATCGAAGATTAGGTCACATCTCCATTGAGAGAATTAAAAGATTATTAAAAGATAGAGTACTTGATACTCTTGATTTTTTGATTTTGGTACTTGTGTGGACTGCATAAAGGGAAAGCAAACCAACAAGTCCAAGAAAGATGCCAAGAGAAGTTCAGAAATACTGAAGATCATATATACATATATCTTTAGTCCAGATATGGACTCATATGGTCAGAAATATTTTATCTTATTTATTGATGACTATTCATGATATATGTATCTCTATCTGCTTCATATAAGAACGAAGCATTAGATGCCTTTAAGGTATTCAATGCAGAAGTAGAGAAACAATGTGGCAAGCAAATTAAGATTATGAGGTCAGATAGAGGTGGAGAATATTATGGTAGATACACTGAGGATGGACAAGCACCTGGTTCGTTTGCTCGGTTTCTTAAAGAAAATGGAATTATTGCACAATACACAATGTCGGGGTCTCCCGACCAAAACGGTATAGCTGAAAGAAGGAACCGAACATTATTGGACATAGTAAGGAACATGATTGTCAGCTCCAACCTACCTAAATCCTTATGGACTGAAGCTCTTAAAACTGCTGCGTATATATTAAATCGGGTTCCAACCAAGGCTGTTTCCAAAACGCCATTTGAGTTATTTAAATGTTGAAAACCAAGTTTGCAACATATACGTGTTTGGGGATGCCCATCTGATGTAAGAGTTTATAATCTACAAGAAAAGAAACTAGATCCAAGGATATTTTATTGGATATGTTGAGAAGTCCAAGGGTTATAGATTTTATTGTCCATCTCACAGCACTAGGATTGTGGAATCAAGAAATGTAAAATTTCTTGAGAATGACTTGATCAGTGGGAGTGATCAATCTTAGTATTTGACTTCTTCTGAGAAAGATCATTCGGATATTCCAACTTCCACTTCAAGTGAGGAATTAGTTGTTATTTATAGCACTCCTCAAAGTCAAATAAGTGCTCAACAACCAATCATTGAGATTTCACAAGCTGCTGATGATAATCTAAAAGATCATGTTATTCAACAATAATCAGTTGTGCAAGATACTCCTCAAGAGGTCATTGACACGACATTAAGAAGATCAACTAGAATAAAGAAATCAATAATTCTTAGTGATTATATGTGTATCTATATGAACCTGACTATAACATTGGAGCTGAAAATGATCGTGAAACATTTTCATAAGCCATGAGTTCTAAGGAATCAAACTTTTAGTACAATGCTTGAAGGACGAGATGGAATCTATGACATCTAATTGAGTCTGGGATCTTGTTGAGTTGCCTGATGGTGTAAAAGCCATTGGATGTAAATGGGTCTTTAAATAAAGAAAGACTCACAAGGCAACATTGAGAGATATAAAGCAAGACTTGTTGCCAAAGGGTTCACTTAGAGGGAAGGAATCGACTACACGGAGACATTTTCTCCCGTATCCAAAAAATATTCTCTTCGAATAATTATGGCATTGGTAGCTCATTTTGATTTTGAGCTGCATTCCTTAATGGAGATCTAGAGGAAGAGGTTTACATGAAACAGCCTGAAGGATTTTCCTCTGGTGATAGTAAGCATTTGGTTTGCAAGCTTAAAAAATCCATATATAGATTGAAACAAGCCTCACGTCAGTGGTATTTAAAATTTTATGATGTGATCTCTTTCTTTGGTTTTGAAGAGAACATCATGGATCAATGTATATAACAGAAGATTAGTGGAAGCAAAATTTGTTTCTTGATCCTATATATGAATGATATTTTACTTGCAACCAATGATAAAGGGTTGCTACATGAGGTGAAACAATTTCTCTCCAAGAATTTTGATATAAAAGATATGAGTGAGGCACCTTATGTCATTGGCATTAAGATCCATAGAGAAAGATCTCGAGGCATTTTAGGATTGTCTTAAGAAACTTATATCAATAAAGTCTTGAAGAGATTTTAGATGAAAAATTGTTCACCAAGTGTTGCACCTATAGTAAAGGGTGACAAGTTCGCTTTGAACTAGTGCCCTAAAAATGAACTTGAACAGAAACAGATGCACAACATTCCATATGCTTCAGCTGTTAGAAGCCTAATGTATGCTCAGGTTTGCACAAGACCTGACATTGCATTTGCAGTAGGAATGTTAAGAAGATATTAGAGTAATTCAGGTTTAGACCACTGAAGAGCTGCTAAAAAGGTCATGAGGTATCTTCAAGGGACCAAGGACTCCATGCTCATGTATAGACGAATTGATTATTTAGAGATAGAGGGTTACTCAGATTTAGACTTTGCGGCTGCGTTGATTCTCGAAAATCAACATCAAGATTTATATTTATGTTAGCTGGTGGAGCCAAATCATGATGGAGTGCAAAGCAGACTTTAACTGCTACCTCTACTATGGAAGCGGAGTTCGTTGCTTGTTTTGAGGCTACATCGCAAGGTGTATGCTTGTTTTGAGGCTACATCGCAAGATGTATTATTGAAGAGTTTCATCTCAGGGCTTAGAATTATTGATTCTATTGCAAGGCCAATTAAATTGTACTGTGACAATTTAGCTACTGTATTTTTGGCTAAAAATCATAAGAGTGGTAGTCGAAGTAAACATATCGACATTAAGTATTTAGCCATAAGAGAACATGTTAAAGAAAATAAAGTGGTCATAGAACATGTTAGCACTGAATTGATGATAGCTGATCCTTTGACTAAAGGCATGCCAATTAAGAATTTTAGAATCATGTGGTATGAATGGGAGTTAGTTACATGATATAATTGCATGGATAACTACTTGTACAAAGAAACTCTTATTTCAGTTATTTGTTTATTTCTCTTTTGGGTGTACACATTATTTGACTTTTGAGAAATAACAAAATTTTCTTTTGGACTCTGAATAAACATAGGGTTTATTCAGTTTGTTATGTTATCACATTTGAAATAGTGGTAAAGAAATTGAATGCATTATAATACATAAAAGATAATACTCAATTATAGATGACCTATCGCTATGATTCATGTATTTGGTTTCTTGTTAAGTGTTGAGAATTATGGATTAAAATAAAATAGACGGACCAAGTGGAAGAATGCAGTATCCCGTTGTTGGATGGTCCTATTTTATTTTATTATTTTATTTGGTAACCACTTGTGATATATCTCAATCTTTTGGAGATAATTCTCAACGATATCCATCCACTAATTAATGAGTGATAACATAATCATATCTCTTTTGAAATTTAAAATGCCTACTTTGATAGGAGTAGGCGGTGGAAGGGAGTTAAGAAAATCTCTATAAATAGATATCTCTTCTAAGGTTTCGATCTGACAACACATCATACGAGAGAAAACTATAAAGAAGCTAGAGAGATTGGGTCCCTGATCAAGAGCAAATCCTGAGGGCATACACAATCATTGTGCGATTGCTCGTTGATTGAAGCACTCAACTCAATCAAATCCTGATTCAGATCTTCAAGAGGTAGATCATAAACAATGGCTAGATCATTAATATATTTCTAACAAATATATGATATTCTTTAAACTCCTTTGGTCATCCAATTCAATTCATCATCTTGTTGTCTTTTTTTTTCCCAATCCATGTGGTTAGAGTGTTCTTGAAACTTCAATCAGCAACATATCCAAATCCAATTCATCTTTCCTGATTGCTTTCTTTCCATGAAAGACGACAACATCACTCTTCACACCAACTTACTTGATACTTGTCCATCTTACTTTAATTGGTTATAAATCATTCAATCCTTTCTTAAATGTTTGACGTGGGACTATTTGGAATGAGGCGTTTAGAGGCACCAAACTAGAATGTCAAAGGAATGAGTAAGTCAACGGCCAATCGCTATTACTATCATCTTTTGACTACAATTTGTGTATGATATCTGTGTATGCATTTCCCTCCAAAAGAAAAAAAAAGTCTGTTTGTAAGTAGAAATGCTCCAGTTTATTTCATTTTCTTCTTCGGAAGAAGACAATGTACCGACAACTCTGATGAAGCAGCTAACATTCATCATATGGTAGTAAATATATATTCAGATCTAACATTAGAGGATGCCAGAATTCTCTTATTTTCTGGAAGAATGTGGCCGGTGTAGCCTATGATCCTTGACTACGTTATTTTCGGGGGGTAAAATTGGTAACCAACACCTGCACAAAGGCTCAAACCATCTCCAGGGTGTGGTGCATAAAAACCTAATGTTAGTAGTGTGTAAGCAAAGCAGCATTCTTTTTAGAAATATACCCTCTTCAAAGGAGTACACCTCTCTTGGGATCTTAATATTTCATAGAATTGCTTAAAAGTTTATTTCCAAAAATAATAAAATTTATGATAGGAGGCATTAATAGTTTACCTAAAACTAATCATATAGATTGAAAGGAACAATCAGATTTTTAGTAATACAAGCAACAATCCTGTTCACACAATCAAACTTATCATCCAAATGCTAAAATAATGACAAATTACTTTGAATGCAAGAAAATAGGGATTTTCGAACAGATGGGTCATGGTGTGGAGATTTAAAAAAAATACTGGATATGAAAACATATGGTAGCACCTATCATAGGTATGGTCATCATATCCCATAACTTCTATCCATTAATAAACTTAGTTAATTATCTTTATTTATTCACATAATTATAAATTTTTAATATAAAATTTTATAAATAGTCATTGACCATAATTTCTTTAAACTTGATTTATTTGTCTAGCCTAGAATTAAAGGGAAAAAAAAAAAAAAAACAGTGCATAATTACTTTATGCCTATGTCTGAAAATGAAATTTAAAAACATAAAAAATAAAAGAAGAAACCAATGAATGAAGTTCAGAACATGTGGGAGGTATAAGCAATGGGATGGGTATGGATATAATATAATTCCTATGAGTAGAGAGAGTATAAATATGGGTACAATTCATAGGGAATAGAAATATAAATTTTTTAATTGAATACAAGATATCTTTATCTATACCAACTCCATCCTATTGCCATCTATACAAGAAACCTTGCATGTATCCTTATTTGCATGCTTTATCTCATTTTTATTTTTTTTTACCTTCTATTGTCAATCATTTACAATAATGGTTTCATCTACTTAATCAAATAAGAAAAAAAATAAAAACTATATTTTTATATAAAATAATAAGTTTAAAAATATAAAATAATAAGATTGGACCTACATACATGCAAATACATATAATATCAATATTAAGATCAATCCATATATCAATCATAAATTATAATATATGAGATGGTAATATCAATATTAAGATCAATCCATATATCAATCATAAATTATAATATATGAGATGATAATATTAAAATCGATATGCTCCTATCACAAATCATAAATTATATTATATATTAAATAAATATATCGGATAGATTGATCTATCACGTGGCTTGTAAATCAAATCAATCAATAAATACATATATTAAATATAATATATATATATATTAATTTAATTAATATTAATTAATTATTAATTAATTATATTTATTAATAAATATAATTTATCTATGCCCCTTCTTTCTTTTGTTCGTTATTCTGTCGATATGGGACTAATAAATGAATGTAACATCTCACGTCGGAGAACATACCATTTTGTTTACACACATGTGACCTGATTGTTTAATGCAAGATCGCAATAGCTCGTTCCAAGCCCGAGGCGATGGTCTTCTCGTATTGCCAAACGAGCGTCTATGCTAGCTCCTCTCCCATCTGATGGATGGCTTGGTGGCTTGGTAGTCTGTGGGGTTTTAGGTGCTCTAGTTGGTGTTTTGACGAGCTCCAGTGATCGGAGGATGGGCACTACGTGGTGGTCGGAGGGATCACCCCGACGCCGCTCGGAGAAGGCATGTCCACCACCGGAGTGGGTTTCTGCCAAGATCCGGGTGCTTTACTTGACGAAAAGGAAACGTTAGATATTTTTTTCAAAAAAAATTATGATGTTCAGTGGATTTTCCCTATAAGTTTCCACTGTACAACATTCTAAATAATGGCGGTCATATTATTTTCAAAAAGTAGAGCTATTTCTTGTGCTAATTAAAGGATTTAAAAAAAAAAAAAGTGTATAAGAGCACTAGATATTTTATCTTATATATTTGCTTTATCTCATGCTGCACTAGCTTCTTTCAATCTCTTTATTAATTTATAATCACCTCTGTCTATCTCTCTGGCTTTCATTGACAAAGCTTCATGGAAACCGAGAATTCTTATACGAAGGCACTGGTCATCATTGCATGCCAATTTATGTTGGTTGAACAACAGAGATGGAGACTTTGATTTGGATAAGTAAAGGAAGAATGCTTTTCTAGTACTTAAATAAATTCCTTCTCGTTTTCTATTCAAACTAGCTTTTTTCTGACCAATTTTTCCTTAATTTCATGAGAGGGTGACAAGGAGATCAAGATGTTAAAGCTGGTATGGATTCGTGTCTGTCTATTTTCCTGGCAAAAATCTAGTACTCATTCTTACATGTCCAATCTCGGTCCAACTCTGCGTTTTTGTCCTCCAAATTGGAGATGTGAAGGTGAGCATTGGGCTG
>UESW01004681.1:45102-194956 GCA_900491605.1 Calamus simplicifolius | reverse complement strand
AGCAAAGACATCCGCATTCATTGATAAGAAAGCCAGGAGCTGGTCCCGGACCTCAAGGGGAAGGAGCTCGCCGATCTGCACGACTTTAGTGGGGTCACCTCCCAGTGGGTAAGATATCAGAAGTTCCGCTGGCTCTCCTCTCCGCTCAGCTTCCCTGGGGTCGAACGACTCGGTCACCGAAGGAACATCAGCAATCTGGGGACTAGGGGCTAAATGATAGCAAGGTCTGACCGAGTCCACCTCTCCACGCATCACTCCGACCCCATGCTCGGTAGGGAACTGCACTAACAAGCGCTTGGTAGATATAATTGCATCTAATGTGTTCAAGCCGGGACGACCAAGAATGGCGTTGTAAGCCAAAGGAACCTGAACCACCAGAAAATCCATCATAACCGTGCTTTGACATGGTGGCGAACCCGCCGTAGCTGGCAGAGTAATCTCGCCCTCCACCCGGATGGAGTCTCTAGTAAAACCAACCAGAGGGATGGCTACGGGCCGAAGAGAATCCAGAGATAGACTCATCCGAAGAAATGCGTCATAGGTAAGCACATTAGCGGAGCTCCCGCTGTTTATTAAGATTCTTTTTACAGGATGCCTAGCGATCGTCATTGAGACAACAACACTATCATCCTTTACAGTATTACCCCCCGCTACACTTCCCTCAGGAAGGGTTACATCATTTAACACTTCTGCTCCTCTTGGTCTCTTGGAAGATGAAGCCTTTCCACGAGAAATCATGCCCACCATCTTTTCTGTTGGGGTGTTGTCGATGCTAGCTTGAGCAGGAGGAGGTCCCATCAGAGCCGGCACTGGAGGAACTTCCTTTTTCTGCACATATTGCCCCAGATAGCCCCTTTGAATCAGCTCTTCGATGGCCTGCTTCAAATTCCGACATTCTTCAGTATCGTGGCCATAATCCCTATGGAAACGGCAGTAGCGACTTCTATCACGGGCAGTGCCCTTCTTCAACGGGGGCGGACGCCGCAAATAAGGTTCATTTTCAATCTCCATAAGGATATGACTTCGAGGTGCCAAGAGGGGTGTAAGATGGTCCTCCCTGGGAGCTTGATTCTTGCGGCGATCAGTCGGTCGATGCAAGAGCTCAGGCTTCTTGAGGGGAGGTCCGACCAATTCCGGGCGAGCGGGTCTTTTGCTAGCCCTCCCCTGCACACCTCTCCTGGATGAATCAGCTTCGTCGGCGCGGATGTACTTCTGCGCGCGGCTCAGGAGATCGGCGTAAGAAGAAGGAGGCTTTTTATCAAGAGAGTAAGTAAAACGGGAGGGTCGGAGCCCCCGCTTTAAAGCTAGAGTGGCCACAGCGTCCTCAAGATGATAAACCTCCAGGGCCGCCACCTTGAAGCGGGTTACAAAATCCTTCAAGGATTCTCCTTCCTGCTGTTGCACTGAGAATAGGCTGTCTGCCACCCGAGGAATTTTTCGACAGGCGTCGAAGTGAGCCAGAAAAGACCTCTCTAACTGCCGAAAAGAGTCGATACTTCGTGAGGGCAGACGAGAATACCAGACACGAGCCGCCTTGCGGAGGGTGGCCGGGAAGGCAATGCATAAGAGGGCATCTGTTGCCCCCTGGACCTGCATGATAGCTTTATAACTTTCCAAATGATCTAGGGGATCAGTGGTGCCGTCATAGGGATCAAGCTGAGGAAATCGAAACCTCCTTGGAATGGGTTCTCCATGATACGCCGAGAAAGAGGAGGGCGGGCATCATAATCTGATCCTGGCTGGTTATTGATTCTTTGACTGAGTTCTTCCAGCCGATGGTCTTGCTCTTCAAGGCGCCTTTCCATTCTGTCGGTCACGCCTCCTTCAGCCGGTTCAGGAGAACTGGAAGGAGTTCGATGGCGCCATCGACGATGCCCCGCATAAGGTTCCTTTCCCCGTCGCCGACCGGTAGGCGGACCGTCGGGGGAATGGGATAAGGAGCGGGAACCGTCTCGGAGACTCTGGGACCGCCGCCTTCCTGGAGAATAAGAACGGAGAGGCCTCGTCGGAGGAGATCTCCCCCGAGCTGACTGTCGGCTAACAGGAGTAGCCGACCTAGGCGATAGAGGCCGCTCGAGCCGTTGTGGAATCCCTTGAGAGTGTCGTTCTTGCAACCGTTGAACCATCCCACGAGAGTCTGGACCTGCTGAGTGAGGATTAGCAATTGGTCTTGGGGAACAGCCGGAGTCGGTAGTGGTGAGGAAGAAGCCGGAGGGGTCGACTTCACCGGCCGAGAAGGGCCAAGAGGTGCGAGATCATCATTGGGCGGCGAAGGATGCCCCCCAGACCAATCAGTAGGATCTTCTTCCAGAGATCTGGAACTCATCTTTGTGGAATCGTAGAACAGGCGTATCTCACTGCTCCGACGATAAGCCTTCCCCTACCTGGCGCGCCAATCTGTTGATGCTGGATCACCAGATTATTTGTTTAGGGTTTCTTTTTCTAGATCTCTCTCTCTCTTTTTCTTTCTTTTGAAGGAAGAAGTCCCCCCACCCCCCTCCTTCCTCTCCCTTTTTATCCTCCTTTTATTATTATTTATCTTTTTTTATTTCTCATTATCCTGGATGTCCACGTGTAGGATAAGTGTTCATCTTACATTACGTGGTCATTCAGTGATAATGCTTAATAAGGATATTAAGAAACTTGCTCATGAAGGAATCCTTTTTCATGATGATCTTGGTTATCCCAAAGGAATGTCAGAGGTAGTGGAGACGTCAGAGTGAGGGAAAAGGGATCTGGCTCCAAAATAGAGGTTCAGTGTCCCCTTTTGGGTATTTGTCTTATGTGGACCATTTAAGGCATGATGTTTTTAGCATCTCTCGATTTCTGTTCCGAATATGACGGCTCATCTTATTTAATGGTTCTGACGTGGGGATTTATTCTTAAACCGAGGGATCGCCTGGGGCTGGGTGCTGCCTAGACCTTTGGAGGCCGCCCAAGCTCTAGGGGCCGCCTAGACTCTGGAGGCCGCCCAAGATTGGGGGGCCGCCCAGGATTGGGGGCCGCCTAGAATAGGGGGCCGTCCAAGCTCTAGGGGCCGCCTAGGATCGGAGGTCGCCCGGACTTTGGAGGCCGCCCAAGACTGGGGGCCGCCCAGGACTGGGGGCCACCCAAGATTGGGGGGCCGCCCAGGACAGGGGGTCGCCCAGAATAGGGGGCCACCCGAGACTGGGGGCCGCCCAGGACTGGGGGCCGTCCAAGTTCTAGGGGCCGCCTAGACTCGGAGGCCGCCTAGACTTTGGAGGCCGCCCAAGACTGGGGGCCGCCCAGGACTGGGGGCCGTCCAAGTTCTAGGGGCCGCCTAGACTCGGAGGCCGCCCGGACTTTGGAGGCCGCCCAAGACTGGGGGCCGCCCAGGACTGGGGGCCGCCCAAGATTGGGGGGCCGCCCAGGACTGGGGGTCGCCCAGAATAGGGGGCCACCCGAGACTGGGGGCCGCCCAGGACTGGGGGCCGTCCAAGTTCTAGGGGCCGCCTAGACTCGGAGGCCGCCTAGACTTTGGAGGCCGCCCAAGACTGGGGGCCGCCCAGGACTGGGGGCCGCCCAGGACTGGGGGCCGCCCAAGATCTAGGGGCCGCCTAGACTCGGAGGCCGCCCGGACTTTGGAGGCCGCCCAAGACTGGGGGCCGCCCAGGACTGGGGGCCGCCCAGGACTGGGGGCCGTCCAAGTTCTAGGGGCCGCCTAGACTCGGAGGCCGCCTAGACTTTGGAGGCCGCCCAAGACTGGGGGCCGCCCAGGACTGGGGGCCGCCCAGGATTGGGGGGCCGCCCAAGATTGGGGGCCGCCCAGGACTGGGGGCCGCCCAGGACTGGGGGCCGCCCCAAATTGGGGGCCGCCTAGACTCTGGAGGCCGCCCAAGACTGGGGGGGCCGCCCAGGACCGGGGGCCGCCCAGGATAGGGGGCCGTCCAAGCTGCCTTTTATTTATTTAGTTTAATTATTTTGCACATTATCCATATCACCTAGAAAAATTGTTTGTGACGATTGGAATTTATTTCTTTTATTGTATAATTTAAATACAAAAAAATTCATACATAAGATAAGGACTTAAACCTAACCATTTCATGTTTAAACCACTGTGGGATGGTTGTGGTTCCGATTTTTTTGGGTAACGGAAAATCCTTTTCCTTTGTCCCTGCATCCTATGGCTGTTTTCCTCCGTTCCTTCCGTGAAGAAGACCTGAGTCTTTGAGCGGACAAATGGCCATGCTGTTAAAAAGAAAAAATGCTTGGCCGTTTGCGCATGCTTGGCCGTTTTCCTTTAAGCGCTGGAGATGATATGGTTGTTTAGATTTCTTCCATAATTTTTGGACGTGCCTTTTCTTCTCTCATGTGGTAACGGGAGATGACATAGATAAAAAAATTTTAGAATATGATTTAATTTATTATATCCATTATGATATGCCTATTTGAATGCATGATTTTTTTGTTTTTTTTGTGTGATTTCAAAAAAAAAAACATCTTATCCATTTGGTTAAATTTTAAATGTTTAATATTTTATTTCATTATATCATGTCATATAATTTGTTTTATCATTTATTTCTTAAGTTTAAATTTTTTTAATTAAAATATGCCTCTTGAGCCGTGTTTTACATAGACTGGCCTAACGGAAGAATGAGCTACGGTCGGACGTATTTTAATTGGCAAAAAAATTTTCTTAAGATGATAATTTTAAAAATGTATTAAATAGATGATTGATATGCTATCGCTCCTGTTTTGCATATTAAATTTTATATTATGCATGAATAAAATTATATTTGGTGGTAGTGTGAAAAATCACATGCAAATCCTTTTAAGGTTTGATTGGTCAATTGGTGTCTAGAAAAGTGAAGAGATTGTGGTTACTTAATTGGTTCCGTTGACTGATCTAAGGAAGCAGCGGGGACCCCACCTCTCTGGCCTAGCCGATTTGATTAATTCAGGTCTTGATTTGAAAATGTTATATTGATTAAGATCACTACCTAATAATCATGCTAAATTGACATATGATGGAGTTCAAATGTATGTGATCAATATGATTTTGATTAATTGAGGAGTAGTCAAAGCATCTTTAATTAATCAAAATTATATATTGAGTTGCAAAGATCACATAAGGTTAGATGACATTAATTGTGATTAATTATATTAATGCAATGAATCTTATCCCACAGGAATTTTTATTGCACTGATTATCCACAGGAATTAAGAAAGGAATATAATTTGTTAGTTACATCATTAAGTTAATGAGTCTATTTAAGTATAATAACTTAGCCCACATGTAGTTATTATATGTTATTGATTCATGTTATTGCAAGTTTACATTGGTAAGACATGACATTAAGTTATATACCTCAAATTCAATTACATGAATATGATTATTATTTTATGGAGCTATTTTGTTTGTTAATATTTCTGATATGAAATGTGATGTTTTCGATTTAAGTGGTGGCAATTATAAAGTATAGAAGGAAAGAATTCTTCTTCAATTAGGGTGCATGGATATTGACTATGCTATCAGGAAGGATGAACCACATTCGGTTACTCTACTAGCACTCAGGCTAAGATTGCTGCATATGAACGATGGGAGCGATCCAATCGCCTCAGTATGATGTTCATACGTACTAAGATTTTTGCTAGTATACGTGGTTCAATTCCTGAGTGCAAAAATGTCAAGGAACTTCTGAAGGCTATTGATACACAATTTGAGTCTTCGGATAAGGCACTGGCTAGCACCCTAATGGCAAAATTGTCATCAATGAAGCTCACTACTACTGAAGGTGTGCGTGAGCACATCATAAAGATAAGGGACATTGCGGCTCAGCTAAAATCCCTAGAGGTTGAGATGTCAGAATCTTTCTTAGTGCACTTTATTTTAAATTCACTCTCACAGCAATATAGTTCCTTCAAAATATCTTACAATACACATAAGGACATATGGTCAATTAATGAACTTCTGACCATGTGTGTTCAAGAGGAAGGGAGGCTGATTTTGAAAATGGTAGAAAGTGTATATTTAGCTACTCAGAGAAAGACTAAAGTTGCTAAAGCCAAACGCAAAGGTAAGGGTAAAGTACCCATCCATACAGAAGATAAGAAGGAATCCAAGTGCTTCTTTTGCAAGAAGAAAGAGCATATAAAGAAGTATTGCCTCAAATTCAAGGCTTGGCTTGACAAGAAAGGTACGCTAACCTCATTCGTATGTTATGAATCCAATTTGGTTATATGTCATAACATATGGTGGATTGATTCTGGTTCTACAATCCATGTTTCAAATACTATACAGGGTTTTCTAAATCAAAGGAAACCATTGGAAAGTGAACAAAGCATCTATTCAGGAAACAAGATGGGTTCACATGTGGAAGCGATTGGAACGTGCAAACTTACTTTAGATTCTGGTTTTATTTTAGATTTGGAAAAGACTTTTTATATTCCAAGTTTCTCTAGAATTTGATTTCAGTATCAAGACTTGTACTCGCAGGATATTCCTTTAATTTTAATAAAAGCTCTATTGATTTATTTTATAAATCTAAGCTTATTGGGAATGGTACATTGTTCGACAATCTTTTTTAAATTAATTTAAAAAATAATACCTCCTATAATGTGATGCACGTCCAAACTGGTATGAAAAGTGTGTTATGAATGGAAATTTCTCTATTTTGTGGCATCGAAGATTAGGTCACATCTCCATTGAGAGAATTAAAAGATGGAGTACTTGATACTCTTGATTTTACTGATTTTGGTACTTGTGTAGGCTGCATAAAAGGAAAGCAAACCAACGAGTCCAAGAAAGATGCCAAGAGAAGTTCAGAAATACTGAAGATCATACATACAGATATCTGTAGTCCAGATATGGACTCATATGGTCAGAAATACTTCATCTCATTTATTGATAACTATTCATGATATATGTATCTCTATATGCTTCATAATAAGAATGAAGCATTAGATGCTTTTAAGGTATTCAAGGCAGAAGTAGAGAAACAATGTGGCAAGCAAATTAAGATCATGAGGTCAGATAGAGGTGGAGAATATTATGGTAGATACACTGAGGATGGACAAGCACCTGGTTCATTTGCTCAGTTTCTTAAAGAAAATGGAATTGTTGCACAATACACAATGTCGGGGTCTCCTGACCAAAACGGTGTAGCTGAAAGGAGGAACCGAACATTATTGGACATGGTAAGGAGCATGATTGTCAGCTCCAACCTACCTAAATCCTTATGGACTGAAGCTCTTAAAACTGCTGCGTATAAATTAAACCGGATTCCAACCAAGGCTGTTTCCAAAACGCCATTTGATTTATTTAAATGTTGAAAACTAAGTTTGCAACATATACGTATTTGGGGATGCCCATCTGAAGTAAGAGTTTATAATCTACAAGAAAAGAAACTAGATCCAAGGACTATTAGTGGATATTTTATTGGATATGCTGAGAAGTCCAAGGGTTATAGATTTATTTTCCATCTCACAACACTAGGATTGTGGAATCAAGAAATGCAAAATTTCTTGAGAATGACTTGATCAGTGGGAGTGATCAATCTCAGTATTTGGCTTCTTCTAAGAAAGATCATTCAAATATTCCAGCTTCCACTTCAAGTGAGGGATTAGTTGTTATTTATAGCACTCCTCAAACTCAAATAAGTGCTCAACAACCAGTCATTGAGATTTCATAAGCTGCTGATGATAATCTAAAGATCATGTTATTCAACAACAATCAGTTGTGCAAGATACTCCTCAAGAGGTCATTGACACGACATTAAGAAGATCAACTAGAATAAAAAAATCAACAATTCCTAGTGATTATAGTGTGTATCTATATGAACCTGGCTATAACATTGGAGCCGAAAATGATCCTAAAACATTTTCATAAGCCATGAGTTCTAAGGAATCAAACTTTTGGTATAATACCTTGAAGGACGAGATAGAATCTGTCATCTAATCAAGTCTGGGATCTTGTTGAGTTGCCTAATAGTGTAAAAGTCATTGGATGTAAATTGGTCTTTAAAATAAAGAAAGACTCACAAGGCAACATTGAGAGATATAAAGCAAGACTCGTTGCCAAAGGGTTCACTCAGAGGGAAGGAATCGACTACACGGTGACATTTTCTCCCATATCCAAGAAAGATTCTCTTCGAATAATTATGGCATTGGTAGCTCATTTTGATTTTGAGCTGCATTCCTTAATGGAGATCTAGAGGAAGGGGTTTACATGAAACAGTCTGAAGGATTTTCCTCTGGTGATAGTAAGCATTTGGTTTACAAGCTTAAAAAATCCATATATATATTGAAACAAGCCTCACGTCAGTGGTATTTAAAATTTTATGATGTGATCTCTTTCTTTGGTTTTGAAGAGAACATCATGGATCAATGTATATGCCAGAAGATTAGTGGGAGCAAAATTTATTTCTTGGTCCTATATATGAATGATATTTTACTTGCAACCAATGATAAAGGTTGCTATATGAGGTGAAACAATTTCTCTCCAAGAATTTTGATATGAAAGATATCAGTGAGGCATCTTATGTCATTGGCATTAAGATCCATAGAGAAATATCTCGAGGCATTTTAGGATTGTCTTAAGAAACTTATATCAATAAAGTCTTGAAGAGATTTCAGATGAAAAATTGTTCATCAAGTGTTGCACATATAGTGAAGGGTGACAAGTTCGCTTTGAACTAGTGCCCTAAAAATGAGCTTGAACAGAAACAGATGCACAGCATTCCATATGCTTCAGCTATTGGAAGCCTAATGTATGCTTAGGTTTGCACAAAACCTGACATTGCATTTGCAGTGGGAATGTTGGGAAGATATCAGAGTAATTCAGGTTTAGACCACTGAAGAGCTACTCAAAAGGTCATGAGGTATCTTCAAGGGACCAAGGACTCCATGCTCATGTATAGACGAACTGATCATTTGGAAATAGAGGGTTACTCAGATTCGGACTTTGCTGGCTGCGTTGATTCTCAAAAATCAACATCAGGATTTATATTTATGTTAGCTGGTGGAGCCAAATCATGGAGGAGTGCAAAGCAGACTTTAACTGCTACCTCTACTATGGAAGCGGAATTCGTTGCTTGTTTTGAGGCTACATCGCAAGGTGTATGGTTGAAGAGTTTCATCTCAGGGCTTAGAATTGTTGATTCTATTGCTAGACCAATTAAATTGTACTGTGACAATTTAGCTACTGTATTTTTGGCTAAAAACCATAAGAGTGGTAGTCGAAGTAAACATATCGACATTACGTATTTAGCCATAAGAGAACGTGTTAAAGAAAATAAAGTGGTCATAGAACACGTTAGCACTGAATTGATGATAGCTGATCCTTTGACTAAAGGCATGGCAATTAAGAATTTTAAAGATCATGTGTTATGAATGGGAGTTGGTTCCATGATATAATTGCATGGATAACTACTTGTACAAAGAAACTCTTATTTCAGTTATTTGTTTATTTCTCTTTTAGGTGTACACATTATTTGTCTTTTGAGAAATAACAAAATTTTCTTTTGGACTCTGAATAAACATAGGGTTTATTCATTATGTTATGTTATCACATTTGAAATAGTGGTAAAGAAATTGAATGCATTATAATACATGAAAGATAATACTCAATTATAGAGGACCTATCGCTATGATTCATGTATTTAGTTTCTTGTTCAGTGTTGAGAATTATGGATTAAAATAAAATAGGCGGACTAAGTGGAAGAATGTAGTATCCCGTTGGTGGATAGTCCTATTTTATTTTATTGTTTTATTTGGTAACCACTTGTGATATATCTCAATCTTTTGGAGATAATTCTCAACAATATCCATCCACTAATTAATGAGTGATAACATAATCATATCTCTTTTGAAATTTAAATGCCTACTTTGATGGGAGTAGGCGGTGGAAGGGAGTTAAGAAAATCTCTATAAATAGATATCCATTCTAAGGTTTTCGATCTGACAACACATCATATGAGAGAAAATTATAAAGAAGCTAGAGAGATTGGGTCACTTATCAAGAGCAAATCCTGAGGGCATATACAATCGTTGTGCGATTGCTCATTGATTGAAGCACTCAACTCAATCAAATCCTGATTCAGATCCTCAAGAGGTAGATCATAAACAATGGCTAGATCATTAATAGATTTCTAACAAATATATAATATTCTTTAAACTCCTTTGGTCATCCAATTCAATTCATCATATTGTTGCGTCTTTTTTTTTTCCAATTCAATTCATCATATTGTTGCGTCTTTTTTTTTTCCAATTCAATTCATCATATTGTTGCGTCTTTTTTTTTTCCCAATCCATGTGGTTAGAGTGTTCTTGAAACTTCGATCAGCAACAGATCCAAATCCAATTCATCTTTCCTGATTGCTTTCTTTCCATGAAAGACGACAACATCACTCTTCACACCAACTTACTTAGTACTTGTCCATCTTACTTTAATTGATTATAAATCATTTAATCCTTTTTTAATTTTCGATGTGGGACTATTTGGAATGAGGCGTTTAGAGGCACCAAACTAGAATGTCAAAGGAATGAGTAAGTCAACGGCCAATCGCTATTACTATCATCTTTTGACTACAATTTGTGTATGATATCTGTGTGTATGCATTTCCCTCCAAAAAAAAAAAAAAAAAAGGTCTGTTTGTAAGTAGAAATGCTCCAGTTTATTTCATTTTCTTCTTCGGAAGAAGACAATGTACCGACAAACTCTGATGAACAGCTAACATTCATCATATGGTAGTAAATATATATTCAGATCTAACATTAGAGGATGCCAGAATTCTCTAATTTTCTGGAAGAATGTGGCCGGTGTAGCCTATGATCCTTGACTACGTTATTTCGGGGGGTAAAATTGGTAACCAACACCTGCACAAAGGCTCAAACCAGGGAGAGACTATTGGCGCCCACATAAATCCTCTCATCACCCGCATATTAAAAAAAAAAAAAATTACTAACTACACCCACCCTTTTTTATAAATTCCTAAATTACCCCTACACCATTTTCACACCCCTCACGATTTCTCAGCACGCCCCACCCCCCCCCCCCCCCCCGTTTTCATCCGCGCCGTCCCCCCCCCCCCCCGCCCTCCACCGAGCTCGTCCTCCCCTCCCGGCGGATCTCCGGCCAGATCGATCTCCGGCACCGGTGAGTTAAACCCTTTTTTTTTTATTTGTGTGAATGCTGGCGGTCCGGAGCTCCCTCTCCGGCGGGTTGTCCGGCATGGGAGCTCCCATGCCGGCGGTCCGGCATGAGAACGAGGAAGGGAGCCGGCGGCCCGCGGGTCCCTTCCCCGTTAAGGTTTTTTTTTTTTGTGAATGCCGGCGGCATTCCCGCCCGGAGCTCCCTCTCCGGCGGGTTGTCCGGCGGGTTGTCCGGCATGGGAAGCATGGGAGCTCCCATGCCGGCGGTCCGGCATGAGAACGAGGAAGGGAGCCGGCGGCCCGCCGGGTCCCTTCCCCGTTAAGGTTTTTTTTTTTGTGAATGCCGGCGGCATTCCCGCCCGGAGCTCCCTCTCCGGCGGGTTGTCCGGTATGGGAAGCATGGGAGCTCCCATGCCGGTGGTCCGGCATGAGAACGAGGAAGGGAGCCAGCGGCCCGCCGGGTCCCTTCCCCGTTAATAGTTAACAGTAAACAGTTATTTTTTTTTTTGTGTGAATGCCGGCGGCATTCCCGCCCGGAGCTCCCTCTCCGGCGGTTGTCCGGCATGGGAGGCATGGGAGTTCCCAGGCCGTTAACAGTAAACTTATTAACCCACTTGCACACAACACTACTGAATTTTGGCAATTGTACTTATTGGCTTGTCATTCTTGGTCAATTTTGTCTTATAATTCATCAATATAAATCTGAATTTTTTTTTCAGTTTCGTCATATAACTTGTCTACTTGATTTGCATTTTGATTGACGTATATGCTGATACTCAGTTTCAGATATGGATGCTGGTTCCTCGCGATTTAGACCCACGGCGTCAGCCAGAAGACGTCGTGCCGGTCATGCTGAGGCCGAGGTTCCTGCTGCACCATCGCCCCCAGCTGAGACAGTAGACGAGGACATGCCCGCTATGGACGTTGAAGGTGAAGCTGTCGGGCCATGTCCAGGAGGTCCAGAGGATGAGTCTGTCCTGAGTAGTTTCAGGACACATATAGCAGCCTCGATCTGGAGGCAACAGGTATTGTTTAATTGCTATTGCATTTTACTTTCTTTAATGTATCGTTACGATGCTGTGATATAAATTATTAATGGCATTTATATTACAGGAACGGGCTCCACTGAAGTGCATGAACCATGCTGCCAAGGTAGCTGAATGGCAGTGGTGGGCATCAGGGCAATCGAATAGGAAGTTCAGGGCAATCGTAGAGCAGTCGGGCCTTATAGATCTAGTGCACTCCTCTTATCGGTTCACCAATAAGATTCTTGTCTCGGGCTTCGTAGAGAGATGGCAGCCCGAGACGAACACCATCCATCTACCCTATGGCGAGATGACTATTACATTGGACGATGTAGCCGCCATCTTAGGGATTACTGTCACGGGTTCCTCAGTGTCATGTGAGAGGATGAGCGATCGGGATGCTGAGGACATACTTGTTGAGCTATTGGGTGTGTCAGATACAGATGCGCGTCAGGAGGTTCTATCTGTACGCGGTCAGTCTGTTAGGTTAGAGTGGCTGAAGAGTCATTTTCACACTGTTTCTGATAGAGATAGCCATCACAGGATAGAGTGTGCAGCGCGGGGGTATTTGCTATTTTTGATAGGGTGCACACTCTTTGTTGATAAAAGTGGAACGAGGGTGCCTATAGCTTATCTTGCTCTATTTAGGGATTTGGATAGAGTGAGCTCATATTCCTGGGGTGGCGCTGCCTTGACTTTCTTGTACCGTCAGCTGGGGATTGCGTCTAGGGCATCAGTTAGACAGATCAGTGGATACATGACGCTGCTCCAGGCTTGGATTTATGAGCATTTTCCAGATCTCACTCCTCATCCATCCCTTGATTATACTGATGCGAGGCCTCGCGTGCACCGTTGGCATCCTGGCAGTCCATCACATACCACGATGGACCATTTAGTGGTTCTTCGTGAGTCATTGGATGTTTTGAGGGCCGATCAGTATGTACCATGATGTATCGCTTGTATATTTAAGTTTTTTTAATTTGCTATATATGAGCTAACTGGGTATTGTTTATATGTTGCAGGTCATTTGGGATCCCCATCGCCATCAGCGAGCTGATCGTCCATTCCTAGACATTGCATTCTTCAGTGGATGCCTGAAGTGTATGGATGTCGTAGAACCCTATCATCCTGAAAGGGTTCTACGACAGTTTGGTCGGATACAGACGATCCCTCGCGCGCCACTAGCCCCTGTGCGAGCCAGTAGAGGACCGACAGCAGGATCGTACCGTATTGCGTATGTCTTCTTGGATCAGTTATGGGAGGAGTGGGAGGATCACGTACTGAGCCAACGTCGTAGGAGCCATCCGGTTATCCGACCATCGGATTGTGTGCCAGGATATATGGCTTGGTATTCTCGTATCACGCACTTGGTTGTCCACCCCCCAGAGAGCCGATCCAGCATATATGATCGTGCACGACCTGAAGATGTCGATGTTGATCTTGACGTTTACCGGCGGCGCTGTGAGGATGCCATCAGCATTGGTACCAACACTCTATATATGGGTCGGGTGGAGATTGCATCATTTGGGACCGACTACATGTACGATGTTGTGTCGCATATGGTTGATGTTTGCAGGGTCAGCACATCTCGACTGTTGAGCCTGATGTGCCTGGACCTAGTCATGCGACACCTGATATGCCTGGACATAGTCATGCACGACCTGATGTTCCTGGATCTAGTCGGGCACCCCCACAGCAGTATAGGCGTCGACGACGATGGGCTGGGGATTGATTGGGATTTGTATTACTTTTGCTTGTCACAAAGTCAACATTTTGTTATATGTAACATTCAAAGCAAATGAAATGAAATGAAAGTTTCAATTACATTTTTTTTATCTTATTGTCAAACATTCCATCCCGTGCCATCCCGTTTCATCCGTGCCATCCCGTGCCGGTGCGTGCCGGGCCGCTTGTATTAACACCGCACAAGCTGATGCGCAAATCGCATTGATTATATCTAAAATATAATGACATGGGTTATTGAAAATTATCAAAGGCCAATCAAAGGCGTGTCGTGCCAATGAAACGCGTGCCGGGCCAATATTACGCGTGGGCCATCAATTGGTGCCCCGTGCCGATCTGCGCACCAGATGGCCCGGGACCCATATCCTCCTCCCCATTCCACACAACCACAAAGCCCCATGCCGGCCCGTGCCGGTGGCGTGCCGGATTTTATTAAAGATTTTGAAATAACTCAATAAATCACTCAATTTTATAAATATTAAAAAATAATTTGAGTACCCTCTTGTCTGCGCACCCGACGGCCCGGGCCCCATATCCTCCTCCCCATTCCACACAACCACAAAGCCCCGCGCCGAGTTCAACATCTGTTCGGTCTGACAGGGCTGAACAGAGGCAAAATGTTTGGTCCTGTGTCACCGAACATATGTCCTCTGTTCGGCCACACTGGGCCGAACAGAGGCCATATGTTCGGCGACACAGGGCCAAACATTTTGCCTCTGTTCAGCCCTGTCAGATCGAACAGATGTTGAACTCAGCGCGGGGCTTTGTGGTTGTGTGGAATGGGGAGGAGGATATGGGGCCCGGGCCGTCGGGTGCGCAGACAAGAGGGTACTCAAATTATTTTTTTAATATTTATAAAATTAAGTGATTTATTGAGTTATTTCAAAATCTGTAATAAAATCCGGCACGCCACCGGCACGGGCCGGCACGGGGCACTAATTGATGGCCCGGCACGCGTATTATTGGCCCAACAAGTATAGTATTATTTGATCTTCTTCGCGTATTGTTGGTCCGGCACACACCGGCACGGGATGGCATGAATGGAACGGGATGGCATGGGATGGAATGTTTGACATTAATCGAATTGTATACAAACAATTTGCACACATAAGAAGATAAAAAAAATGATATTGAAACTTTCATTTCATTTCAATTGCATTGAATGTTACATAAACAAAATGTTGACTTTGTAACAACCAATGCACTCTACAACTCAACAATCTCGCTAAGTATAACATCGGACGATATATTTTCCCTGAACTGTTGAATCCTAGATTCATATGAATTGGCCCATCCGGAAGCACAAGGTAAATGGTATTTTTGCCAGTTGGTTGCTATTGGCGGTACTGGATGACCCGGCAACAAGAAAACCTACAAAGAGTAATCAAGTTTAAAAAATCGTCAAGAATAACAGCAATGTCTTAAATTGACAAAGAGTAATATATTTAATACCTCAACAAAATGGTTGCGATTAACGAAGGCCACTGCAATGTCTTTACGGGATACAAGAGGAAGAGGCACCGATCTGAGCGGTAAGAATGTCAAATTGTTGCAAGGAGAGGTGGTACAGGACAACATTGTAGCATGATGCTATAAGATGCCCCATATCTGGCATGGTCATCCACCGGTCATATGGCGGACAATCCTCAAAATATGATAATGCATGAGCGATCTCGTCAACCCTCCCCTCGACAACATACAATGCGCGATAGTGCTCTATATGATAGTGCAACTCATGTAATAAATCCCTCCTGACACGTGGCCAATCTTCCTCTCCGAAGCCAAGTAAGTCAGCAATTGCTCGGAATCCACAGTTGCCATCAGCTTTGACATCCTTGATGTGCTGGATGAATGCCCTCAACCCGTCTGGAAGTTGATTAATATAGATAATTGGCTTATGTGACCGGATTCGAGGACGAATAACCTACAAATTGTATTGAATGCTATGAATTATATAAAATATAACGATAAGCTATATTAAAGAAAAGCTTCGTACCTTCTTCTTTGGCTGCCCCTTCTGCATCTGCATCCTTGGGATCCCTAAAATATTTTGCTGCGAACCAGTGAATAACTATCCTGTCCAGATAGAACCAACTCAAATGCGGAAGGGTCACGGCGAGTAGAAGTATCAACCTCCAATGAAGCACGCCCACGTATACCGATCTTCCTTTTCACAGGTTCTTCAAGAGATGTACTATCAGGACTTGCAATCTCTCTTAATTTCTTTAACATTTGCAATTGAGATGCCCCATCTAACTGCTCGAATTTCTCGGCAATTATATTCAACTCTGGTTTACAGGTCAACTTCAAACTTTGCACATTTTTAGCAGGCTGCATATCAAGTTTCATCCAATGAGGATCTATGCAGTCGAGGGGAATAGGCTGACCTTTCATCCTATACCGCAAAATCTCATGAGCACATGGTAAGCCATGTGTGCGTCGAATAGCACACCCACAAGCTGATTCATGAATCTCAGCTGAATTGGCCCGATTAGATTGGGCAAGGATATGATTTAATGCACATATAGATATGAATCCTCGCAGTTCTTTGAATTCAGCAGGCTTAAAGTTGTGTTGCACGACCGTCAAACTCTTCTCGAATGAGGCTTTAATGTCGCTGTGCTGCAACTCAATCAAACTATTTATTTTTGTCCAAGAAGACTCGAAAGTACCTTGGCTTGAACCAAGCTGTCTTTTAAGCCTTGCATGTGCACTTTCAGCCCTAGTAAGGTAAGCAAATTAGATCAAAGTTATATATCAAAGATAAAAATATAATATATGAATTGCTAAGGGAAATCTTTTTCTTGTAATACCTATTTGTTGTCACATTCCCGTAGTGCCTATAATTGTCCGTCCACGCTGCGACAAATCTTTCCCTGTATTTGCTCAACCAGGTATCTGATACATATCGTAAGGCATCTGGATACGAACTGAAATCTCTCTGAAGTGCACTCCAACGAACATTATAGTCATCTTCTGTGGCTAACAGGACCAGTATATTCCAACTCATTATAAACATATCCCATTTCTCCTTTGTTTCAAATAATCTTTTGCATTGAGCCAGAACATTCCTACTAATATGCCATCTACATAACATATGTGAAGATGTAGGAAATACCCTCTTAATTGCATTCAATAGAGCCAAATCTCTATCTGTGATTATCACCTCAGGCAAAACATCAGCATCCATGACACTGCGCAATCTATCTAATGCCCATGTATAGTTATTTTCCCGCTCAGAGTCCATGTATGCAAAAGCAACAGAAAATGTGAGATTAGTTGATGTCACCCCCACAATCTCTAACAAAGGAAGACGATATCTATTCGTCTTGTATGTGCAATCCATAATCAATACACGAGGAAATGCACGTAACAAATCTATACATCCAGGGTGTGCCCAAAACAAGTCATGCACCACGTCAGTACTACCGCAACTCCTATGCCACTCAATATATTTAGCCTCGGCTAATTTACCAAGAAGATGTTGCATCTGTGATCTCCCTGCTTTCTCTAAAACCTTACACCTCTGGCGTGCATTATAGATCGTCTTCATTGTCGTAACATTGTGGGCATCCCTTTGCTTCAATGTGGACAATATATCCTTTGGCCAAACCAAAGTTTTCGACATATCCACTAACAATGAAGTCTCCTCCCTAGATAATCTTCCAGCATATGAGTGTCCCTCGAAATGCTTCGCAGACGGATGATTGTGCACTCCACAAATAACCTCCAAAATCCAATCATCCGCAGTGTCCAATTTCCTTCCTCTTAATAAAAATGGGCATCCACACTTCTTTGTACCACTAGCCCTCTTCTTTGATCCCTTTTCCTTTTCCTTTCCGCTTGTGCTTTTGTGCTTACCGCTCCTTTCGCAACCTAACTTGATTCTTGGTTTCCTAACATTGCTTCCCGAATCAGATGTTTTAATTACAATAACTAATCCGTTCCTCCTCCCAGCTTCCCGACACCAACTACACAATTCTGCTCTACTCTTGAATATCTACACATTAAATAGTATAATTTAGCAAGTATAGTATACAATTAAAATAAGTCAGAAATAATTGCAAACAAACTTATCATACT
This sequence comes from Calamus simplicifolius, assembly GCA_900491605.1. Taxonomy (NCBI): domain Eukaryota; kingdom Viridiplantae; phylum Streptophyta; class Magnoliopsida; order Arecales; family Arecaceae; genus Calamus; species Calamus simplicifolius. Next base: position 176,993 of record UESW01004681.1, on the reverse strand, counting down.
TCGTAAGTTGTAAATTCATTTGTGTAATCCATAACACAATCTGAGCCAATTTTGCTTGATTCGGTTGACGCATCATCCTACAAGGACAAAATATTATGTTAAATTTATATTAGGAATATAATGGTTTCGTTCGGCTAAGTATGGACGAACGGAATAGAAATGTTCGGCCTGCCCTGGCCGACCAGAATGCTTTCGTTCGGCCACACTGGGCTGAACGAAATCATTATGTTCGGCATAACCTAGCCGAACAGAATGCATCTGTTCGGCCAGGTTAAGCCGAACATAATGTTTCGGTTCGGCCTGGGAAGGCTGAACATTTCTATTCCGTTCGGCCCTGGTAGGCCGAACGGAACGCGATCCGGGAAAAAAAAAAAGACGATCCAGTTTTTAAAAACGAACCTTATCGTCACCATCGCCTTCCCAGATTACTAGTTGCTTCTCCATTGTTGAAATGAGAGCTACAAACCTTGTCTAGACCCTGATTTCAGAGAGAATCGTTGAGAGAGGGAGGGAGGGAGGGAGATGGCTGTGGCTGGGAGAGGAGTTTTGAAATTTCATTAGGGGTTTTGATCAGGTGGGTGTAGAGAGAAATAAGTAAGGTAGAAAAGTAATTACATCTTAGGGTATTTTAGGTATTCTAATTTTAAGTAAGTGTGGGTGTGGAGAGTAATGTTTGGGGCGCCAATAGAATTTCCCCTCAAACCAGGGTGCTTCTATTTGGACAGCAGAAATTGCTGAGGAGCCCCCATTTTACTTTTTTTTTTTTTTTTAACTTAAGAGCCCTCCTATTTTATTTAGTAGCCCTCCTAATTTTTTAAAATTCCTAAACTACCCCTTCTTCCTCCCGCCCCTCTCCCCAAATTGCCATTTGGCCCCCCATCCCTCGTCCGATCCTTCTCCCTCCCGCCTCCTTGCTCGCGCTCACCTCGTGCTCCCCGGCGGCGGCTTCCCCGGCAGCGAAGCGTCCTCTCCAGCACGTAAGGTAAGCTCTCCTTCCTCCCTCCTTCCCTCCCTTCCTCTCCCTCCTCCTTCCTCCCTTCCTTTCCCTCCTTTCCTCACTCGATCCGCCTCCTTCAAGTTATTTTTTTTAGCCAAGATCCCTCTCTCTCGGCGTTCGTACGTGTCCGACGGCTCCACCCCCTCTCCGCGACATCTCCCCCTTCGTCCCCTAATTTTTTTTTTAAGTCTCCGTTCTCTGTTCGGCCCTGGTTGGCCGAACAGAGAGTCTATATTCGGCCTGTCTCTGTTCGGCCTGCTAAGCCGAACAGCGGGAATTCTATTCGGCTCTTCTGGGCCGAACAGAACAGTTTTCTTCTATTCGGCCCCTTGTGGCCAAACAGAAAAAAACTGTTCGGCCAACCAGGGCCGAACATGTTGAGGTTGTTCGGCCCTATGTGGCCGAACAGAATTTAAATGTTTGGCCACACAGGGCCGAACAACGCGTGAACCGAAAAAAAAAAACGACGTGGAGGAGGAAGGGGCTGGCAACAACGCATGAATCAAAAAAAAATGACGATGGGAAGGAGGAAGGGGCTAGCGAGGGGGGTGGGGCTGGGAGGGGGACGCACGAACTGAAAAAAAAAAAATACGACGGGAAGGAAGGAGGGGAGCAAAAATTGCGGGCCAAATAAAATTTCTCGGGGGGCTGTTTGGAGGAAGGGATATTTTGGTTCTGAAATTTTAGGGGCAAAAATGCTATTTTTTTTAATATGGCATGGGGGCTCCTCAATAAAAAAACGCGGGTAAAATAGAACGACCCTCAAACCATCTCCAGGGTCTGGTGCATAAAAACCTAATGTTAGTAGTGTGTAAGCAAAGCAGCATTCTTTTTAGAAAATATACCCTCTTCAAAGGAGTACACCTCTTTTGGGATCTTCTTAATATTTCATAGAAATGCTTAAAAGTTTATTTCCAAAAATAATAAAATTTATGATAGGAGGCATATAATAGTTTACCTAAAACTAATCATATAGATTGAAAGGAACAATCAGATTTTTAGTAATACAAGCAACAATCCTGTTCACACAATCAAACTTATCATCCAAATGCTAAAATAATGACAAATTACTTTGAATGCAAGAAAATAGGGATTTTCGAACAGATGGGTCATGGTGTGGAGATTTAAAAAAAATACTGGATATGAAAACATATGGTAGCACCTATCATAGGTATGGTCATCATATCCCATAACTATCTATCCATTAATAAACTTAGTTAATTATCTTTATTTATTCACATAATTATAAATTTTTAATATAAAATTTTATAAATAGTCATTGACCATAATTTCTTTAGACTTGATTTATTTGTCTAGCCTAGAATTAAAGGGAAAAAAAAAACAGTGCATAATTACTTTATGCCTATGTCTGAAAATGAAATTTAAAAACATAAAAAAAAAAAGAAGAAACCAATGAATGAAGTTCAGAACATGTGGAGGTATAAGCAATGGGATGGGTATGGATATAATATAATTCCTATGAGTAGAGAGAGTATAAATATGGGTACAATTCATAGCGAATAGAAATATAAATTTTTTAATTGAATACAAGATATCTTTATCTATACCAACTCCATCCTATTGCCATCTATACAAGAAACCTTGCATGTATCCTTATTTGCATGCTTTATCTCACATTTTTTTTTTTTTTTTTTTACGTTCTATTGTCAATCATTTACAATAATGGTTTCATCTACTTAATCAAATAAGAAAAAAATAAAAACTATATTTTTATATAAAATAATAAGTTTAAAAATATAAAATAATAAGATTGGACCTACATACATGCAAATATATAATATCAATATTAAGATTAATCCATATATCAATCATAAATTATAATATATGAGATGGTAATATCAATATTAAGATCAATCCATATATATCAATCATAAATTATAATATATGATGATAATATTAAAATCGATATGCTCCTATCACAAATCATAAATTATATATATATTAAATAAATATATATTGGATAGATTGATCTATCACGTGGCTTGTAAATCAAATCAATCAATAAATACATATTTAAATTTAATATATATATATATATATATATATATATATATATATATATATATATATATATATATATATATATTATATATATATAATTTATATTAAATAATTATTATTATCTATGCCCCTTCTTTCTTTTGTTCGTTATTCTGTCGATATGGGACTAATAAATGAATGTAACATCTCACGTCGGAGAACATGCCTTTTGTTTACACACATGTGACCTGATTGTTTAATGCAAGATCGCAATAGCTCGTTCCAAGCCCGAGGCGATGGTCTTCTCGTATTGCCAAACGAGCGTCTCTGCTAGCTCCTCTCCCATCTGATGGATGGCTTGGTGGCTTGGTAGTCTGTGGGGTTTTAGGTGCTCTAGTTGGTGTTTTGACGAGCTCCAGTGATCGGAGGATGGGCACTACGTGGTGGTCGGAGGGATCACCCCGACGCCGCTCGGAGAAGGCATGTCCACCACCGGAGTGGGTTTCTGCCAAGATTCCGGGTGCTTTACTTGACGAAAAGGAAACGTTAGATATTTTTTTCAAAAAAAATTATGATGTTCAGTGAATTTTCCCTATAAGTTTCCACTGTACAACATTCTAAATAATGGCGGTCATATTATTTTCAAAAATTAGAGCTATTTCTTGTGCTAATTAAAGGATTTAAAAAAAAAAAAGTGCATAAGAACACTAGATATTTTATCTTATATATTTGCTTTATCTCATGCTGCACTAGCTTCTTTCAATCTCTTTATTAATTATAATCACCTCTGTCTATCTCTCTGGCTTTCATTGACAAAGCTTCTTATACGAAGGCACTGGTCATCATTGCATGCGAATTTATGTTGGTTGAACAACAGAGATGGAGACTTTGATTTGGATAAGTAAAGGAAGAATGCTTTTCTAGTACTTAAATAAATTCCTTCTCGTTTTCTATTCAAACTAGCTTTTTTCTGACCAATTTTTCCTTAATTTCATGAGAGGGTGACAAGGAGATCAAGATGTTAAAGCTGGTATGGATTCGTGTCTGTCTATTTTCCTGGCAAAAATCTAGTACTCATTCTTACATGTCCAATCTCGGTCCAACTCGCGTTTTGTCCTCCAAATTGGAGATGTGAAGGTGAGCATTGGGCTGGCTTTACATATCCATCCAGGGAGCAATGAGCACAATGCCCGGTTTCCCAACTTGACCTTGCTTCTTCGCATAGGAAATGGAATTCCAATTACATAGTTTTAATGATTTTTATCGGATTAAAATTTCAATCCTTATATATGAAAAAAAAGTGTAAAATTATGGAATTGGATTCCAATTATTTTATGTAGTGTTTGGGTGTCAAAAAGTTATTTCAGGAATAGGAATACAAATTTTTTAAGAATAACTTATTTCTCTTGTTATTCCATATTTTTGTTTGGCTTAAAATCAGGTATTTCTTGTCATTCCAGTGCAATTAATGCAGTATTATTTCAAATGATGTTTGGATGACGTGGAATAAGCATGTATTTCATTAGGAATAGATGATTTTTTTTTTGAAATATCAAAAATATCCCTTGACCAAATGAGTAGAAAAAATGGTTTATCAATTTAATATTTAATGTAATTACTTTAATAAATTATATTTTATTAATAAATATAATATTATATATATTAAAATTTTATAGGTTATGTACATATTAAAAGTTTACTTGTTATGACCAATTAATAGAACTTTATTGCTTATGAACACATTTAAAAGTAGGACAGCACAAACTGAATACTCTAATAAACAAAATAATCAGCATTTGATTACTCGTAAGCATATTTCTTATTGCTTGCTGAAAATAATTTTTTTAAATAAAAAATGATATCCATCATATATTAGAATAAATTGTTATAATTATAACGTATTTGTTGCATGCACTGATCATTTACTTATTTTTTTAGCTGCGATACGAATCAATTAATCGCATGTGTCATTCTACAATAATAACTTATTATCTCTCTTTTAGATGTAGTGTGTAATATTTAGTACTATTTCATAAGCCTACAGAATTGAGTTCTTTTTCATAAGAAAGAAACATACCAGTGCTTCTCCTAACAGTTTCTGGCAAGCCTCCAGGATGAAAACCAATGTACTAAAAATCTGCCAATGTTTGATGAGCTTATTTTATTTGAGACATCTTTGTATAGGATATCACTTTTTTTTTTACAAACGGGCGATCACACCACTTGCGCGAGTCAAACTCGATAGATCAAGTACATAATTTGTTGCAAGATAACAGGCAGGGGTCACCAACATGCTAACCCCACTGACCAGAGTGACGAGCAGCAGCAAGGCAATCCAGTCTACCGCAGCGTTGGCTTCCCGGTAAATATGGGATCAGCGGCGCACAGATAGACTGGAGAGAAGCCTAAATATCACAGATCAAGGGATTGTGAGGGGAGCAAAGGTCGACATCCCATCTAATCCAATGGACAACCGTAAGCGAATCTTCCTCAATGACAACCGATGAGAGCCCAACTAACGAACTGCATAGGTGATACTAGCCCATGCAGCTTGAAGCTCAGCCATAGGGACCGAAGTGTCGAGGGAGCCATGACCACCCGCCGCGAGCAGCATTCCCTCTGGCCCCCGAATAACAAACTCGGATCCAGCAAGACGACCCGATACACAACCATCAAAGTTCACTTTGACATAACCCGAGGTGGGAGCTCCCAAGAGATAAAGACCGTAGTACGATGCGCTGCCGAAGCAGCAGGGGAGTCTCAGTGGTCGGGTTGACAGAGTGAATACCAAAAACAGAGCAGAAGTACTTCATAGTGAGGGAGACAGCAGTATGGGAGATCACCTGAGGCGAGATTGACTCCTCCGCAAAGACAAGCTGGTTCCGGATCAGCCAAATGTGATAAGCCATATAAGCAAAAAGGACACCCTGAGAGCGGGGACCACGCTGGGCCGACAACTGAATGGCATGCAAAATGAAAGCCGAGTAGACCTCGTCAACATCCATGGGGTAAAATAAAGCTGCTGCCAAATCCAGGACGCACGAGAACATGTGAATAATACATGCTCAACCGTCTCATCCTGAAGCCCATATCGACAAAGAGGCAAAATAGGGAGACCGGGCCAGCCAAAAGAGAACAAGTAGGAAGACGTCCCAGACAATCTTCCATTATCTGTTGACCCCAACAAAATTGAAGAATAACTATAGTATCCATTATTCCATTACCAGCTAGCTAATCATATTCTGTCTCGCCAAAACAAGTTCATTATTGTCTGTTTTTGAGCCTCCGCTAGATTTACTTCATTATTCACTGCTTAAGTAAGATGTTTTAGCGCACAAACCTTCATCACTTTGGACAGTTGCTCAAGTTCACATATATGGTTCTGAGGACATTAATTATCTATTGCATCAATCTCTTGAAATAGACATTCCACTATTTGCAAGAAAGCTTTGATAAGCTAAAGAAAAGTTGAAAGTTCAAAGCAAGCAGAGCATTTGTCCTTTCATCTATATCTTCTAACTGAATGCATACAAGCCATATGATACAGTTACCAAGACTATCCAATGATCTTTTATGAGTAATACCCAAGATTTCAACCTAGACCTCCTGAAGGGCAAGAAGCCTTATAGATGACTAGGTGAGGTTCCAGATGACTAGATATATGTTAAGGCCAATGATGACTGCCAAGTTCATTTTGATGAGATGGAGGTGCAAATGTGGTACGAACGAATTCTTCTGGACTACCAACAGGAGATAGGGTATGATAGAAAATGCTATCTTCACTGCTTGGCCTGAACAATGGCTGCATGAATGGGATAAGGCCACCTAGAGTGGCAACATGCATGGGAGGAGTTCCAAATACAGGTGGGCCACCTTGATGGACACCATGCAATAGAGGCATAAAGACATTAGGCGCATGAGCATAACTTTCAAAAGGGGCTGCTATGGAAGATGGTACATGGTAGAACTCAGCCATTTATCTTTTAAGCCAAGTTTCCAGTAGTGGCCCTTCATAATGCATGAAGAACTACCTATTAATCTCATTTTTTAAAGTCTCCCCTACAGCAAGAATACATTTAGGTGTAATCCCAGGGAGACTCTCCAACTTTTGCATGCATTCATCAAGAGAATACACCATTGGACGGGCAAGCTGATCTCTCTTAAGGATCTCATTAGCAATTTTTAATCTCTTTCTACCTTGATCCATCAAATCTAAAAGAGCATCAGTTGCATCAGTTGTGGGCCTAATCTTACGTGCTGTAAGAGTAATGGAGGTTGACCTTTTCTCTTTCCACTACTAGAGAACAAACCTGCATCTAGAGAACATTTTGTGGGTAGAATCGAGGCACATGTAGTCAGGTTGTTTGGGGATACATAATCAAATAGGTTATCAAAAGAATCGAATGATGAGTTTGAGACTCCACCACATTATTGTTATGGTTGCCCGATGTTAATGTCGTCCAAGTTGATCTGATCTATCTCATCGTCAGAGGTATCATTGTCTGATACTCCCTCTATAATAGCATACGTATCCCTCTGTCTACCGGTGGTTGTATTCTTTAAAAAAAGGATGTCTATATTGTCGTATGTAGGAAATGACTTACCCTTAATCCAAGCATACTCCTTGTTAACCTGTTAAGAAATTTTTAAAATTAATTATTATAATGTTATCAAAAGCATGCTACGTATGATATCAACATCAATCGATCACTAACCGAGATGATCTCGTCCCACATATGTTCATCACCAAATGTAAAAACTTTTAGTACAAGATCTTATTCCTAACCAGATCGATTAGCTAAATTATAATACAAGTTGAAGGTTTCTTTAGTACCTTCAACCGATTCTTGAGGTTTTCATAACAGAAGGACTTATTTGTTCTTGCGTTGAACATATTGGTCATCTTCTTCCATGTTTCTTGCGAGAAAGTATCATTATGACAGTTACCTTCGTCATTCTCTTACCTCATCAAGGCAAGCATTATCAAATCAAGAGCATCTATCCAATTAGGTGTTCTATTACGGCTTGATCTTTCCCTCTCATCTACTGATTGACCGTCTTTTTTGGATTTAGGCACCTTATTTATAGGACCCGAAATGTTGATCAATTGTCAGAATGACAATATTTATGTTACAATTGGCTGATAAATGAAGCAAAAATAAATAATAACAAAGACATGTTATAAAACAAGAAAATCATTCCACTTAAATGTGTATTTGCCGAGATGTGTACTTGCAATTAAAGTAATCCGATCTCAAATCAACAAAATCACATAGTTTTGATGCTTAATCTTCAACTCCTTGGTACATTGATGACCTAATACCCACACACATTTAGACTTCTTTCTGTGTTCAAACAATTATCAGAATTTATAATGAAGCGAAAAAGTGAAATGAGTCTCTCTTGCTATATCTTCTGTATAAGGTCTCAAGAAGCATAAAGAAGGTAAGTGCATCTCTAATCAAAGATAAACCAAAATTTTAATTTCCTCCCATAAAACATTAAACTGAACATAATATTGATGACTTCTTGGAGGAAATGTATAACATAATAACCATCAGTTGGTCTGGACCAGATTTGGGATTATGACTGAAGCACAGCTACTAGATGCATGTTTTACATGTATGTGTAATGTAGTAAATAACGCAAAGCAAATGAGAGGAACATATTCTCCCAAAAATGGCGGTACTGAATTTCTCGATATCCTGGCTATACAAACAGCTTAGCTCCTGTTGATTTGCATAACTTGCAGGGACAACAGAATGGTGTGCTCATACAGTGCACTACTGATATTATAATTCTATAATTAGGTAAGTAAACAAAGGTTACAATATTTACAAAATTATCGACTTACCAGCCGACTTACCAGCCTGGGAAGAGCAGTCTGCAACAACAGTGCAGCAGCAAACATGATAGACTTAATAAAAGCATGATAGACTTAATAAAGTGAAAATTTTGCTTTCTTTCACAAAAAAAACAAATAAAGCCTGACTTTAGACATAACAATAGATAAGAAACCATATATATAATGTCTATCATCATTTCCCAGTAATGTTGGCTCAATGAAAGTTAGCAAATTATGGGCATCCTTATTTCAAAGCCACAAGAAATGCTCGATGCCAGAAACCACCATTTCATAAATCATTCAGTAGGAAGTAATACCCATAATCCAGGTAAGAAATTGACAGCAAAGAGCAGTCAGCAAAAGGACCAATTTGGCTGAATTTTTCTAGCTAATGCCGACTCAAATATTCTAGATGAACTTTGTAGGTGAAAATCTTCAATTTAGATACAGCTTTTTGAAATTTAAGATGATTATTTAGGATGGTATCTCCCCAGAATTGCCTACTCCTTTATACTTGTTTCTTATGCATACAAGCAAACCTATAAGTTTGTAAGCATCAAAGTAGTTTTCATAGCCTGGTTGACATCACAAATACCAAGGAGAAACAACTTTTTCACAGCCAGAAAAAGGCTGACCAACAAACATAAATTTGCTGAACCCTTTCTCCCAAGACCGAGTCTTTTCTTTGCATAAAAAGAAGAAAAATAAGGGGGGAAGAAGGCAAAATCCATTTCTTAAAAAAAGATAACAGCAACACAGAACAGAAGCAAAGGTCATAGCAATGATGAGTAGAAATTTATTTTTTTTTTAAAACCCGCTAAGATCGCCGCTCCTCGTGATGCTTCAATGGCAATGGCAAAACAGAATAGAGGGCTTACCTTTATCCCGGCTCTGATGCTTCAACGGCAATGGCAGGTGCTCGTTTGTCTCCTCTTCCCTCTCCGATGGCAGGTACTCGGGCCACCGCTGAGATCGTCGCTCTTTAAACCCTAGAGTCGGGAGATGGTTTCTTCTTCGAAATCAAACTTTTTTTCCTTCCACCAATACCCTTCGAATAAGGTAAGTGAGAATACAGCTATTCCATGTGGTCCCCAGGAATAGCAAAACAAGAATACTGTGGCTTGAGGAGAATAAGAATTTCTAGGGGGTTCACTTGCTTTTTCTTGCCTGTTGGGGGAATAGCAAGGAATAAGTCCCTATTCCAGGTAGAAATAGGGCATCCAAACACTACCTTAATGCTCTGTTTGGATGGAGAGAAAAGTGAGAGGAAAAAAAATTGGGAGGAAAGAAAAGTGGGAGGAAAGAAAATTAAAGAGAAAATATTTTCTCTCCTTCTGTTTGGATGAGTAAGAGGAAAACAGAGATGAGAGAAAAGTTGATAATTTATAATAACAATAATATCCTTATTATAGATGATTAAAAATGCATCGGTTATTTTTTTGGAAGAGTCAATATTGGAATGAAAAAAGAAAGAGCATTTTTGAGTTTTCTCTCCGAAATCTCTTCGGTTTCGGAGAGAAAACTTTTATGTGGGGCCCACCACTTTTTTCCTCTGTTTTTCCCTCTAGTTTTCTTTCCTCCCGACTTTTCTCTTCATCCAAACAAGATAAATTTTATTTTCTCTCTTATTTTTCCTTCTAGTTTTCTTTCCTCCCTAGTTTTCTCTCCATCCAAACAGAGGGTAAGGATGGGAATAGAATTCATAAATAATTTTACTATATTACATTTAATTTAAGAAAATAATAATTGTCACAAAAAAACTTATAGAATAAAAAACTTAGTAAAGATTGGTTACTTGAGAGGGATGAGAGAACAAGTATGGTGTCGCTGCATTGGATGAACTTGAGATTGACAGCCTAGAAGATGAGAGAAGTAAATAAAATTGAAGCATAGCCTGAAGAGATCGAGAGAAGTGAAGCTTTTTTGGTTATTTTTATTAGCTATTAGCTACTTTTCTCACTGACTTGTTTGCAGATTTGATTTCAACAAATTTTTTTTTTTCAAATTACATGCGCATTTGTGAAATAACAGCTTGAATTAGCTACTCTTTTGGGACTACTTCATTTCAGAAGTGTACAGCACCTTTGCAAGTTAACTCTTGTTACACATGCACCCTAGTAAAAGTTTTAGAGTACATTGACTGAATTATGGAAGTATAAAGTAGGTTTACAGAAAATAATGCAGTTAGGATTCTGTTCTGGTTAATAGTTTATCAACACTCTTAACATCAATGCCAATGAATTACAACATTTCTGACTTATGGGCTTTTCAGACTTCTTGATATCAAAAATCATTAGGCGATGTACAAGCGCAAAATTATCAGGTGTTTTGAGTGTGTGAAATTTTTTGCATAGCAATAAACTTTGAACAAAGCTATATTACAATGGTTAGTAAAAGAACTACAACAAGCTTAATAGAAGGCAAATTTTGTAACAAAGAGATCAACTGAATAATAAGAAACAAAATACAAAGAAAAGTCATCATAAATATCAAATACAATCTTATATCTATTTCTGATAAACTATCCTTTCATTTCTCTTTGACCTACTTCTCCTTCCATAATGTTCTTATTTGTGTTACTCCCTTCCCTTCTTTCCATCTTTGTTTCCTTTGATTCTTTAATAACCAATGTTAGTGATTTTCTTCATTTTTTTTTTCATTTATCCCTGTAAGCATGATAATATCTAGATTTTAAGATAAAAACAACATTTATATAATTTTTTAAAATTTAAAACAATTAATTATTAAGAATGTGAACACCTTGCGGATCAAAGGAAGAGGAGGAAGGTGGATAGTTAGGAGCACTCATAAACGTATCAATTGAATTATTGCTACTCTTGTCCCCACGATTACAAAAAAAAAAAAGTTAGAAAATAAGGAGGGGGGGGGGGGGGTGTTTGGTTGGTGATGTGGTAACATCTTATTTGTGAAAAATCTTCAAAGCAACATGATGAAGGTTGATTACTAGTTTTTTACCCAGCTATCCTCAAGTTCTCTATTGACTCCATATTTTCATCACGGATCCTGTATAAAATTTTGAGTTGAATGATCAACTATATATATATATATATATATATATATATATATATATATAAAATTGGATATATTCAAATATAGTTAGGTTCAGAATTCGATCATCTCTTCTATCTTTAACTTTATACGAATCTCAGAGCTCTATTTTTTTCATCTTTTTCATCTTTTTCATCTTTAGAATCCATGAACTATGTAGATCTAAGGATGAAGAGATGATCAAATATAGGCTTGACTACGTTTGAATTTAGCTAAATCTGGCACTCTCTTTTTATATATATAAATGTTCTTTCATTTATGATCTAATTAAGATTTTTTTAATATTGAAGCTCATAAAATTTTGAGTTGAATAATTTTATATATATATATATATATAAAGTTGCCGACGATTTGATCTTTACCTTGCACCATGTTCCTAACTTATGTTATTTTTTTTCTTCGTATCTCTCTTTCATTTACTTTGTCTCTTTCTTTCTTCCCATTCATTTTTCCTCTTATATATGTATGTATGTATGTATGTATGTATGTATGTATGTGTATATGTATGTATATATGTATGTGTATATATATATTATTGAAATTGACTGCATTTGAATATAGTCAAGTTTAAAATTTAATCATCTCTTTCATCTTTAAATTTACATAAATCTCATGGCTATTCTATCTTTTTTATCTTTAGAATTCATGAACTATGTAGATCCAAGGACAAGAAGATGATCGAATGTAGGCTTGGCTATGTTCAAATGTAGCTAAATCTAGCACTTTTTTATATATATAAAATTTTCTTTCATTTATAATCTAATTAAAAAAATTTTATAATATTCAAGCTAAAATTTTGAGTTAAATAATTATATATATATATATATAAAGTTGTCAACGGTTTGATCTTTACCTTGAACCTATTCCCAACTTACCTTATTTTTTTTTCTCTGTATCTCCCTTTCATTTACTTTGTCTCTTTTTTTCTTCAACCACTAGTTATCTTATTCCTCTATGGTGCATGCAGTAGGATTTTTCACCCCTGAACACATGCTCTGATTCTTCTCCTTTCGAGCTTTTATTATTTTTTTAATTTGAAGCAGATCTCATCTGCATGGGTAAATAACAGCCAGAGCAAGGGGAAAAAAATAAAGTAGCCTATGGCCTACATTTCTATAGCTATTTAATTAAGATAAGACTACAGTTCAAATTATTTTGATTATAATTAAAGAATATGCAGCTTAGGGTATGGTTGGATCAATGTAGATCTTGATTTAGATTAGGATAAAGAATCAGGATGAGGATTTGGAAAAAGAAAAAAAGGTGAGAGTTTTATTTTTAAATAATTGACTTGATAGGTGCAATCTTGGTTGAACCAATCATTTGACAAGATTTTGCTTTCTCTTTGTATGAATCTTAGAGTGCTCATTGCATTACTATATGCATGTCTTGTTGATGCATCGACTGATAATATAATATTGACCATGCATGGAACTCGCTTCTGATAAGTATAAGAAACCCATTGCATGTTTCTTGATATCAATGTTGGTTTATGCATGTGTTATGCACATACATGTTTTGCTAATGCATGATTTGATTTTGATATGGCGGAGGCGCATGTTATTTTATCTGTCCACTTGCTCATCAAGATGTATGCCATTCATCCATTCCAGCTTATGTGCAGTGCTGTATTGATCACTGGACCATTTTTGTCCCTAATCAAAGTTTACACAAGATCTTAGTTTAACTTAAGCTATCCTTGTAGGTATTCATTCCACAATGCCCTTCTATTTAGTCCCACAGTTGCTTGCTTCTCTCTTCTGCATAGCAATCTCATAACATCAGGAACTGTCTGCAATATTTGGGCAAACAAGCTACATAAAATTTAGCTTCAGATTAATATGGTCAGAGGAGACATTGATTCGAATGGCTTGATCTATTTGGTCTTTAATTCTTCTGTAGGCTGAGAGAAAGGCAGTTCAAACAACGCAATAAGATGGCTATGTGCAGCCCCTGAAAGCTGGCCCATAATAAGATGGCTCTCTGATGCCACCATCCACGTTCACGAAGACAATGGAATCTCTATTGTACACCACGTAGCTGGAAAAGCTTTCAAATGGGAAAAGAATGGGTTGCCGGATCCCAGTCCAAAATGGTATAGCACCTGTGGCCATTGTTGTTTTGTGCCTCTGGGACCTGTCTCTTTATCTCCTTGTTCTTCACAAGTGCTGAAAAGATCTAAATATTTTAAGAGTAGAGCTAAATAAACCAGCAGAAGAACAGTAAAATCTTGGATCCTGCATGGCAGAAGCCTGGTACCGGTCTGCTGAGCTTTGGTACTGATGCTTCTCTTAGCTCGGTTATGGATCCAGAATTCCAGTCCTGAGTGTTTCCTTTGAAAAGCCTCCGACAAAGAACCGTGATGAGCACTATATGGCCATGGCAAGCATGACTTGCAACTGTTTCCGTGTCATCTGAGGGTCATTTAACTTGCTGTCAAAGATCTGCCTTTTTTTTTTTTTTAGTGTGCAGCAGCTTAGAACGTCCAACTGGCAACTGCACATATAAAGCAGCCAATATCGCAAAACGAGGCAAGACTAAATAAAATATTACACCACTTATACATTGCACGATCCTTTATAACATACATTAAAGAATATATGTATCATAATTTAAAGTTTCATTCAAAATCAAAGAAAAGGATAAGTGAATAATAGAATAGAAGAGAGGCGCAGATGATTTGTGATATGACTGATTCAACATCGTCAAAGCAAATGATGAACTGACAAAGCTCTACCTCGGCCTCGTAGGGCCTCCTTGACCTCCAAAACCCTCTCGGCCTCCAAGGTCCCCCTCGATCTCGAGCGTCAGCCTCGGCCTCGGCCTCGGCCTCGAGCATCAACCTTGGCTTCAGTCTCGAGCATCAGCCTCGGCCTCGAGCATCAACCTCGGCCTCGGCCTCGAGCTTCCGTCCCGGTCTGGCCTCCAAGACCGGCAACCCGCTGCCTCGAGCCACCTGACATGCCCACGTGGCCCACCAACCATCTGCAGCGGCCACGTGATCCACCACTCGCCTGCAACTGCGCGTGGCCATACCCGTAACAGCGCACGTCAGACGCAACCATATCTGCCTGCCACCCGCAGCGCCGCACTCGGCAGGTGGCAGGCGAGGCAGGACACCTCTGACAGGCGGTTTCGACCCATCATTATCAGCCTTGCTTTCCGTCCGTTAGTGGACAAAGGCGCCTCAAAGTTAGCAACCTTCTTGAAACAGAAAAAAGAGACCTTCGAACAGGTATAAAGGCCCACACTCACGACGAGAGAAGGATCCTGAACTCTAGTTCTCTAGTTCATTTCAACTAGTTTACTCTTGTCTGTTCCCGAGTCGCTGACTTGAGCGTCGGAGGGTCCCCATCGAAGCAACCGGTCTCCGGAGACTTTTTGCAGGAGCTCGCCGCGGAGAAGGATCTCCGTTCCTTGGCGTTGGTGGAAGGCGACTTGGCGTCAACAGATTGGCACGCCAGGAAGGGAGGTGATTAAGAGAGAAGAGCTTCGAACTAGTCAGCGATAACTTCTCTTTCCCTGAGCTCCCAAACAATGGTGACGACTCGTGCGCAAGAAGTCTCCACCAGTCATGCCGGGGGGCAGCGTCAAGGTGCTGACCCGCTAGCGGTCGGCCCATCCGCTCCCCTGGCCGATGTCCCTACACCACCACCGCAACAGCTTCAAGAAGACTGCCTCGCCGCCCTCACCATGCAAGTCCAGTCACTGGTGGTGGCGGTTCAAGTCCTGCAGCAGCTACCGGCAGCCACGCTGTAGCCAAGGCCACTCCCGTCAGTTCTGGGAGTGGTCCAACCCAGCCAGCACTCTTCTCGGGGGAGGTCTCCTGCCCGAGAGGCTCGTTACCATCGCACTTCGCCCAGGCCTCACCGCCGGGAAGCCTCCAAAAGGCCACGGTCGCCCTCTTGACACGCCAGTGCTTCTCCCAAGCGACGGTATGGGAGGGAGGCGGAGCGCCCCCGTCAGCATCGCCGCCATTCTTCCCCCTCCTCAGAATCCTCGAGGGAGGGGTCCTTCGACGGCCGAATAGCCCGTCGGGCTGAACACCGGCTCGACGAGTACAACCAGTGGCTGAAGGAGCTCAGCCGCAGGATAACCAACTCACCAGAGGCGGACTATGATAGCCGGCCACCGCTATCTCGCCGCATCATGGAGGAGCCGATATCAACCCGGTTCCGTCTTCCTCAGCTGGACCCGTACGATGGGACCACCGATCCCCTGAACTATTTGGAGAGTTACAAGGTCCTCATGCAGGTCCAGGGGGCAACCAACTCACTCCTCTGCATCGCCTTTCCCGCCACCTTGAAGAAGGCTGCTCGAGCCTGGTACTCCCGCCTGCCGCCGCGAAGTATCAACTCTTTCCGCCAGCTGGAGAGGGCCTTCTAGCCCATTTTGACGCCTGCCGGAAGATTCCAAGAGTGGCGGACAGTCTTTTCTCCGTCCAGCAGAAGGGTGGCGAGTCCCTGCGGGACTACGTCACTCGGTTCAAAAAGGCAGCCCTAGAGGTTTACAACCTCGAGGACTCTGTGGCCACTCTGGCCTTGAAGCGGGGGCTCCGTTCCTCCCGCTTTGCATATTCCCTTGACAAGAAGCCGCCCAGCTCCTAGGCCGAGCTCTTGAGCCAGGCCCAAAAGTACATCCGTACCGACGAGGCCGACTCATCCCGGTGTGAGGCTAACGAAAGCACCACTAAGAAGCCGGCCCATCCAGAGCCTGCTGAAGTTCGTCCCAGGAGGCCCAAGCCTCCCCGCCGACCAGACAACCGTCCTCGGGCTCTCGCGCCAAGGGATGGCCCGTTCACCCCTTTGCTTGCTCCCATCTCTCATATCTTGCTTGAGATCGAGAGTGAGTCGTACCTATCGCACCCTCCTCTGCTAAACCCGAAGGCCCCCTGTAACAAGAACATGTACTGCCGCTACCATCGGGACCACAGCCACGACACCGACAACTGTCGCCAGTTGAAGAAGGCGATAGAGGACCTTATCCAGTGGGACCACCTGGGGAAGTTCGTTCAGAGGAACAACTCGAGTGCTCCTGGCCCGTCAGCGCCTCCACAACCGATAATCGACAATGCTCCGACCGAGAAGACAGTGGCTATGATTTCCTGGGGGGCAGGCGGCCCGCCCAAGAGGCCGAGGGGGGAGGGAGAGTCAGATTTTGTAATCCCTTTTTCTAAAAGGACTTAGAGGGGGTGGTTAACAAAAATGATGATAGCGTTGTCGTGTCCATGACGATTGCTAAGCATCCTGTAAAAATAATTCTGGTTGACTGTGGAAGCTCAGTGGACGTGTTGACTTATGACGCCTTTGTTCGTATGAACCTATCTCCCGATTCACTTTGGCCCGTCGCCACACCCCTGATGGGTTTTACTGGGGACTCTGTGAAGGTCGAGGGAGAGATCACTCTCCCTATCATGGCCGGCACACTCCCACGTCAAAGCACAATCTTCATGAGCTTCCTGGTGGTTCGGATGCCCCTCGCCTATAACGACATACTTGGAAGGCCCGGACTTAACCTTCTGGACATTGTTATCTCCACCAAAAGGCTCCTCATGAGGTTTTCCATCCGCAAAGGGGTCGGAAAGATGCGGGGGGAGCAGAACCCTTTGCTACTTTGCTACCACATGGCCCCCAGTCCTCAAGGGGTAGTACCTGCACCTACACCAGAGGCACTGGATCCCTGAGACTCAGAAAGAAGAGGGGAGCCAGCCGAGCATCTGCTGGCCTTTCTCCTAGGGGAGGACCTGACGAAGACAATCCAGATCGGGGCTCTACTTCCGGAGGAGGCTCGTGATCAAAGCTTTCCTGCAAGCCAACGTAAACATCTTCGCATGATCAGCGTCAGATATGCCAGGTATCCCAGAGGAGGCCCCAAGACTCAGAAAGAAGAGGGGAGCTGGCCGAGCATCTGCTGGCATTTCTCCTAGGGGAGGACCCGACGAAGACAATCCAGATCGGGGCTCTACTTCCGGAGGAGGCTCGTGATCAACTCCTCGCTTTCCTGCAAGCTAACTTGAACATCTTCGCATAGTCAGTGTCAGATATGCTAGGCATCCCAGAGGAGGTGATTACCTACCAGCTCAATATCAAGCTGGAGTGCCGACCCGTCTGACAGAAGAAGAGGAGCTTCACTCCTGACAGACAGAAAGCCACAGATGAGGAGGTGCATAAGTTGGTAGCGGCCGGCTACATTCGCGAGTTGCACTATTCCGACTAGCTGGCAAATGTTGTGATGGTCTGCAAAGCCAGTGGGAGTTGAAAGATGTGTGTGGACTTTACCGATCTCAATAAAGCGTGCCCCAAGGACAGCTTCCCACTGCCTCAGATCGACCAGTTGGTAGACGCTACGTCCGGCCATGAAACTCTCAACTTCATGGATGCCTTCTCGAGCTACAACCAGATCAAGATGGATCCGGCCGATGAGGAGGCGATCTCCTTTGTAACCGAGAAGGAGATATACTGTTACAAGGTGATGCCATTTGGGTTGAAGAATGCGGGAGCCACCTACCAGAGATTGATGAACAAGATCTTTGAGGACCAGATCGGGTGTAATATGGAGGTGTATGTGGACGACATGCTGACCAAGAGCGCCCGAGTTGCCGACCATGTTGCTGACCTAGCGGAGACCTTTGGCAATCTCCGTCGATATCAGATGAGGCTGAACCCCCGCAAGTGTGCCTTCGGGGTTACAGTAGGCAAGTTTTTAGGCTTCATGGTGACTCAGTGGGGAATCGAAGCCAACCCCGACAAGATCCGAACCATTCTGGACATGAGACCCCCAGCTAACAAAAAGGAAGTGCAGCGCCTGATCTGGGCCGAGGAGTATCCGGACGAGTCAGGCCTGGAGGCGCGCGTGGAGCCCCCTACGGCTGAAACAGGAGAGGAAGACTGGATCCTTCATATTGACGAAGCATCGAATTCCCAGGAGAGTGGGGCTGGACTCATCCTTGCAAGCCCCGAGGGGAGGTGGTGGAGTATGCCCTCCGATTCCTTTTCCCATCCATTAATAACCAAGCGAGTATGAAGCCTTGCTGGCGGGGATGAAGCTAGCCAAGGAGCTCGGTGCGAGGCGTCTGAGGGCCTTCACGGACTCTCAGCTTGTCTCTGGATAGGTCGCTAGGGAGTACGAGGTCAGAGACCCGACTATGTTCTGGTACCTGAGCAAGGTGCAATCCTAGGCCTCTCAGTTTCTTTACTTCTGCGTCAGCTACATCCCCCGTGCGGAGAATGCCAGGACTAATGCACTGTCCCGCCTGGCCACTTCGGCCGACGAGACCTTGGGAAGGACGTAGCGGAGAACCTGCAAATCCCAAGCGTAGAAGTAGCAGAAGAGGCCCTGCCGGTCAAGCAGGAGCCCTCTTGGATGGACGCTTATGTGTGGTACCTGACCGATGGCGCCCTTCCTGAAGACCCGATCGAGGCAAGACTACTCAGGCGGTGGGCCCCGAAGTTCTTGCTAATGGATGAAAAGCTTTACCGAAGGTCATTCTTATACCCTATCCTCAAGTGCATCGGCCCCACGGAAGCAGATTACATCCTCAAGAAATCCATGAGGGCATCTGTGGGAGTCATCTAAAGGGCAGAGCCCTGGCGTACAAGGCCCTACAGCAAGGGTACTACTGGCTGACCATGAGGGAGGACGCGACAGAGCTCGTCAAGAGGTGTAATAGCTTCCAGCGCCATAACAACATCCAGCGGTAGCCGACGTCCCAGCTGACCCCCCTAGCGGCACTTTGGCCCTTTGCCCAGTGGAGTATGGACATCTTGGGACCTTTCCCCCCAGCCTCCGGTCAGCGCAATTTCCTGTTGGTGGCCGTTGACCACTTCACCAAATTGGTAGAGGCCGAAGCACTCGTCAAGATCATCGAGAACAAGGTAAGGTCCTTCTTCTGGAAGTATATAATATGCCGGTTTGAGCTACCGCATACCCTGGTCACCGATAACGGCCGGCAGTTCGATAATGCACCCTTTCGAGGATTCTGCACCGAGCTGGGCATTCATCAGCGGTTCACTTCGGTAGGGTATCCTCAGACCAATGGAGCAGCCGAGGTGACCAACCGCATTATTCTTCAAGGACTAAGAGCCCGACTGGATGACTACAAAGGACAGTGGGTGAAGGAGCTTCCCAATGTGCTGTGAACCTACCACACAACGTCGCTAGCCCCCACTGGAGAGACTCCCTTCAGCCTCGTCTTCGGGTCTGAGGCCGTTATTCCCATGGAGATCGGCTCCCTAAGCCCCAAGGTAGAGGCATACAGCGAGGAGGACAACTCGAACTAGTTTGGGCCAACCTAGACCTGGTAGAGGAGGTGCAGGACCGAGCGCGACTCCGGATGGCAGCCTACCGATAGCGAGCGGCCAGGTATTACAATGCTCGCGTCCGCCCTAAGACCTTTTTGCCAGGGGACCTAGTCGTTCGATGAGCTGAAGTTTCAAAACCAACGAAAGGAGGCAAGTTAGCGCCGAACTAGGAAGGACCTTATCAAGTCACTGAGGCACTCCACCATGGAGCGTACAAAATTGAAAGACTGGATGGAAAGCCACTCCCGCGGATATGGAACGCTGACAACCTCCATCGGTATTATCAGTAGTGTACTTTTTTTTACATTAAATTTCATGCTTGCATTCTTCTCGGCTCTCACCCCACACTTGATATTAATAAACATGAGTTCAAGTATCCCAGTTTTTCAGCAAAAAGTCCGAGGCCAGCTCGGTACAGAAAGACCGATGTACCATTGGCACCAAAGATCGGTATACCACCGGCTCTCAAAAAGTCCAAGGCCAGTTCGGCACAAAAAGATCAATGTACCATCGGCATCGAAGAACGGTGTACCATATGCTCCCAAAAAGCCCGAGGCCAGCGCAGCACAGAAAGACCGATGTACCATCGGCACCAAAGACCGGTGAACCATCGGCTCCCAAAAAGCTCGAGGCCAGCTCGGCACAGAAAGACCAATGTACCATTGGCACGAAGACCGGTGTACCACCGGCTCCCAAAAAGCCCGAGGTTAGCTCGGCACAGAAAGATCGATGTACCATCAGTACCAAAAATGGGTGTACCATCGGTTCCCAAAAAGCTCGAGGTCAGCTCGACACAGAAAGACCGATGTACCATCGGTATCGAAGACCGGTGTACCATCGGCTCCCAAAAAGCCCGAGGCCAGCTCGGCACAGAAAGTCCAATGTACCATTGGCACCGAAGACCGATGTACCACCGGCTCCCAAAAAGCCCGAGGCCAGCTCGGTACAGAAAGTCCAATGTACCATTGGCACTGAAGACCGGTGTACCGCCGACTCCCAAAAAGCACGAGGCCAGCTCGGCACAGAAAGACCAATGTACCATCAGCACCGAAGACCAGTATACCATCAGCTCCCAAAAAGCTCAAGGCCAACTTGGCACAGAAAAATCAATGTACCATCGGTACCGAAGATCGGTGTACCACCGGCTCCCAAAAAGCTCGAGGCCAGCTCGGCACAGAAAGTCCAATGTACTATTAGCACCGAAGACCGGTGTACCACCGGCTCCCAAAAAGCCCAAGGCCAACTCGGCACAGAAAGTCCAATGTACCATTGGCACCGAAGACTAATGTACCGCCGGCTCCCAAAAAGCCCGAGGCCAGCTTGGCACAGAAAGACCGATGTACCATCGGTACCGAAGACCGGTATACCATCGGCTCCCAAAAAGCCCGAGGCCAGCTCGGCACAGAAAGACCGATGTACCATCGGCACCGAAGACCGGTGTACCACCAGCTCCCAAAAGCCCGAGGCCAGCTCAGCACAGAAAGTCCAATGTACCATTAGTATCGAAGACCGATGTACCACTGGCTCCCAAAAGCCCAAGGTCAACCGGCACAGAAAGTCAAATGTACCATTGGCAGCGAAGACCGGTGTACCATCGGCTCCCAAAAGCCCGAGGCCAGTTCGGCACAAAAAGACCGATGTACCATCAGCACCGAAGACCGATGTACCATCAGCTCCCAAAAGTCCAAGGCCAGCTCGACACAAAAAGACCGATGTACCATCAGTACCGAAGACCGGTGTACCATCGGCTCCCAAAAGTCCGAGGCCAGCACGGCATAGAAAGACCGATGTACCATCGGCATTGAAGATTGGTGTACCATCGGCTCCCAAAAGCCCGAGGCCAGCTTGGCACAGAAAGTCCAATGTACCATTGGCATTGAAGACCGATGTATCATCGGCACCGAAGACCGGTGTACCACCGGTCCCTAAAAGCCCGAGGCCAGCTAGGCACCTCAAGCCCGAGTCTTCCTCGGCGTCCCAAGGTCGACGTCCCATCGATCCCCAAAAGCCCGAGTCTTCCTCGACGTCCCAAGGTCGATGTTCCATTGGTCCCTAGAAGCCCAAGTCTTCCTCGACGTCCCAAGGCCGATGTTCCATCGGTCCCTGGAAGCCCGAGTCTTCCTTGGCTCTCCAAGGGTCCGGCCCTACTTAGCTAAGTCAAAGTTGCTCGCGAATGGGAGAAAGTTGCCCCTCGGTGCCGACGAAGCCCCCAGGGGTCTCACATCGGCAATTCGAGGATTCAAATGCGGCACGTTGCAGTTAGCCAAAAATAGTTTCATTAATGCTAAGGTGTTTACAAAATGCCGACTGAGTCGGACTTGATACAAAAATTTGAAGAAAATTACAAGTTCATGGATCGGCCATCGCGAGCTCGTCGTCGGACGAGGCCACTTCAGAGAGACACTCCGGCTTGACCTCTAAAGCCTGAGGAAGGTTCAGGTCCTGGGCTACCTTTTCCTTCCCACATCTGAACCCCTGGAGATAGGCATCCGCTGAAGCTTCAGCCAGTTCGTCCGCGTAGCGTTTGGACGCCTGGAACTCTTCCACGGCCTTTGCAACCCTAGCTTCTGCGGCGGCCTCCATATCTTTGATCTTGGCCTCCCTCTCTACGGCCAGGGGGGCGGCCTCCCTCTCCTTCTCTTCAGCGCCCTCCGCCCTCTCTTCGGCGCGCACAGCCCTGGCCTCGGCCGCCTGGTTGGCCGAGCCTAGCTCGACGATGTGGAGGCTCCGGGCCTCGATCGTGCTCTCGGCCTCCCCCAGTTGGTTTAGCGCCGCCCGGAGCTGATTGGCGTCGGCCTCTGCTCGGGCGGCGGCCACCCTTTCCTTGGCAGCGTGGTCGATTCTGGCCGCCTCCAGGGCCCTTCTGCCGTCTCGGCTCGGGCCTGAGCCTCCTCGGCATCTGACGGGTTTGGCGAAAGGTGGCCTCCCATTCATCGAGCACGTCCCTAGTGGCTCCCAGGGAGTTTGTCACCTGCATTTTAAGGGTCAGTCATGCAAACCAATGGGTATTTGAAGCTAAGGGTAAAAGTCGCTTACCCGGACGAGGGCCGAGAAGGCCTCCCTGAAGAACCCGGTCGCCCCTAGCTGCCTGAGCTCCTCCTGGAACTCGGGCAGGATGACCTGGGACATGAGCCGCTCCGCTCGGCACCCATCATTCATCAAAGAAAATCCACGGGGGGTCGGTTCAACCCTGCTCCCCTCGGCGGCTTTGGCGCATTCAGGCTCGGTGTGCGGGGGGCTACCCGCTGGCATTCCCTCAGGGGGCGAGCTCACCGCCGCTGATGGCTCTGCTCTTGGGCCCTGCTCTGCCTCCGTCGGAGATGGCTCGGCGGGCACCTGGGGCTCCTTTGTCGCCCCTCACCTCCTCAGGTGGGGTGTTAGTTGTCAGATCTACCGGTGCGGTCGGAGGCTCTTGGCGCTCGGGAGGCGGGGAGACCTGCACCGTTGGGTGCTTAGGGGCCGAGGCCTACTGCCCCTCGCTCAGCCCTTCCTGGGCCCTCATCCTCTTAGTGGCGGCCCTCTTGAGTTTGAGGGTCGGAATCTCCATCGCTGCACAGCATCGGTCGGAGTTAGTAAAAAAAAAGAGAGGAAGAAGGAAATTTGGTTAAGTATGGGGACAACTACTACTCACCGCTTTGGGTGGTAATGCCCGCCAGCCGGAGGTTGTCCTCCGACATGAGCAGATTGTATCTGGGGATGTCGGCGGTCAAGAGTCACCCCAGTGCCTCCCTGTCCCCCGGGAGTACGGTCGAATTTGAGTTGGGCCTGAGGTCTTGGTCCCCCCACCCGGTTTTGACTTGGTCAATGTCAGCAAAAAGGAACCGGGACTTCCATCCCTTGACGTAGGAGGGGAGGAGCAGCTTGAGGACACGGCCGGGTCAGGGCTGGAACAGCCACCAACCCGCCTGCAGCCGAAGGGTGTAGAAGGATCAAAAAAGGAAGATTCTAGATGTGACAGAGTGGAGATGGCACAGAATGATGAAGGCGCAGATAGTTCGGAGTGAGTCTGGGACTAGTTGGGAGGGGGTCAGAGAGTAGTAGTCAAGGAGGTTGATGAAGAAAGGATGAAAGGGCAAGCAGAGATCTAACCTAAAGGATATCTCATAAATGGCCACTCTACCGGGCCGAGAAGAGACCACCCTGTCGTCGGGGGTCGGGAGGAAGAGCCCGATATCTCGGAGATTTGGTAACAGGCCCTAATGTTGGTCAGGTCCTGGCTTGTTACCGTGGAGGCGGTCCCCGTCGGAGATTCCGCCCCCACCCTCTGCGAGGGGCCGGCGACCGCCCGGCACCTCCGCACCGGAGCCCTGCAGGTGGCTCGCCATGGCTGGACAGGAGCGCGATCCTCCGGATCGGAGGACCTTGAGAGGGCAGGAGAAGGAGAGGCACGAAACCTCGAGGGAGAGACTTGGTCCTCGGGATCAACCGACGAGGACCAGGACGGGGAGGAAGCCATAGCAGGGGTTTTGAAAAGGAAAGAAGGCTCAAAAGGGTCGAGAAGCTAACCTGATACGAAAATGGTGAAGGCTGGTTCTTGGGTTGCAGGGAGGTCAAGAGCCAGGGAAGACGATGATGGTTGAAGCAAAGTGGCAAGATTCAGCCCTCGCCCGGGTCTTTATCAAGTTTCAAATCTTCCTGCCTCCTCTAGCCGGCCACGCGGACTCCCGCTATAGGCTGGATCGCCTCGGCAGACGCCTGGCGCGTGAAATGATCCGCCTCCAGCCAATGACGGGACACCGCTGATGTCATCATCATGATGACAATGATGGCGGTCGCTTTTCATAGATTTCGAGAGGATAACCCCGCCTCGGAAACGATCCCTGCAGATTGGATGGACAGTAGTGACTACCCCTCTTCACATCTCCCAGGTCGCCCGCGCTATGCTATCGCAGCACCCAGAGACACGTGTCCAGGGGCGGTTGGCATGGACGGGGATCAGCCACTTGAGAGGTGACACCCATTTCGCTTCGCCAGGGTAGGCCCGCTTCATCTCAGGGATGAGGGGGCATCTGATGTGGCTGATCCAACATCGTCAAAGCAAACGGTGAATTGACGGAGCCCTACCTCGGCCTCTTGGGGCCCCTTTGGCCTCCGAGGCCCTCTCGGCCTCCGAGGTCCCCCTCGATCTCAAGCGTCAGCCTCGGCCTCGGCCTCGAGCATCGGCCTCGGCCTCGGCCTCGGCCTTGAGCTTTCATCCTGGTCTGGCCCCCGAGACCGGCAACCCGCTGCCTCGAGCCACCTGACATGCCCACGTGGCCCACTAACCACCTGCAGTGGCCATGTGATCCATCACTCGCCTGCAACTGCGCGTGGCCATACCCCGTAACGGTGCATGCTAGATGCAACCATTCCTCCTGCCACCCGCAGTGCCGCACTCGGTAGGTGGCAGGCGAGGTAGGATACCTCTGACAAGCTGTTTCGACCCATCACTATTAACCTTGCTTTCCGTCTGTTAGTGGACAAAGGCGCCTCGAAGTCAGCAATCTTCAGGAAACGGAAAAAAAAGACCTTCGAACAGGTATAAAGGCCCACACTCACGACGAGGAAAGGATCCTGAACTCTAGTTCTCTAGCTCATTTCAGCTAGTTTACTTTTGTCTGTTCCCGAGTCGCTGACTTGAACATCGGAGGGTCTCCACTGGAGCAATCAGTCTCCGAGGACTTTTTGCAGGAGCTCACCGCGAAGAAGGATCTTCGTTTTTTGGCATTGGAGAAAGGTGACTTGGCGTTAACAATTTGATAATTTCAAGAGATGATTGGATAACAAATAAATGCTTTGGATTCTTATTTGCCATTCCATTGGCTTCCCTTGTCACGAAGGAATCAAGATCTGGGGCACCTGCCCACCATCTCAGATCTTTTCAATCTTGATGATTGATGCCTCCGAGTCGGCATCGATAGCCTTTAAATCTCCATTGACATTCTTTTTCGGAAATGCTTTTGGTTAGATTCTCCGATCTTCTTTTCGCCACAGCATGCATGTCGGTGGGGTAATTTAATTTCCATTTGAACGCTTTAAGCAGATCGAGGTGCCCTCGGCCATGGGAGCCTTCTTTTCTTTCACCCTCAAGTTTGTCATCTTCCATCTTTCTTGGCTTTGTGTGGAACGTGGCATGCTTTTAAAGTTAAGACCAAAGGCCATGTGAACTGTGATGATTGATGGATTTTTAACTATGACATACACTTTGACGAGGGATAAAATTATCGGTGCACTAATATTCGTGCATATGATAAAAAGGTTAAGATTATTTTTGATTTTTGACCAGCCAGCTATCACATATAGAAAGTAACAGAACTGATACATCTCGGCAAAACTGAATCATCCTCGGACCAAGCTATCCTCAGATTGAATCATTCCGAACCATTCTCATGCCTCAGCGGGCCCGAGCTATCATTCTCTTACCTCGATCGGACCGAGGTATTCATATGCCTCGGCTCATCCTTACGTTTTCATCGGACCAAGATATTCATATGCTTCGGCAAAACCGAATTGTCCTCTTATTCCTCGATAGAACCGAAGAATTCCCGAATCTCTGCAGAGCCAGGCGCGGAAGAATTCAAATTTATGATAATTCGATAAGATTTCAGCCACATAGACCCCCAACGATCCTGAGCGAAAAATTATGCCAATAATATCAGAAGTGACCTACAGCCTATAAAATCACGAATCTCAAAGCATCAACTAGCTTCTCTGACCGTCGATTCTCTAACTAATCAGATACTGATACTACCGATCTCATAACAAACTTAATTCGAATCTGATTCGAATCTTGACGGTTTCGAACCCCTGTGACGCATCCAAGAAATCAGGTAATCGCCTGTCATCACATCTGCAACCTATAAATACCCCTGTCCTAAAGCTCTTAAGGTACGTGCTTACACTTACACTCATGCTCTTACTAAAGAACTCTATTGAAACTCAAGCAGAGCTCGGAGCTTCCGAGAGATCATTTCTCGAGTGATTTTTTTGCAAGAGCCTTCTTTTTACATCTGTTTGTGTGAATTTTTACTGACTTGGATGTCAAAGGATCTTCTGCAGAGGCCACCCCTAACACTTTTACCCCTCATCACACTTAACACCATGCTCTTCGGTTCAACAACAAATACCCTAATTAAGATCAGTTGCTTGAGGTCTAGCCACTGTTTTGGGCCACAAGAGAGTTGGATGAATGTGCTTTGCTTGAGTTATAAGCAAACACGCAAGGTATGTACTGCCGTTGTTCCGCATTGCTCTGTTGGCTAATAGCCTTTTTGACCCATGAGTCCGTGAGTGCTCAAATGGCTTTTATGACACCAGAAGTGCCGGTGTCTGCCATGCTCGAACCCTCCAGATGTTTCCCACGATTACTTTCCAATCCCATCCATGGCTCTTTCAGAACTTTACCCCACCATCTCTTTCATGCCTCACGAGAACAATAGAAAATACCGAGCAAAATGACAAGCCGAAACTTGCCGTTTTCTAATCAATGGTTAATATCCCTTCCTTTTATTTTGACAACCAGCATAGCACAGAACTCATCTAAATTATTGAAATCTCTACCAACGAAAACAATAATTGGGCTCACCAGCAACTTCGTATCGTGCATGTGAGTGTTTAAACCAACTGCTCGTATTCCATTCTCTCGCCACTTTCCAAAAGAGAAAAAGGTGGTTTTGCTGCCGTGCTGGCTTGCCCATTGGCTTGGAAGGTTGTGAGTCAGTGAGTTATGAACTTATGATCAATGGTGTCTGATAGTTAACCATCTTGTTTGTCTCATTTTGCCTTGGTGTGGCCTGATATATCCGCTCTAATGATGCTAGGTTGGGGATGTTGCCTCTCTTTGGCTGGTCGTCTAAAGGAGCCTACGTAACGTTAGCATATCAAAATTATTTGGCTTAAAAACTTGAATAAAAATTAATTATTGATTGATGAACTTGAGTTATAAGAATATATCATTTTCTTTCTCATCCAATATAGAACTATTTTTACAAAAAATCTGTAATACTAAAAAATAATCACATATCGAATGAAAAGAAATGTATTATGTACTAATTAATTTTTACTTGAGTTTTTGAGTCATTTGGACCAACACTTGGATTTGAGGTGTTACAAATATAGTATAAGCCAGATTATTGTAAAACCCCCCAAAATAGTCATACACAGGATGAAAAAGAAATATATTATAGGCTAAAAAATGTGAATAAAAATTAATTGTTTAAATCCTAAAAATTTGAATAAAAATTAATTAGTAACAGATGAACTTAATTTATAAGCATTTTGAACTTTTCTTTTTCATTCAATATGAAACTATTTTTTGAGATATTATACTATTACAGTTCATTCTTTTGCTATATATATATATATAAAAGAGCAATTGTGTTGAGTAATGTCCTTAGCAGTTCAACTCTCCAGTAATTAAACTCATGTTGCATAAGATAAGCTTTTCTTTTTCCTTTTGTTATTTACCTGAGGAATACAAGTTGCTCATTTACCACCACCAAGGGTTCCGAGACCTCTCCTATGAAGGGTTGGATGCCAACCATCAGAGATAAATGAGCACCTAAGTTTCTTACATCTATGAGAGATGAAATTTGTCTAATTCTTACCATTTGACTTAGATGAGAAACGATATATATATATATATATATATATATATATATATATCAAGGTTAATTAAAATATTGGATCTTGATCAAGTCTGCTGGAGCTTCTGAGAGCAGTTCCCATGCAAGCAAAATAAAACCTACATCTTAACTTTTGACCCTTCAGCAGTTTCCTTGAGATTTTTGCAATCAGTTATCCAAACTGATGTGGTGAGAGGTAGGGGTGACTGCCAAGGGGTTAGACCAGTCTCATGGGGTTTCATATGGGATTGTGAGTTGGTTTGGTCACTGGTTTAGGCCTTGATTTCTTTTCATGTGAGAGACTGAGAGTGATTGCTCACCAAGCACAGGAAAAAGGAAAAGTGGTATTAAAAGGTATCAGCGTTGTGACCCCATCCGCTAGGTCTTTTCTCATTTCATATAGAAGAAGTATATGGACCAATTAGAATGCCCGAGGTTAACTAAACAGTCTTTAAGACGCCCTTCCTATGGTGACCGGGCCTCAGCAACGATGGGTGTCCACTCCTATGACAAAGAAAACCTCCTTTAACAAAGAAGACCCCACCATATCCCACAATTTTTGCCAAAATGTTATATTTCTTTCTTTTGATGGCCTTTCCTTGGGGTAATTTACTTTGACCGCCTTTCAATAGTTGCAATATAGACCGTGAAAAATATAAGCCAAGGATGTTGGAGTATTAATTTCTGATGATGTTGGAGTATTAATTTCTGATGAGGGGTATTAATTTCTGAAAAATATAAGCCAAATATTTGAACTATGGGACTATTATTCTCTCGCACTCTCTCTAATGATGTTGGAGTATTAATTTCTGATGAGGAGTAAAATCATCATCGTATTATTGATCGCTCATATCGGCAACTGGGTCACATCCAATCCAAATACTCTGCTAGCCAGCTGACATAACATCCTAGCGACGAAGCCAAATCACCTCTGACAAAGTGGGGTCACCCTGACAATCCGAGCTATCCTCATACTTCGGCCATCCGAGCCGAGCCATTCCTCGATAACCCGAGCTATTCTCATACTTCGGCCATCCGAGCCGAGCCATTACTCGGCAATCCGAGCCATCTCCATGCCTCGGCCATCCGAGCCGACTATAGCTCGGCCATTCGAGCCGATCCATTCTATACCTCGAAAACCAGGTTATTCCTCATTCAGGCCAAACTACGGCATCCAAAATACCTCTGCAGAATCCGGCGCAGGAGAGATCAAATTCACTATAGCTGGATAAGATTACAGACGGCAAATCATGCTCAGAAGTGGCCTAGGACCTGCAAGAGTGGCCTAGGTCTGTGTGATCATTGAACCTCAAGGCATCAACCAGCTCTTCCAGCCGTCGATTCTCTAACTGACAAGATACGGATCCTACTGGCCTTATAACAGACTTGATTCGAATCCTAATAGTTTTAAGACCCCATCCAGGCATGTCCAAGGAATCAGATGATCATCTATAAATACCATGGCACTCCAACCTCTCAGGTACGCGCGCAAACCCTAAGGCAATTTCTTACGCCTTCATTCACCCACTGAATCTCATACTCTATTAGAGCTCTCGCGAGAGCCTTGAGAAACATTTCTATGTGAAGAGTCTTTTTCTTACATTTGCTTGCTGTGAATCTCCACTGACTTAGGCGTCGGAGGGTCCTCCGCAGAGGGCAACCCCCACAACACCCTCTGCATGCGGACTGTCTTACAGGTTTCCCTCCGAGATGACGAGATCGGTGTTCGGATCAAGAGCCGAAAGCACACCCGAATCGAAGAATGGATTTCCGCGGCAACAATCTCTCTCTATCTCACACGCATGCGCACAAACAAGCAATGAGAATCTATGGGTATTTAAATATGGATTGAATTTGGTTTGATCCATGCAAGATCCAAACGCAAACCTAAATGGAGACAACATCCAAAGCTTAGTTAATAGAAAGATAGGGTTTAAAGTAAAACAAGTGCAGAGATGCATCTAAATATAATAATCTATATCAAACCATATAATGAAATATATATAAAAAAAAGAAATAAATACATACATATAAAAGTGAAATACTATTGTCTGTATTTTGGGCTTGCTATTCGTGATGTACTCATTGTGATTTTACATTTGCATGATGTTGTTCATAGAATATATATTTATTGCATCTATTCTCTAACATGTTTAGTACATGCATGGCATGCATTGCATTTGCCAACTAGGGATCATGATGGATAATAAATCTTGAAACTTTTGTGATGTTACTGCAAGCAATGACCTCGGCAAAGGAACCTTAAATGTTGTCATAAAATTTATGGCATGCAAGCCTTGACTAATAATGTTATGATGTGGCCGTACGTTTAACTTTGACTACAAAGTTAAATTTTAACTCAGAAAACAATATCCCAACAAATAATTAATGGACTAGCATGAGCCGAGCATGGCTGCGTCCAAACAAAACTCCCAAGGGAAATTTTGGACCACGACCACATGGTCCTCCGTATTCTCGGTCAAAGATGACACCAGTTGTCCATCTCGCCAGCGTGACAACATGAGCCGATGACATCAATTTTTGCATGCTCAAATCCTTAAAGCCACCTATTTAATACATTAATTCTAAAATTCAAGTAAAAATTTATTCGTAACATATAAACTTAAGTTATAAGTACTTAAATATCCTTTTTATCATATGTAAAATTATTTTTAAGAGAGAACAGATTGCTTGTAATATTCCCTGATCTCATGTCATTAGAAGGAACCTAGGATTTCATCCTAAACAAATGATAGTTAAAATATATCATATAAGCTCATCGGCAGCAGATAAATACTCAAGATTTATTTAACGCACAGTAACAAGTAGATTAAACGTCCTTGCGTGCAAGATTTGATAACTACTTTGATGGACATAAAGAAGGAAACAAGTAATGTTATGATATGAAGTTTTCATAAATAGTGCATCGAGTTCTTGCTAATGAATTAGAACGGAAAAAGAGAAATTTTTTAATGCATTGACCTTCGTACAGTTCATTCTTTTACAGACATAAAAGAGTATGGCGAAATTTTAGACCTAAGGCTTGGTAGTAACAAATTACAAGCAGTAGCCCATGCATGCTCCTGCTTCATTGGGAACAAGAAAGTTTATGAAGTCATCTCAAAGGAGCAGACATTGATGAGTAGCCCATGCATGCTCCTGCTTCATTGGGAACAAGAAAGTTTATGAAGTCGATCATCTCAAAGGAAATAGACTGAACCCAATGAACATTGTGACTGCTGGGTCTAGATATTTTGTTCTGGCCAGGGGTACTACTTCAACAGGTCACATGAAACCAACCGGAAGCCATAAACGTGTCGTACTGGTATCAAGCGTCGACACCCATCCAGTACCATCATAAAGGTTCAAGGAGGAAGCTGATTAATTTACGGCACTTGTAGGCCGTAGGGCCAACCCACTGGCTGAGCATTCGGCTTGATTAATTAAAGACGAGAGCCTATCTATCTAACACCTAATTAATTATGAAAACAGAAGCATCTCATATATTAATTATGACATGTGAAAGCCACAGGAGAGGTGGAGCCTTTTGTGTCGGTGAAGCAGCGTGGAGGCCTTTTAGGATGACCTTTTTTCCCCCGTTTTATGGTATTCTGGGGAGGATTCCGTTCATCGCTGGCTAGTGGGCAAGGAGATCGAGGTGGGTTTGATGGGGATAGAGGGCAGCGAGCAAGTAGAGGTGGGGTTGATGGGGATGGATTCCTCTATGGAGCACATTTCAATCTTTTATCCATGAATAAGTTGCCGGTTTTCATTTATGATGGGCTCCACCACTGAACCCAAAAAAAAAAAATTCAACCGCACAAAAATAAGGTTTTAAAATAAAAAAAAATTTATGCATCATGCACTCTTTTATGTAAAAGCAACGCATTACGCGATTAACTTCACATGTATATAATTATATATATATATATATATATATATATATATATATATATGATATAAAAAAATAAAAATATTTTTAAACATGCATCATCATATATGTGCATAATTATTCATCACTCATGATGCACACATTCTACACAATGCATGATACATAAAGTCATTTTTTTTGAAATATGCACCACAAAAGATAGGAGTTAAATGCTAATTTATATTGTTTAATTATTTTTTCTACATAAAATTAAGAGTTTTAAAATAAACTTGGCTTATTCATGACTCAATTAGAACAATCGAGATCGCTTCGATCAAAATCCAACAACAAACCTAACAAAGCCGAGTTGATTTAAGTTCATAAAATTTTTCTTAAATCCAACCAAATGCACTCAAGCGTGCATTAAATTCAATCCAGATTTAAGGTCTTGAAATGATTGAAATTATAAAATTATTGATTATATTTAAAAAATAAAATAAATTATATTTAAAAATATATTAATGTAGAGTTTTCCATCAGTGTCATTAACAAAAACATAATTCAATGTTGATTGAACCTTCAACATATTATGGGATAACATTAAAACTCAAGTTACAAATTTAAATTTATTGGCAAAATACATGGTTGAATATTTAACATTTTATGATAGATTTTAAGTTGAATTTTATTAGAAGGGATTCAAACACACATGAATTACTTATAAGTCTAGATTTTTGGAATGTGATGGGCCAGTTGACCCCGTGGGCTACAATGACCACATCCGGACTCAACCCCGGCTCCAAAGCGACCCCGCTCCGAGACAGCCCCACTCCAAGGCAGTCCCAGCTTCTAGATGGCCCTAGCTCAAAAGCGGTCCCGACTCCTAGATGGCCCCACTCCAAGGCAGCCTTAGCTCCAAGGCGGCCCAGCTTCTAGGCGGTTCCGGCTTCTAGGCGGCCCCGCTTCAAGACGGCCCTACCTCCAGGGCGGTTCCAGCTCCTAGGCGGCCCCACTTCGAGGCGGCCCTGCCTCCAAGGTGACTCAGCTCCTAGGCGGCCCCATCCTCCAAGGCAACCTCCTCTCCGGACTCGGCCTCAGGCGACTCCAGCTCCCTAGCTTCTCCAGCTTCGTCACAACCGATTCCAGCCTCTCGGATCTTCGTTTCGGTCTTCGACCCGACTGTCCTGGCCTTCCATGGACAACCCTGGACTCTGCTTAACCTCGCGGCCAAAGATCAAGTCTCAAAGCTCTCAAAGCCTTCACCAACTTGCTGATCCCTGTGTCTACATTGTCGCATGGCTTCAACGTGCCCCACACGCATTGATCCAAAAGCTACGTGCCTGGAATCGTAGGCTACATGCTACATGCATCCAAGAGCGCCTTCAGTCGCCCACCAATGGCCTGCGGCCCACGTGCCTGGTTCCACCACTGTCCACACAAGACAACAAACATGTGACGTGAGGGATATATCTGGCAAGCGCCGTAGCAACCATCCTAGACGGTCCCGGCTCCTAGGCAGCCCTGCCTCCAGGGTGGTTCCGGCTCCTAAGCGGCCCCAGCTCCAAGGTGGCCCCACTTTGAGGCAGCCCCGCCTCCAAGGCAGCCTAGCTCCTAGGCGGCCCTAGCCTCTAAGGCAACCTCCTCTTCGGACTCGGCCTCAGGCGACTCCAACTTCTCCGGCTCCATCGCAGCTGACTCCAGCCTCTCTGATCTTCATCCTGGTCTCCGACCCAACTGTTCCGGCCTTCCACGAACGATCCTGGACTCCGCTTAGCCTCTCGGCCAAAGACCAAGTCTCAAAGCTCTCAAAGCCTTCACCAACTTGCCGATCCTTGTGTCTACGTTGTCGCATGGCTTCAACGTGCCTCGCATGCATGGATCCAAAAGCAATGTGCCTGGAATCGTGGGCTACATGCTACATGCATCCAGGAGCGCCTTCAATCGCTCATCAATGGCCTGCGGCCTATATGCTTGGTTCCATCACTGCTCACACAAGACAACAAACGTGTGACATGGGGGATATATCTGGCAAGCACCGTAGCAACCGCCCTGCAGTAGCCTGCAACAACCTGCATTTGCCATCTAAATCAGGTGGTTATCCACTCTGATGGAACTTGATCCACCAACCATGCAGCCACCCATATTTGACGAAACACGGCCTGCAGTTCTGACAGAAGACGAAGAAGTTTTCATCCATCATGAAGCTCCAATTACTCAGACTAGATGGGACAAACCCCACTAATCCTGACATTCAGTCCACAAAGTCATCGTTCGTCATAAGGCTCCACATGACACTAAATGATAAGAAGCATCAATAAAATGGGTAAAAGGGACTTCTAACCAGGTGATTGACAATTCACAATTCATAACCAACAAACACTCCCAAACGCTCATTCTGGCTCATACAGAGAGCGCTTCTCTAAGTCTCTTTCTCTCTCTTTCAAACTTCCTTAAGTTTACGGTTGTTACCCAAAGCACGAACTTAAGCGTCGAAGGGTTTTTGTTGGAATCTTTGATTCCCGAAACTTTTTGTAGGTTTTCGATCGAGCGAAGCCCATCGAAGGATCCTAGACACACCGAAAAAATGATCGAATGCTCATGAATATTCAAGGAGGAGGAGGATCTGGCTGCATCGGAATGTATTGCTTTTAAAATCAATCTCAAGCTCTTTTTTTTTGGTACAAACGGAAATCACACCACTCTAGGGTGACTCAATCCCACACTATCAGAATACAAAAGTAAGTTCAGACCAGGAGGGACACCAGTCATCGGGCTTCCAGCACCAGAATCCAGAATGATCAGCCACTCTAGCGGCGATCCAGTCAACCGCTGAGTTGGCTTCCCTGAAGATATGGCTGATCTGTATGCTATGAACCCCATGTAGGAGAGAACGAATATCAGAGATCAAAGGGTTGGTAGGTGATTGCGCGCAATGATCCTGGCGAAGCCACCGAATCACCATGAGTGCATCACCCTCAAGGATAATACGATGGGCATCAAGACTGCGAATAGCACAGGAAACTCCAGCCCAAGCAGCATAAAGCTCCGCAAGCGGAACCGGATTGTCTTTACTCAGGAGCCTACTCCGTACCTTTCAGGGTTATGCGGACTGCCTTGTCCTTATATACAGAGTAGACGTCCCATCATCTAGTTTGTAATTTTGATAGCCCTGGCCTCTGGGATTCTCATGCTGCCTCGGCAGCGCACCGGAGAACGGTCTTATTTCTTGGGAACCCCCTCCTCCAGGGTTTGTCAAAATCAACTTTGATGGGAGTGTTCGAGGCAGATCAGCTGGATCAGGTTATGTCATTCGGGGTTCTGATAGAACTATGATTGCTGCTGAGGGATTTGGATACCTCGATTCGTCGGTGCCGCTTGCGGAGCTTTATGTTGTTTGAACTGGAATCTCAAGCTCTTTGATTGTTAAACAAAGTGATACGGTTGTTGGATCATCGCTCAATTCATGGATTGAATTCGATTCTAAATTGATTAAAAAAAATGTGCTATTCTTGGAATTCGGATTCCATCCATCATATATTTTTTTTGATTTTTTTTAAAACTAAAGTCTCAATCTCAATTATCTATGTCAACGACGTAACATCCTTGGGCCCTCACACAATGCCTTTGTAATTAGAATTATTTACCGCATCATTCATACAAAAATTCAAAAGCATCGTACAATTTGCTTCAATTCAATCATCCTTCCAAATCAGGACAGGTCACCGTGATGCAAGGAATCGGTGTCCTTTATGTCGGTGAAGTGTCACCGCGCCATGGATGGGATGCTCTTTACGCGTTTGTCGCTATTTGTTTAATAAGCGAAAAAATGGAGGAAAAAAAAGGCAGCGTCAATGAGATCGTAAAATAATTCCGCAGACAACGGGCAAGGAAACACGAGTACGGTACGGACATACGCTCCCTCGCCTCGAACGACTAAATGTTGTGCAAGTCCAAGCGTCAGCGGCTCAGCGCTCGCCCACCCATCGACCGTAATGACTTGCCCATTTTCGTTCAAACCATTCCTCTCCGTGCTCGTTTTTGCCAGCGCTGGGACCGCGCCTGCGGTTGAACGCGAGGCTCCAACGGCGAGGAGAGTTCACGCGGAGATGGCGCGGTAACTGCAATCACATGCGGACGTTCCCTCTTCATCGGGGAAGCATAAATTAAACGAGCTTTCTCGTGGCCACCACCTCAACAAAATATTTGCGCACAATTATTCAATTGGTTCGCTCATTTGGTATGGATGATTCCGTGCTGCCATGCTAATTTAGAGCAGAATCAATAGAGACAATGAGCTCGGAGCAACTTAGATTGAAAAAGTCAAGAAACCTTGCTTATCTTTCTTCACTAAATTAATAAGGAACAAATTAGGAGAAAATAAATACATTTAATAATTTATGTAAATATCAAAGAATGTATAACACATTTGGAGCTAATACCATATAATAATAGAGATAATAACTTTGTTATGACATGCAATAGATCTCAATAAGAAATTTGGTTATATAAATTATAGACAAGCTATTAATTAGTACCAACTCAAATGTTTGAGAATGGAATGCAAGATTTTGTGCAATTTAATGCAGATCTTTGATTAATCCACGGGAGGCTCAAATATCTTTCTAAATGAATTAGCTTACCAATCCTTTCTTTAATGCTTTTTTATAAGACTTTTGATTGCATGTGGATAATATTATGAGTGGCTACAAGCGAAGTTTAAGAATATAATGAAATGGTATAAAAAATTAAAGATATTTGAATAGGATTAGAATTGATGTGGTTGAAGTCTGACTTGTTGATTAAAAAAAAAATTCTTTGC
Source organism: Calamus simplicifolius (assembly GCA_900491605.1). NCBI lineage: Eukaryota > Viridiplantae > Streptophyta > Magnoliopsida > Arecales > Arecaceae > Calamus > Calamus simplicifolius. Next base: position 139,488 of record UESW01004681.1, on the reverse strand, counting down.
TGACTCCATCTTTAAACACCCAAACATATATCATTTTAATTTGAAATACTTGCAAATTAGTTGATGTGGCACGCAAGAAATCTAGTGCAAATATATAAAACAGTTATTCCATGATGATTCCAGCCTGTCAAAAATAATTCGGCACCTGTGACCCAACCGCGCATGCATTGTGGAACAAGAAGAGTCTCGTTCCCACATGGAAACGGACGGCAGTCATGATCTGGTCACCGCCACACGCTCTCCTCTCCCTTCCGGTTCCACTCCACCACCTCGCTTCCAAATAGCACCAACCCCCCACTACATAGCCCACTCTTTCTCTCTCTCTCTTCGCTTGCTTCCCTACCGCAAGAGAGAACCATTGGAAACTCCTCCTACTCCTCTCTTGTTCTCGGCCATGAAGGACGCCGGGAAGCCCCCAAAGTTCTTGAGCCTGGGCTCCGATCTGAAGGGCCTCTTTGCCGTGGTCAGGAGCCGGCGAACGAAGCTCTTCCTCTACGGGTTCGCCTTCGCCTTCGTTGCCTGCACCGCTTTCCTCGCCTTCAATCCCTCCGGCAACGGCTCCCCCTGGTTCAACAACCTGTTCAGTTCTCCATCCTTCTCCTCATCTACCGCCTCCTATCGATCCCAGATTTCCTCCTTCTTTTCCCATATCTTCCCCAATACCTCCTCGCCCTCTCCCCGAAAGTCGCCCCCTTTTCTGGGAAATGCTTCCAAGGAAGTGTCGGCAGCGGGGAATCAGACCGGAAATGGCGTTGGGTCCCATAAAGGTGGGATTTTGGGAAGTGAAAATCGCACGGAATCCGGAATTGGGCTCCAGAGAAGTGGAGTTTCCGGGAAAAACCGGACGGAAAACGGCGTTTCCGCCAAGAATCCGGTGGAAGGCGGAGTTGGGACGAAGCAGGGTGGAGGCTTGGCGGCGAAGAACCCGACGGGAAGTGGAGTTTTTCTGGGAAGAACCAGACCGGAAAGGGGGTTCCTGAAAAGAATCAGGCGAAAGAAGGAGGTAGCTCCAAGAAAGATGGGCTCTTGCCGGAGAAAAACCAGACAGCAAGTGAAGTTGGATTGCAGGGAAGTGGAGTTCTCTCGAAGAATCAGACTGGAAAAGGAGTTGCTCCAAATGGCAAGGGAGTTTCAGGGAATAATCAGAAGGAATCAAGGGCTAATCCTCAGGAAAATGGAGTTTCGAAAAAGAATCAATCCGCCAATGGCGTTTTGGCAAGTAGTCCGAAGAGCGGCGAAGCTCTGGCGAAGGCCGATCAAAGAGATTCAAACTTGACCGCTTCACTCAGAAAGCAAAATGGCTCGACGGCATCGACCCCGAGCAGTGGCTCTTGGAAGGGAGATGACTGGATCAGTGCTTTGAAGGGCTGTGACATATTCCAGGGGAATTGGGTGAAGGACGACTCGTACCCGCTTTATCCCGAGGGATCCTGCCCTCACATTGACGAACCTTTCAATTGCTATCTCAACGGAAGGCCAGATCGGGCGTACCAGAAACTCCGGTGGAAGCCCGATGGCTGCGACATCCCGAGGTGAGACAATTTAGAACAGAAATTTGATGGTTATCCAAGTTTGATTCAGCTACGTGTTTGATGTAATTTATGCAACTGTCTATATTACCATGTTCAGACTGAATGCCACTGATATGTTAGAGAGATTGAGGGGAAAGAGGCTAGTTTTTGTCGGAGATTCGCTCAATAGGAACATGTGGCAGTCTTTAGTTTGTGCTCTAAGACACTCTGTGAAGGATAAAAAGAAGGTTTTCGAGGCTTCTGGTAGCCATGAATTCAGGACTGAGGGTTCCTATCTTTTATATACAAGGTTGGTTTTTTCCTCCCAAGCTAGTATTTCCATTATTTCTTGATGAAATCATCCTGTCAATCAGTGATATGTTCAATTCTAATTGGTGTATAGGACTACAACTGCTCTGTGGAGTTCTTTCGCTCCCCTTTTCTTGTTCAGGAGTGGGAGATGCCTGTAGACAATGGGACGACAAAGGAAACACTTCGGCTCGACATAATTGAGAGATCATCTCCCAAGTATAAGGATGCAGATGTCATTGTCTTCAACACCGGGCATTGGTGGACGCATGAGAAGACCTCCAAAGGGTAATCTAGAAATAGAGCTTGTGAAATTATATTCTATATGGATTTCGTTGTTTGGAGTCAAATTTAAATAAGCTTGCTCCCAACAGGAAAGACTACTACCAAGAAGGTAACCATGTCTATAGTGAACTCAACGTTGTGGAAGCATTTCATAAGGCCCTTAATACATGGGCAAAATGGGTGGACACCAATGTGAACCCTAAGAAAACACTTGTCTTCTTCAGAGGCTACTCGGCCTCCCATTTCAGGTAACTAAAGCTTTTCGTTGATTACTTTGATCAAATATTTAGATTCAAGAGTTTTATTGTCATTCTTTTGATTGGTGTACTGAAATTGATACCTTTTTTTGTATGGTTTAGCGGTGGTCAATGGAATTCCGGCGGCCAATGTGACAGAGAGACAGAACCCATTAAGAATAAAAAGTATCTCTCTTCCTATCCACCGAAGATGCACGTTTTAGAGACAGTTATCAAGGGAATGAAGAACTCTGTCTCTTACTTGAATATCACAAGATTGACCGACTACAGGAAAGATGCCCACCCTTCCATTTATCGGAAGCAAAACCTTACCGAGGAGGAGAGGAGGTCCCCTGAGAGGTATCAGGACTGCAGCCACTGGTGTCTGCCAGGAGTGCCTGATTCTTGGAATGAGCTACTCTATGCACTGCTATTGATCAAACAACACCAACTACCTCAGTAAGTTTTGACAATAATGAGGTGGATGCTAAGTTGTTGGATCTTTGTATATTAATTCTATATTGCGGAAATGAATAACCAAGGAACAAATTAAAGTTACGCCACCTTTATAAAGAGAAATATAGTAAGTTTTGTTGAAGAAAGGTTTAGATTTAAGTTATTTATGTACTGCAGAGAGGAAAAGCAAGCTGTTTTATTGATCTCCCTCATCTACGCACAATTCTTTTGAGCCATTTTAGGCTTTTGTAGATTGTAAAGTTCGTGTAATGTGTTAGTTTAAAATAAAGAACGCCATATCTGTGATTACACATCGTTTCGCGTCTATTTTGTTCCTTTCGTTTCTTCTGCCTTCTTAGTCATGAATACTTTCAGCAAGTTGTTTTACTTTATGTGGGGATGATGACTTTGTCTGGAAGATGAAATATTGAGGTTTATTTGCTCAGCATCCGTTATTGTCAGCAAAGCGCCGCATATAAACATTCTTGTGGAGAGATGAATATGTTTAGCTGACTTCCTGCTTCTTGCCAACCTAGGCCAAGTGATGTGGGGAGATTTCTCGGGATCATCTTATGGGCGTGCTTTTGAGATTAGTGTTATTCGATTGGAATCATTTGATGTTATCTCATTGCATGCTTTCATGGCCTTGATGATGGTAAGGATTTAATTAACAAAAATATCAGGATGGATTCTTTACATGACATTAGGAACTTGTATCTTGTTTGTATTGGTCGATGTGAAAGGTACTTGCTTGAAAGGCTTGTTTGTATCATTAAGATGCTATGTAGTTGTACTTTGTGCTTTTCTCTTTTAATCAGCAATATTTTACTGGGAGGATATATGGTCAAATACTTTATCAAATGTTAGGTATTCTTTGTTGGACTTCACGGTCATCCACAGTTCAGGTTGGATGATGCCGAATTTTTGTTGGAAATGATGGCACTGGGTCATCATCATCTAGAAGGGACCCTCTGTGGCTCCCGTCGCAATTAGAGAATGTTACAACGAAGGAGTCTTCATCCACTTTGTCCATTGAAGCATTGGATGGTGAGACTTCACCATCCGCTGCTAGCAGAAAGATGAGGTTATTTTTTTTCTTGGTCTTACTTGAGATAGAAGCTGCGTGTTGGGTTAATTACAATTCCACTAACTAGTCATGTCTGAGATACAGGAGGAAGTGTTAGAAATTCTATGTTTCCTTCTCCTTTTATTTTTCCAGTCGTTTATAACCTGCTTGACTTTCTGCTAGCAAATGAGGAAGGCTGTTACATATTTGTTTCTTCTCCACCGGCCTTTCATTCATTGTCAAATTAAATTACTAAAAAGTTGCTTTTTAATTACTATTATTTTTATTGCAGTAGAAAGAGAGATGAGGAGGTAACAGGGGAATCTCCAATCTATTAAATTCTTATTTTTTAAATGGATTGGAGGAAAAGATACGACAGTTGTGAGCATTTAGAGAGAGAGAGAGAGAGAGTCCCCTCTTGGATGGGTTCGAAGTAACATTGCATTGGCCAGGCGGCCCTGGTTGATGTGTGTCTTAGTTTGGAATAAATGATCCAGCCTTGATTTGGCTTTGGAGGCAATCTTGAGTGTATTCTGTTTTTCAAACTGATCTTCCACCGCTGACAAGTCTTTCCCTTTCTTTTCTTTTTTATTTGGCTGGTAGCAGAGCAAAGGGAAAGCTGCGTTTCATCTCATCCAAGTGATCATGTAGTTCTTTATCCCCGCTAATTTATGTTTACTTAAGGAATCATCTTCCTGTTCTGAGCTTGGAAAACATAAGGGACACTTCACCATGGAAAAATTTTCCCCAATGTATTTATGTAATCACTAATCTTAAAAATTCCAATTTCAATCTCTCCTTTCTTCATAGGAGCCATCTGTTGGTGTTGGATAAATAAACAAAGTGGAAGGTCTCCCTCTCGCTTTTGCTTCAAAAAAGTTGGAGCCATCTGCCAATCTGTAACCAAACGCGTAGAAGAGTTTTACCATTGTGGATACCTCTGAACAGAGGGTTATGGAGATTGGTGAAGCTTGATCAGTTGCTCAATGGTAGGATAGTGTTACGAGGAGCTCGCGTCATGAACATCCATGCATTCTTCAGAGGCTAGTCTGCGAAGCCAATCTCGATTGGCATTATTGTTAGGACATCCGCTTTGCTTAAGGCCGAAGGCTCAAGCACAACAACATGGAGAGAAGATTTTGATTCAGAACTCTGTTTTATAAAGGATGGTGAAAATATTTATCAGATTCTTGATGGATTTAGCATGGATAATATTACTATGCTCTCACCAGTCACCAGCATGTTTGGACCGCCGCATGAGCCATGAGAAATTGCAGCCTAGTGCTTAGTCAACCTTCTCGCATAGCTGTAATTGAGCCGAGCCGCTCATGAGCTACTTAAGGCCCGGCTCGATAAAAACCCATTCGTGTTCGGCTCATCATGTAAACGAGCCAAACTTGAGCTTCATTTTAAAGCTCATTTGATAAACGAGCCAGCTTCAGCACGGGAGTAGATTCGATTAGGAGCTCGCGAGACAGCTCGATTAAGAGCTCGTGAGACGGCTTAATTAGGAGCTCGCAAGCTGACTCAATTAGAAGCTCATGAACAAGATGTCCTTTCATCTTCTCAGTCTTTTCATCTTTTCTAGCTACTCTTTGGGTTTAAGAATTGAGCTCTTTTTTAATTCTCGAGCCCGCTTTAAACAAGCTTAATTTGAGTCGAGCTTGAAATGGGCTCAATTCAAGCTTGAGCTTAAAACAAACTTTTTTTGAGTCGAGCTTGTCGAGCTTTCTAATCATATCAAATGAGCGAACTCGAGTCCGAGCTTTTTGTAATCGAGATCGAGTCGAGCTTGAACAGGGTTTTTCAAATTTAAACGAGCTCTAGCTCGAGTATTTGTTAACGAGCTGAGCTTGAGTACTGAAAAGCTTGGCTCGGCTCGGCTCGATTACAGCCCTAGCCTTAGCTAACAAAATAATTTTTTTAAAATATACGATGGCCTATGTATAACAACTGTAAGCCTATTTTAGTCATAGTGTCTTAGTGTCGGCATACGGCAGCCTTGTTTTAAAGAAATGACCTAAAAAAAAACCTTGAAGTATAGTTTCTTGAAATCAATCATCCAGCTCGAGAAATTCAGAAAGAAAAGTCCACGCAACTGTTATGGCAATCTGCTGCAGTTGTCGGCATGGTCAACATCTCGACATGACACAAAGCATCCATATTAACGTAACTGTTATGGCAATCTACTGCAGTTTTGGCTGAAGGCTTGGCACAACTTATTCATGTATTTATTGATAGAACAAAGGTCTTTTTCTTGTTTTTTTTTTCCCTTTATCTCTCCACCCCACCCAAAAGAAGTTTTAAGCCGAAGCTAAACCCTTCTACAACAAGGCTTCCAAGCCAAACCAACTGGGCCTGAACCAACCCAACCCAAACCAAACTTGGGTTGAAAGGTCCATCGTCTGGCAGGGGGTTGGATGCTTTGTGGACAGGGACAGGGATGGGGACTGGTCAGCTGGACTCTGGTCCTGCCCATAGCTGTTCAGCAGGCAACGACGAATAAAGGTGTCAAAGCCTAGTTTAGTGCTGGCTAATGTCAGCTGTTTTCTTATGCCAAGGAACTTCCACAAGAATGGCATGCCAGCCCATGGAACCATCACTGATCCCAAATGATATTAATATGAAAGTCTTCCTTTCTGTAGCAGCGTAGATAGCCAAGGGGACCCATTATTTGGCCTGGGAATCCTGGTCTCGGACGTGAGTGAACCAAGCTGATCAACTCATGTGGCAAAAACTTTGTTACCAGATCCCATGGACCGCTCTGGAATGGGCTTGGATCATGTTTGACTGGAGTAGAAGAATGGTTGTTTGTTATCTCCCAGTAGTATTAAAGTTGTTTCTTATTATGTGTATACTTGATAATTATACTCGGTGATAGGGCAACCAAATTCATAGAGGGGACATCTATCAGTTATGGCAGCCACCTGGAATTTCTTATCGAAATTGAATTGATGTTTCGAGCCCTTAAAGTCTTCTGAAAACCTAAGGGTTCATCGATGATTTTATGTTCCAAAAGTTTTCTTATAGCCTTAACATTCAAAACCACCATCTTCTTTATTATGTTTTTGTTTTAACATAGCCCATGATTCTCATGCAAATGAGGGCAGAGTAATATATTGCCATATGTACAATTGATCTTCGAGTTCTGATAGTCCAATCTCTAGGAGGAGAGGTTTTCAATGGTAAAAATATAATCTTAAATTGTCGACTAATGGTATATCTTGCATATTCATCCCTTAGAGAATTTGTAATTTTGTGGAGGTGGTATCATTTAAATGTACAAGCCATAACTGTTATAACATAGTAAATGAGCAATTCTACTCCAAAATTATGAATTTTTAACCTATTCTTCTTCTTTTTTAATTAACTAATAATTAAACAAAGGTACATGATGTCACCTGTTTTAAGGCACATTATTTAAGCTCTGTTGCTAATAATTGACAGAGGTCAAACTACTTTAATGTTGAATCTGAACACCTTCTAAATATAATGAAAATCTCTCTTGACTCTTTAATTTGGTCTTACCCTCTCTTCATAAGTATTCAAAGAGTGCATTTACTCACTTAGTGCAGAAAAAATATGCCATCACTATGGATTTAATAAAAAGATAGATAAATAGGGAAGAGAGACAAAACCTTATCCCCTAACTTCGGTCATTTGTACACTCATGTGTAAAAGAAATGTGAAAGACCACATCAACTAAGGTATAAATTTCTATTTAGTGGACATTCTTTTTATTTCATTTCTACCATGGGACTGTTCCAATGGTGTCATGACTTTGTATTCCTCGGAATGGACTCACACAAGCAAAGTAAACTGGTTCATTTTAGATTTTTTTTTGTTTCAAAAAGATCATTGAGAAAAAACAATAACTTTAGCAATGAAATGGGAAGGAATAATGAAAACATGATAGATCCATCATAACATCATTGATATGAGCCAATAGGATGGAAATGTGACTTTTCTGCATGATATTATATCAAAAGATTCTGCCAAACAGTATTTCTGATATGCTTCTCACATCGACCAATGAAGGATCCAAAATAAGAACAGTAGTGTTTGTGGCTTGTCTTTGTGGCTTGTCTATGAGGCTTTAGCAAAGTAGCCATATGAATGATTTGAGAGAAGTTGGCAGATACCGCTACTACATCGGAATCCCTTTCAAGGCCCGTCACCTTTACGAAGGATAGACTCCAAGCTCTGCGACAAGGAAAGAACAGAGGGCAATGAAGAGAGTTACTGTTTTGGGAGTTTATTTAGACGAGCTTGGAACCGAGACCACTCAACAAAATGGAATCTAAGACTCGTTTTCACTGGAGAGAGAGAGAGAGAGATGCAATGGATGAGCCCTTCAGCCAATTTTGGTCCTTTAGTTTGCATTACCCAGTGTCAAAATCCAGGGCTGAACTAAAATCAAATAGATATGTCACATCTTAAAACTTAGATTGGTTCAGTTCAGAGCTCGGATTGACCCAAAATCATTTCGCCTACGTACTTGTTATAGTATGATGAAATAGAAAATCTCTAGATAGAAGAGCAGTTTATAAGTCAAAGAGTCAACAAATTGTAGTTATAGTGAGCACAAATATCTCCTTTACTGTTTCAGAGCACAAATGTTGGGAATTAATAGTTGAAGTTATTTCAGCTTCTGATTTGAATTTTATATTGGCATGCTAGTGTTGACAGGCGTTTAATTAGCACTTCAGAGGTATGGATGGTCTTCATTCGCTGGGAGGCAATGAGGGACATTGGAGAGAGAGAGAGAAGAGAGAGAGAGAGGCCCCTCTAAAACCACACGCAGAAATTAATCTAGAAGAGGTAAGTTACGCATTAGATATAGGATCCAAGGACTAGGGGCAGAATTCATGTTCAAAGCTATTAATCACATTGGACTCCAAGAATGGCGAATGGGGCTCAAGTGAGTCTTGGTATAGATTGTCGGTGACTTTATCTTAAATGGATTTATTTGCTTTAGAAGTAAAATAAGACACAGTCGTGCAACCTTTTTTTTTAATTCCTTTCCCTTGCAGCCCATTTGGCATCACCAAAGATAATAAATTTCCTTCATTAAAGTGATTCCTTTATTTGAAATGCTTTTTAAGCCCAAGAATTTAATTATATTGATGTCCAAAAATCAGATATCCGTGTAGTTAGGACACACACCAAAATCAATGCCGTTTGAGGAGCTAAAATTCATTTTATGATATCCATTTATAAAAAAGACTAAAATACCCCTTCTTACCACTTAGTTCTGCTGAAAATACCATATTAATATGTTTTTTAATAATCATAAAGCATCAACTTGATAAGAGCTTTTAAAAAAAAGGATATCTATTTAGAGGATAATATTAGAATTTTATATAGATTTAACTCATTTTAATCTATTCCAATACAATTCGGTTGAATTCTAATATTTCAAGACCCATTTGAAAGGCATGAATTTTATCATAACTTCATTTCCATCTAACAGTATTAATAGAAGTCAATTCAATTATAGAATTGGTTCCAATTAGAGTGTTAATACCACTAATCCTTCTAATTACTAGAATAACCTAATACTTGTGTCACATAGGTCCTTGAAACTACTAGCATTTAGACCCAAAGTTAACCAAATCTTTGTTGAATTTAAAGGATATTCTGGCCAATTACCCAATAATTTAGGCCCCTCTCTTCTTTAAATCTACATTGGACTGCTGCTAGGCTTATATAATCAAAACATTGACGTAGTAAATTGATTATATTTGCAAATTATTGACCAATCGTTTGTCATTTCTTACAGGAATATGAAGGCAAAGCTGGTACCGCAAGAGTACAAAGGTAGAAGCAAACGTCCTTCCTCAGCAAGAAGCTGTGGAGTTTATGTTATGTTTTAGAAATAATAATAACTAAGTAATTAACAAGTTGAAGTTAAATATAGGCCTTCTTTATGGATTTATATTGCACGCGGCAACACAATCACTCAAACAACCAATCATCGTGCTAGATGTCTTTATCTTTATTCTTAAAAGAAGGGGAAGGTACGTGAATATATGCTTTGAAATTCATGCATACCGAGCGGAGCTTCTCTGTTTCGGGCTGTCTTTAAGATTCGTGCACCCGGCTTCGTCTTCTCTGATCTCCGGTGATCCTGCGTCTTCTCCGGCGGTGTTTCCTTTGGGTTGATCCTTTTGCTGTCCCCTCCTATCCAATGGCCTCCGATGGGGTGTCTGCTGGAAGGGCTTCCGGGAGCAAGAAGGTGGGTTCCGGGCATGGCATGGCGTCCTCTCCAGCTTCGGGCGCTGAAATCCCTTTGGGCTCGACGAAGACGGGAAATCAGTGGAGCCGACCACCCTTAGGTCACTATGGTTGGGATGCTCCTTCCCCATCTCCGGCGGAGGTTGAGGAATTGATCCGGCTCTTCCCGGAGGTAATCCAGGTCCCGATCACCTCCCTAGAGTGCGAGGCCAGCTCGTGGGGCGTGAAGGCGGTGCTGGCTCGCTCTCTCTCTAGGTGGGTGCCGCCAGAGGCTATTGTGCGTGAACTGCATCGTGCAGGGCTGCCGGGCGAAATCGAGGTGGTTCCCCTGGCTCACAGGCACTACCTCATCCGGCTCTCCGACCCCCTCTCTAAAATCCGGATCCTTAAGAGGCCATGGGTGATCAACGGGCAGGTCCTTGCAGTGATGGATTGGAAGCCGGAATTCATCCCAGTGGAAGATTCCTTGCTGCATGCTCTGGTTTGGATCCGGCTTCCTCTGCTTCCGATGGAGTTCTGGGCGGATGACACCCTCTCTTCCATTCTCTCGGTGGCGGGGGAGTTTTTTTCTCAGACAAGCCTACCAAAGCTCGGATGCGGGGAGGGTTTGCTCGGGCTTGCGTCCGAGTGGATCTGGGTCTTCCCCTCCGGCCAGGAGCCAGGATTCGTGGATTCGGCACCCCCTTCTGGCAGCAGTTTTCGTTTGAGAATTTGGAGGGTATTTGCCATCGCTGTGCTTCCCTGCACCTCTCTGGTCCATGCAAGCTAGCGGGTCTTACGGCTTCTTCGTCTCCTGCTCCACCGTTTGGTCCCTGGCTGGCAGTAGTTCGGCGTCGACGACTACCTCTGGCGCAGCCTCCGGTCCAAACGGCGGGAGATCGGTCGAGCCCTGCTTCCGCTTCTGTGTCCAAGGACGGCTGGTCAGTGCCGAAGAAGTTCGCCCGGCGTTAGCTTCATCCTTCCGCTGGCTCCTCCGTGCCATCTCCTGGGTTGAGGTTTGGGCGGGGTGAGTCGGCCGCAGCTGAGTCGGTTGCGGCGGTGTCTCGGGAGCCTGGGTTGAAGCCTTCGGCAGCGTCTTCCTCTCTTGTTCCTGTCCCTGTGTTGCTCGGTCAAGGCATCCAGGAAGACCCAGGCAGTGCTCGAGCGTGCCGGTTGGCACTGTAGCTCAGTATCAGGATTCAATGATTCAGAGTTCAGAAGCAAATGGCATTCAGGTTTTAATTCCTAAAGTGCAATCCTCTTTGTCTGAAGGTGATAAAGCTATTAACTTTCCGAAATTGGGCCTCATGGACAGTACTAGTAAAGACCCCGTCTCGGGGCCTTCTAAGCGGGCCCGTCCAGTGGAGTCATCGTCTACCAGAATGCCATCCCGCTCTTCCAAAGCCAAAGGCAAGGCCACTTTTTCTGGTAGAGGTGGGGACAATGCAGCTTTTAAGTTTGCGGCTTCCTCGGTGGTTGGTCGGGAGTCATCGGCCCAGTTTGGCCCAGGGGCTAAGAAGGCTCGAGGTAGGGTAGGGGCCTCTTCGGGGTCAGCTTCTGAGTCTTCTAAGCCGACCCAATTAGAGTCTAGCACTCACTTATCAGCGGTTCATCAGCTGAAAGAGGCTATTCATGTATCTGAATCAGCGGTCTTGACGGACTCAGTCCAGATACTTGATTGTGTGGATACGGGATCCCGGAATTATCCTAAGGTGATCCCAGGCAATACGGAGGTCCTGATGGAATCAAACCAGGCTGTTAACTGTAAAGGCCCGGGAGATTTGGACTGTTCCATGGAGATGTCAGGGGTGATGGTTGGGGAGCCCTCCAATCCAGCCTTACTATGAAGATTCTCATATGGAATGTGCGAGGAGCATTGAAACCATCGTTTCGCTCCTCATTTGGGAGGCTTATGCAGCTTCACTCTTTTGACATTTGCATCTTGCTGGAAACTCGGCTTTCTGGGGCTAGTCTGGCCCGTTTTCAGAGACAGATCGCTCGAGCTTGGGTTTCATATGCTGTTGAGTCCACAGGTCTTTCGGGGGGTATTGTTGCCTTATGGAGAAATGAAAATATCAGAGTTGATGCTTTTCACAGCTGTGGGCAGCAGGTTGCGCTGGTCATCTCTGAGGGAAGTGCCAGCCCATGGCTCCTTTCGGGAGTTCATGCCAGTACTGATCTCCGGGAGCGTCGGGTGCTTTGGTCTGAGATTCAGTCTCTTCTTGACCAGGGATTCCCCTCCCTCATTGCTGAAGACTTTAACTGTATCTTGAGTGCCACAGAAAAGAAAGGTGACCGGGTTTCCCATGGCTCTGTGGGTCGGGCTGAGTTCAGGGACTTTATTTCTAGCGTTGGTCTGTTGGATTTGGGTTATCAGGGTTCGCAGTTTACATGGTGCAACAACCGGCAGGGATCAGCTAGAGTCTGGGAAAGATTGGACAGGGCCTTGGCCTCTTCTAGCTGGCTCCAGCTTTATCCCTCTGTTACTGTCACTCACTTGCCTAGATTGCCTCTGACCACTGTCCTCTCTTTATCTCTACTGATATCACCTCTCAACGGCATAGGCAGTTCAGATTCGAGAAGTTTTGGACCTCATATCCTGCTGCTCGCTCCATCATCTCTCAGGTCTGGCAGTTACCAGTTAGAGGTAATGCCATTTATCGGCTCTCCAAACGACTTGCCCTTGCTAGACGTCGCCTCTCTAGATGGCATAGACTGGAGGTTGGGGATATTGTCAGACAGGTGGAGCAGGTTGAGTCTACTATCTCTTCTCTCCAGGCTAAAGAGGACCTGGAGGGTTCTCTTTCTTGCGAGGACCTATCGTCCCTGCGTTCGAGTTTGGCGCTCCACCACTCTCTTCTGCTGCAGCAGGAGACCTTTTGGCGACAGCGGTCCCGTATTCAGTGGATTCAGGAGGGGAACTGTAATACAAGATTTTTTCATCAGGCCACTCAGAAATGCAGGGCGAGGAACCGCATTAGGCATATGACTGATAAGGAGGGTCAGCTCCAGGTGGATGATCATGTGATTCGTGCTCAGCTTTTTAACTTCTTTCATAGTAGGTGGACTGAGCAACCTGGTTCTGGAGTCCCTGTTCACCCTATTCTGTCTCTCAATACTATTTCCACTGCCGAGAACGACTCTCTGACTCGGCCTTTCACTTCGGAGGATATTCGGCTGGCTTTGTGGGTCTTGGTGCTGATAAGGCCCCTGGGCTGGATGGCTTTCCTCCGTTTTTCTTTCGTCAGTATTGGAATATTCTGGGAGAGGACTTAGCTCAGGCAATCCAGCTTGTCTTTCATCGCAAATCTATCCCCTTTGAATGGAATCGTACCTTCATTACCTTGGTTCCTAAGAGGACGGACGCTTCCAGCCCTCAGCACTTCCGGCCCATCAGTTTATGCACTACCTTATATAAGGTTTGTGCTCGCCTCCTTGTTATGAGGTTGTGTTGGGTTATTCCTCGCCTTATCTCTCCGGAGCATGGGGCTTTCCTCAGAGGGCGTAGTATCACTGATAATGCTTTATTAGCACAGGAGTTCATGCATGACCTTCGTTGGACTTCTGGCAGTCAGGGGCTTATGGCCATTAAGCTTGATATGGAGAGAACTTATGACAGAGTTAATTGGGATTTCTTGCGTCACTCTCTTCAGGTGTTTGGGTTCCACCAGCTGTTTATTGATTGGATCATGGCCTGCATTCAGCGTCCGTCATTCTCCATCCTCATCAATGGAGACCGGACTGATTACTTCCATTCTAAGGTTGGGCTGAGACAAGGTTGTCCCCTCTCCCCGTTTCTCTTTGTTATAGCAGCTGATTCTTTATCTCGGGCTCTTCGTCAGGCTCAGCAGGACAATGTTCTACACCCTTACCGAGCTGGTTCCCAAGGTCCCTCGATCTCTCATCTGCTTTTTGCTGATGACTGTATCTTCCTGGGCAGGGCTATTGTGGCCAATGCGGCCACGTTTGCTTCTATTCTTCACAATTACTGTTCTGCCTCTGGTCAGAAAGTTAATAATGCTAAGTCTGTTATTTGTTTTAGTCCGCGGGTGACTTCTTCTCGGAAGGGGACTATCAAGCAGATCATGGGGATTTCTGTGCAGTCAGAGTGTCTCTCCTATCTGGGTATTCCTATTACTGGCAGAAGGCCTAAGATCTCGGACTTTAGTAAGCTCGAGTCGAGGATTCGTGATCGGCTGGAGGGGTGGCAGGTTACTGGGCTATCTATGATGGCAAGGATCACTCTTATTCGATCAGTGCTCACATCTCTTCCTCTCTATCTCTTATCTAATGATGTTGTCCCTTTGACTTGTCTAAGGAGGATTGAGCGTTATTTCAGGGATTTTCTCTGGGGATCGTCCCAGGATGGTCATTGTGTTCATCTTTTAGCCTGGGATTGTGTCTGTCTGTCGCTTTCCGAGGGAGGCCTTGGGATCCAGTCCTTGACTGCTCGGAGGGAGGCCTTGATTGCTAGGCATGCTACTCGCTTTTTGCTTGATCCGCACTGTATGTGGAGTTCCTTTATGCGTGGCAAGTATGGGGATTGGACTCCCTCCACTAACCTGTAGTCTGTTCGGGGTCACTCTTTTTTCTGGAAAGAGGTTTGTACTCATGCTCCGGCCATCCTTCATAGAATCTCCTGGATTCTTGGCAATGGTGCTTCTGTGGATGTTGCTTATGATTCCTGGATCGCTGACCTTCCATTGTCTCGATGGCCTACTTTCGTCAGCACTGATATTCCTCTTGACATGCGAGTTAGTGATCTCATGGTGCCGGATCATTCTTCCTGGTCTACTCCTCTGTTATCCCGTTTCTTTGGCGAGGAGCTTATGCGACGTATAGCTGCTATCCCTCTTTCTCCTGGGCACTCCCTCGACATCTGGGTTTGGAGGCGGTCCGGTATTCCGAGCGCTCCCATCAGGGACATCATCAAGATTTACCGTGTTTCATCCCGACCGTTGACAGATATGGCTTGGATTTGGCGTCTTCTCATTCATCCCAGGGTTCGTCTTTTTCTATGGAAGATTGCTCGGAATTGTCTTCCTACATGCTCGGTTCTTTCTAGACGTGGCCTGGGGATTCAGCCTACGTGTTCGATATGCGGTATTGAGGAGGAGGCGGTGGATCACGCCATCTTCACTTGTCTCAGAGCTCATCACATTTGAGAGATCGCTAGCGTCAAGCCTTGGGCGGTCGCTTCATCTTCTCTTTCTTTATCTTTCCTTGACTTGATCAGGCAGGATGTTAGGAGAGGTAGCAGCAAGCAGGGCGTGACGAGGGCTTACATTGCTTACCAGATCTGGTTATCCCAGAACCGGATTGTCTTTACTCAGGAGCCTACTCCGTCTTTCAGGGTTGTTCGAACTGCCTTATCCTTATCTACTGAGTACACGTCCCATCGTCTAGTTTATAATTTTGATAGCCCTGGCCTCTGGGATTCCCATGCTGCCTCGGCAGCGCACCGGAGAACGGTCTTTATTTCTTGGGAACCCCCCCTCCATGGTTTATCAAAATCAACTTTGATGGGAGTGTTCGAGGCAGATCTGCCGGATCGGGTTATGTCATTCGGGGTTCTGACGGTACTATGATTGCTGCTGGGGGATTTGGACATCTCGATTCGTCGGTGCCGCTTGCAGAGCTTTATGGTGCGTGGGCTGGAGTTTCCTGTGCTATCCGCAGTCTCGATGCCCGTCGTATTATCCTTGAGGGTGATGCCCTCACGGTTATTCGATGGCTTCGCCAGGATCATTGCGCGCAGTCACCTACCAACCCTTTAATCTCTGATATTCGTTCTCTCCTACAGGGGGCTCACAGTATACAGATCAGCCATATCTTCAGGAAAGCCAACTCAGCGGCTGACTGGATCGCCGCTAGAGTGGCTGATCATTCTGGATTCTGGTGCTGGAAGCCCGGTGAATGTTGTCCTCCTGGTTTAAACTTAATTTTGTATTCTGATAGTGTGGGACTGAGTCACCCTAGAGTGGTGTGATTCCCGTTTGTACCAAAAAAAAAACAAAAACAACCAATCATCGTTCATTATAAAGAAGCATTTCCTGGGGTATGCTTCAAAGCCAAATGAAACATCTTTTAAGGTCTACATTGTTGCACTATTAGCATGAGGTGAATTGCCTTCACACATCAATTTTTAACAGACCTTTTTGCATGCATCAATGTAGAATATCAGTTTTCATCAACTATTTGCATGAATTCTCTATGCATGCGATTGAAGTACTCCAAATTGCTCCAAGTTAATCAATTTATTCCTTGGCTTTGCAGTATGCATTATAAGTTTACAAGGATCATTCTATGTGCTTAAGAGATCATATACAATATTGGTGCCATTGTATACTCATATCATAGGAGATGAGGTTCGCTTCTAGACACATGCATGTAAAAGGTTCCATGCAAAAGGTTTAAGCATAGATCACTTTCCTATTGCAAGGTATATAAATCAGTTTCGAAGGAACAATGTCAGTGAAAAATTGCATAGAAATATCTTGAGTGCTACTAAACCTACAAGCACCTTTCATTTCTAAAGTAAACAATCAAAGAAACACATGATGTTGTTAGATTTGCCCCAAGCCTACTTCTTGATGACAAATCTAAGTCTTACCAAATAAAAAATGCAAACCATGGGTATGGTCATGATTGCTTATAAAATTTTTATAGAGTAATTGAATTGCCACCAAGCATCACTAGCATTCTTATTCATGGTAAATAAGAAGCCTATGGGCAAATTTTAAGCTACCCATCAGACGCCTGTAGGTCTTGCAATTCATGACTTCATATCATTCTCATAGTTACCTAGTATTTATTACTCTCAACATTATCAAGCTATTGGAGGTATTATCTTGCCACTTATGTAACTCACTTCCTTGTTGTCAATTTCTTCACACTCTCTTGCCTCTTAATCCCAAACTAAATTCTCTGTATTTCCTGAAACCAACGAAGCTCTTTGCTATTGCACCCAATTGCCAAAGGTTGGGTCTGATTCAACCAATGCTCCTCCCCTTTCCCACTCGAGAATCCTTCCAAGAAGTCAAAAGGATCAGAGAGCCTCCCTCTTTCCGCCAAGCGATTCTTAAATCCCTGGCTCCCAATCATTGCCTCTTGCGTGAGGGGAAGCACTTCCCTTGAGAGGAGACATCATCCCCTCTCATGAGCCACTTCATCTTTTGGCTTCTTTGAACCATGGGATGAGCTTCTTCTCTCTGTAATGAGATAGAATATAGCATGAGGGCAACATCTCTACCATAAAATAAAACTAAGATCATGCATGTATCGTTGTCAAGGAGCCAATCCTAACTTGAGCACATATCATCCTTGGTGATATGAATTTGTTTTATGTGCGCTTCCCTTATTGGCATATCCATAATGGAAGAAGAGTTGGCTACCTATGCACCAATGAGCAGAACCATTCCCTCATGGTCGGTATTTTAATATACATGACAGCATAATTAATTGGTGCATATAAAATTAAAGCTATATTTGTGTTGGTCTTGAATATAATATTATCTAAAAGCTATATCTTTCCTGAATATATTTAATCGGTAACTTCTGAGATTAATGATTTCAGCAAACAATTTCTTTGGCTGCATCTCCTTGTTGAATTTGATCTAACAGTGCTTTCATGTTTCTATCTTTCATGAAGACTACAATTCTTCTATAGATAAGAAATATTACTTTAGCTTTTGAAATAAGATTTTGTTCAATGTTCAGCTAACTGAAAAATCGGTTTGTGAATTAGCTAGGATCCATATAGTTTCTGGAGTCATGCTGATGGACAGAGCTGCAAGTGGGTTGGGTGAAAAACTTCGATCCAACTGGCTCCTCCTGACCCACCCCACTTGCAGACTGGAGACTTTGCTTCTCTCTTGTATATGACTACAGTCGTCCACACAGTCCCTTTACAAGTTAATTGTATGTTTTGAGTGTGCCATGGGTTTTGGCCTTTCCATCAAGGGGTCAATTGCAAGTCTTTTCTTTTGAGGTGGGCATGGCCTATCCAAACTCTGGGGTTTTACGTTTTCAAAGAACCATAATCTCTCTCTCTCTCTCTCTCTCTCGGTTTTTTTGAAGTTCATCAAACATAGTTTTGCCAATCATACTTCTTGAAAAAATTGCTGTAAAGAAGAACAGAAAGAAAACCCACGCGCGTTGGGTGAGTGCAATTAGACCGTGCCAGTGAAGTCTTGGCAAGACTTCAAAACGCTTCGGAAAATCCCCATTAAAACGTGTGGGAAACGGACCCAGTCGTTCTTCCACCAAATATGTTCCTCACGGTCATGGATGGATGCTTCTCATTATCATAAACTTTTCACAATAATAAATATAGAGACCAAGACGATAACAAGGACTGTGACAGGATGAGGCGGCTCATCTCCTAAAAGAAAAGTCCAATTCAAGTGCCAGAGCCTTCCGCTGTCTCATCTCGTCATTCATCCATGTCATACTTCATTTTTTAGTGCACAAAGAAACAAAATCCACCCCTTTGCTCCGTAGGCTCTCCTGCCAAGCAATGAGAACGAATATATTTTACCCCTATGTCGTATGTTTGTGGCAACTCGAGACCAGCTTTCAGCTCGCTGGTTCAGCTCTCTTGTTAAAATATGCTTCCTTTGTTCAATAATATAAGCCTCATCGCAAGTTAAACCTCTACTAAGCTATGTCCAAGAACAATTGTTAAAAGCTAAGCCAATCATCTTTGAACAAATTAAAAGCATCAATCAAAGACTTCATGGCACTTCAACGTCCTCCCCAAAAATAAATAAAGGGATTTCAACATCCACCAGTTTGTGACATATTTTGTGGTTCCCAACATCCCAACTGTTTCAGAGGGGCCATTTGACCCGTCTCCTTTGACAGACAAAGCATGCGCACAGTTCCAAGAGGTTGAACTTTTAGTACTTCATTTTCTAGTTCCAAAATAAGTTTGGACCTTGTCTGGTGTAAATTTATATGAGTTAGGTGCGGCCAAGGCACTGACACAAGGCAATTGTTCTGGATATGCATTGCTTCCATCACTAGGAGCGTTTATGATCTGTGGCTTTTTATTGAGCTCTTCTGTATCTCCTCCTCTCTCTCTTTCTCTTTTAATTGCTAGTTGGTAGCATTGGAGGTTATAATTGCTTTAGGTCAACATCATTGAAATGGAGGGGTCTTAAATTTTTGGTACATTGTGATATTTATTGTTTGTCATGCTTGCATTCATGTTATCATGCAAGATGTTTCAGATTTCTACTCTCTTATTGGTGTGACATCATAATGTTAGTGTTTCCTCTGATCTAGAATGGAAAATTCATTACCAAAACATTATTGTTTTATAAATCATTGAGGGAAGAAAAGTTGCTGTTATTGAATGCATAGTTGATGTGATTGACTATAGTCAGGTAAGCATGTGTCCAACTTGCTGCTTGTCAAATTATCATGTGAAAAAATATTTGACATGGATATATTTTCCACAAGATACGACACTAGCTAGAGGCAAACGACTTTAATTTTTTTTCACTTTATTTTTATTAATAGTTTATTTTGGTCTTTACTAGACTTTTTTATGTGCCCCTAGCTCAAACTGAGCTCATGTTTTATGATAGCAGAAGCTTATAAATCATAAAGTGGATTTTTTGTTGTAAAATTATATTGAAAACCCATTCAAACTTCATGTACGAGCTGCTGAGCTTCCTGGTAGCGATTCCAACAAATTAATCTACTTTCATTTTGATTTTTCCTAGTTATTCTTTCCCATGCCATTTCCCCCTGTTCCTTCTCTTTTTTCAGTATATTGCTAATCCATGTAATTGATCCCTGATGCTAGATTTTATGAAGTGGTAAAATAACATTTTACCTTGTTCATTGAGTAAAAGTTTTCTTTTTTTTTTTGGGGTGTGGTCGGACTCAAAACATTTAACTATGCTTTAAACTAAAGGTGCATTTGGTATAGGGTTTTAAAAAATAGCGATGAAAAGTTGCAAGAGAAACATTTTTGGGTGCAAATTTTAAAGATATAATGTTTTTGTAAACTATGTTCAGTTGTGTTTATGAATGAAGAGTGAAATATACCATGTATAACTGTTAACTATATTTGAAAAAAATTAATATAAAAGAAATAAAATTATCATTAATAATTTATTAGTAATATTAATGCAAAAAAAGGTAAATTAAGAAAGAATGGTGAGATTTTTTAATATTTTGTTAATCTTAATATTTTAATTATTTTTTATCTCCTGAATAAATTTTACCTTTTAACCTTGTTAATCAACCCAGCTTAAGTTAACAATTTAAAGGGTAAAGAAGGGAAAGAATTATTCAAATGAAAAAAACTAATCCCATATCAAAAGTCTATAAAAAGAGATGGCAAATTACAGAAGTAATTTTTCATATCTTTTAGAGCCATATCAAATGCATCCTAAATCTAAGCCTTTGTGTTCTTGATTTATGAACCGTTGCTTGCAAATTGATGGATGTGACATGCACAATAATCTTAACTGATAGAGTTGGTAGATCTGTTGGGTTAATACATTACAAGACACTTGATTTCAATTTTATCCTTGTTCTGATAATCTTTGGAGCTTCCAACATAATGCTTCTAAAAGTAATCATAAGAAAAGAAAGATGCTTGCAAGAGGTTGTGGATAGAAAAAGATCCTGGTGGAGAGTGGCCTGAAATATACCAAAGAAAATGGGGGCTTAATTACACTTCAATGCAAGCTTTTTGGTGCCAAAAAAACTTAGATGCCCATTTGACGCACTTCCTTGTTTCCATAGTTTGGCATGGCTTTGTTTGCATCACTTCAGCTCATTAACAACCAAAAGGAAAAAGGATAAAATGCCAAGTTCTAGCTTCTAGAAGGTAGTGGCTCAACCTGAATGGAGCCTTGCTAGGTATCTTGCACACAAAAAAAAAAAAAAAAAAAAAAACTTGCTGCATTAAAGATCAGTGCAGCAAATGCGCATTGGATGTATGGATTGGTGCGCAAACATATTATCATGCATGACAAAATTCAATAAGTCTTATCTTACAGACATGCTAAAGTTTAATGAAACTTATGCATGTCAAAATTTAATGAGTTTTTTTGCGACCTCAGTCATTCGTACGTCAGGTGCATATACTTATCCTTCAGTGCAGCAAGTCTTTTTTTGATCTTGCAAACAAGTTCAGATTTCAATGGTCTTGGCTCTCAAGAGCCAAAATAACTTTCAGCAAGAGGGAAGACCAAACGCTATAAAGGAGGAACACATTTTTGAACAGTCCACCTAACACCTTTATCGCAGAGAAATTTGCAAAACCTTTTTGCACACGTGTTCTTGATGAATTGTTGACTTCTTGTCTCCGATAGCAGAGGATGAAGGTATCATCTGGTTTCTTTAAGTAATGCAAGAGTCTCATTAAATCATTTCAGTCAGAATCTTTGTTACAGAAGAGATCTGATATGAGCTTAAACAATAAAATTTCATATAACTGCATTTGTTGTGCAATTTAATGAGCCCCTGCTGTCAGGATGACTCATTGAAGGTTCTTCATTCATCCAAATTTTGACCAGCTTATTGACATAGAAGACCTTTCCATTCATCATAAAGTGCAAATGTTTTTTAAATGGTTCATCTTTAACATAATACCTGTAATGGTGGGCCTGGATGTAGTACCCAAGAGGGCAGTCAACTGTGAGCTCCAGTGACTGTGTGACACATACTGTGGCTGGACCAGAAGCCCAGCCAAGCTGCAAGCGGCCATCACAATGAGACATCCCTGTGCTTGATGTGGAAGCCATGAATATGTTTGTCAATCATGTGAACTGTTTGAGAACAGTTCTTGTTCGCAGCTTGAAGAAGCCACCGTACTCTATCAATCTATTGTGTGAACTGTGTTTGCAAGCAACTTGCACCCAGCGAGCAATGACTCCATGGATTGACAAAAGCTGGCATAGATGTTGCCTCTTAATCAACATATGGCAAGCATAATAGACCAGCAGACACACGCTTCTTTTCTCTGTCTCAAATGGAAGATACTCTGTGTCCGTTTGTGCATATACTACCAAGAAAATTAAGGACACGATAATTCCCCCTCTGACTCTCGTTTTTCCCCCCTTTTTTTTCGTCCTAATTACAGATGCTTTTAGGCAGCTCAACGTAATAATTTACCAAAAAAAGAGCTGAAAAAATATGAACACTCGAAGACAAATAACTTCAGCTTAATAAGCCGAAATTTTATATTTAGAAGGAGAAAAAGAGAAAAAAATAAAAAAGAGAACAATCCGTTCACAGTATCCCCTCTCTCTCTCTCTCTCTCTCTCTGGTAAAGGGACAAGAGAACCCACAAAATCTCCCAAACTTCCATCTTTTTTTCACAATAAAAAAAGAGCGAAATAAGAGCAACAAAAAAAAAACCCTTTAAAACGTGAGTATTTTACAAGAAGAATCACCGGAGACGGGGACCGGCGATCACGAGGCAGCCGACGGCTGGTGGGTTGGAGCAGGGTGGGGCGCCTCGAAGGAGTAGAAACGGGGCTTCGAGAAGAGAGAGGCGAAGGACGACGGCCGGCGGTCAGCGGAAGGCGGTGCGGCGGCAGCCGTGGTGGCGGCCACGGAGGCGGCAGCCGAGACGGCAGGGGAGGGAACGGTGGTGGTAGAGGCGACGCGCTCGCAGGAGGGGCACATGGAGAGGGTGGTGGCAGGGAGATGCATGTAGAAGGGGTGGGAAGTCTTGAGGGCGCGCAGCTCCGCCAGCTCCTTCTGGAGACGGCGGTTCTCCTCCGTCAGCGTCTCGCAGCAGCGTTTCAGGTACTCACAGTCCACCTCCGTTTGCTTCAGCTTCGTCCTGTTATACGAGACGGACCCCAAGAGCCAAAAAAAAAAAAAGCAATTAGCATAAGAGGTGGGTGGTGAGATACATAAAGAAAGAGCTGAGACACGAAAAAGATTGGATTTTTAAGGTGAGAGAGGTGATAAGTAACCATCATGGGAAGAGGATAGAAGGTTGGGAGAAGATAAATATTTTTCCGCAGACAGTGGTCAAGAAAAATTTATGGAATTTTTTTTTTTTAAATTCAGGCGTGACTGGATACACGTATATTAAAACTAGGCCATGAAACTCTCTTCTTCTTGAGGGGAACGAAAGCTCTCGAAAAATTAGACGGATATGATAGTAAACTTGCTCTTCTCTTCGCGTAAAACGGTTCGCAATCATAAAGTAAATGGTTTTCTACGAAAATAAAGCAAATGGTAAAAAAATGGAAGCGACGACATCCCAAGACAAACTGTGTGTGTGTGTGTGTGTGAGAGAGAGAGAGAGAGAGAGAGAGAGAGAGCTCATCCAACATGGACGGACTCACTAAACACCAAAACGAAAAGATATATGGGAGGAAAAAGAAAACAAAGGAGAAACCCATAAGAAGAAAACAACCTTCAAATTATTAAAAAAAAAAAAGTAAAAGTAAAATAGGAAGAAAAAGAGGAGAAAAATAAACACCTCGCTCTTCTGTTCTGAAACCAGACTTCCACCTGCCGGGGTCGAAGATTTAGTTGTTTAGCCAGAGCAAGCTTTTGCTTCTGAAGAAGAGACACCAAACAGAAAATTAGTAGAGGTTTTTTCAAAAAAGTACAAAAATTTTAATCATCGATTCAGGTATATATTGTTCACAATTCTTCTAGCTTTTTTGTTTTAGTAACAAATATATGAGGTGGTGACAGTTACCGGGTTGAGAGTGTTGTGCTCTTTAAAGCTTTCTTCAAGGAAAGCGGACTGCTCCTTGGAGAGGCGGAGCTTCTTCCTTGCAAGACCGTTCTCCTCCTCGTCGCTGGCCCTCGAGGAGGCCCTCTCCGCCTCCCCTTCGCTCCGGCCCGCCGTCACCCCTCCCCTCTCGCCGCCGCCCCTGGCCGCGGCGAAGTCCATCTGGAACGAAGAGACTGTGCTGTTAGGCGACGAAGACACTGCCGCCCCTTCCTCCACCTCTGCCGACGGCGCCCGGTTAACATCGAACCCCCGCGTCAAGAACTCCAAATTTCCTACACAAATATTCCAATAAAATAACAGAGGAGAGTTAAAATCCATCGACATCCACGGTAAGACCTTAAAAACGGTAAAAAAATCGGATTTTCATCATGAAGCTCCTGAAAAACAAACGGGAAAGCAGGCGACTAAAGATAAAAACAAAAAAAAAAAGAAAAAAAGAAAAAATCATATGGTCCCCTTATTTTTCTTTTATGCTACCAAACAAAGAAGATCAATAGACACATATAGTTTAATTAGAGAGGGAGAAAAAAAAAAAGTGAAAGTCCATCGAAACCCATCTAAAAACTACGGATAAAACGGGAAAAATATGATTTTTCCTTTATCACCGATTTAACCAAACAAATCTTAGACAGAAATTTTTGACTGAGATACCCCAAAGACTTTGAATCTTTACAGCGATTTGTCCAGCCATTTGTCAAAAATAAAATCCTAAAATCCTCAGGATAACAAAATATATGAGACTTTTGCAGTTTAGATGAAGTTCTTACTGGTATCGGGCGCCCAGGGGAAACCGAGCCGGGGCGAGGAGCGCCGTGGAACAGGGGCCAGAGGGAGGAGGTTAAGCTGCAACGGACACTCAGCAGAACCCCTCTCTTCTCCCCCCTCTCTCTCCTCCTCCTCCTCCTCCTCCCTCGCCTCCTCCTCCTCCTCCTCCGCTCTTCCCCTCTCCTCTTCTTCTTCCTCCCTTCCTCCAAACCCAACTCCCAACCCCATGCCAAAACCCAGCCCAGCCCTCCCCTGGACTTCACCCCATCCTTCTCCGCCCGGAAGAATGCCTTCGTCGGCACCTCACCCAAGCTCAAGCCAAGCTCCATCTCAGGCCACCGGAGACCACAACACAGATAGACGAGGGTGGGGGAAGGGAAAGGTGATCAAAAGCGGAAGCAGGGAAGAATGAGAAAAGGCTTCGGGTTTTTATAGACGGAGAGAGAGAGAACCAGCTTCGGTCTGGAATCGATTACAAGGGCAAGTCAGTTTGACCGACAAGCCCAGGTTGACAAAATACACGTGACCCAGATAAAGGAGGCATGAACCAAATAAAATAATAAAACATTTTTATTCAAATATTAAAAATAAATCGAATCGGTTACTGGGTTACACTAATCATCGTTCTTGGAGTTCTTTTCTTTCCCTTCTAACATAAAGAACCTGCGATGTCATGGGAAAGGCGTATCCGCAGTGACTCATAAACAAATATATGGAATAAGTTTCCAACTGACGAGTGGGGAGGGCCATTGAGATTTTTTTGCTCACAAGGCCTTCAACCGTTACTATTTAGCGAAAAAAAAAAAAAAAAGCCGAGTCCATTGCATTCAGGAGATGGGCACTTCTAATTTACTGCTTATCCATCCGTTTTCTATCGTCTTATCATGGACTTATTCTGTGCATAAATATGTGTCGGTTTTCTTGTTTTGTATGTTGAAAATGGGGACAAGATTAAGGGCCGTTCAATAGCTGCAATCATGGATGATGATAGCTACTGTTATCATTTTGTGGGTGAAGGCGATGATGGCTGCTCCTCGGAATGATATGCGATGGGCGCACTCCTTGCATGCAGTATGAATTTAATTATTAGTTTAATTATTGTCCTTTTGTGCTCGTAGGCCCCCATGGGCGTAGTTTTATGCCGACACCCGTCAAGTTTTTGTAATTTCACATGCAACAAGTGGTCATGGAGAATGGTTTGCATGAGCTCAAGGAATAAGTTTTCTATAATCATAACATTTTTTATAAAAAAAAATCACTCGTCTACGAAAATTTCAAGAAAGACGGCACGATGTTTTCACTAGTATCATAATATTAATTAGCAATTAATCTCTGAAATTAAAAGATCAATGTATTTAAGGTATGAATAATTGTATTTATATTCATTAAAGCATGCTCTTCGGTGTATTGGTTGAAACTATATTTCAATCTTTCAAACTATTTTCAATTAATTGGTGTATTGGTTGAAACTATATTGCACATAAAAAAAATTAAAATTTATTTTTAAATATTTTATTATTTTATGTCCATGGGTAAGTGACGATAGCAAAATCACTGGTAGCTAACCACGTTAGATGATTCAAATTATTTCTATTCTCTTTCATGAACTAAAATACAAGAGCATAGATAAAAGAAATTTAAAGGCATTGCAAACATAATTAGAATGTAATGATCAGAGCTTCTCTATTATTATAACTTCAATCCACGTTGGATGATTCAAATTGTTTTTCTAATCTCTTTTATAGGCTAACATACAGAAGCATGCATAGAAGAAATTTAAAGGCATCTACGAACATAATTGGAATCCAATGACGACAGCTTCTCTACTATTATAACTCGGATCATTAATCTTTAAAATGGTCATTTTCTTTAGATGGCACGAGAGACCAACAAGTTCCAACGGCAACCACGATCATTATCCAGAAAAATTATAATAATTAAATACTCATCTCAATACATTGATTTATATCTAGAATTTCAGTGTATTGACTTGGATTTTAGTCATTCACACCGAATTTGAGCATCAAGTGCGTTGTCACGTGTCCAGCTCTACATCATTTGCGCATGACGGGGTACTAGATGTCCATCGTGCCCAACTTAATTGACTCAAGCCCTTGCGAAGAAATACGGATAGCAAAAGTTTAGGGGGTCTATTTTTAAATGCCAAAAAAAAAAAAAAAAAATCAAAGGCCCTCGTAGCAGCAGGAATCGAAACCAAATGTCAGAAGAGTGAATCATCCATAGGAACCTTCTTGCTCCCAACGTCCCCTCAAGCCTTACTCCCACTACGTGACGAGGTCACGTGCCGTGCCCCAAGCCTCATAAATGGGCTCTCCCAATTTATGGTAGACCTCGCGAGCCGTGTGCCCCCAATTAATTCCCCCTATCTAAACTCCATCCGATCTGGCCGCCTCCCCATCCTATCCCTCCGTTTGATCCTTTATTTCTTACCCCTTTTTAAAAAAAAAAAATTGAAGTCGAAATGTCGAATGGAATTGGAATGGGCTCCTGACGAGTTCAAGTGTTTCGGCTTCGCTTCACCGAGTTAGCAACGAGTCAAAACCGCTGACCCACCGACCGCCTCGCGAGGCGCGTTGCGACGCGGCACGTGTCCGGGTCCCACTGGCTATGACTCCAAATCCGTCGCTTTATAATATTTCCGATGGGTCAAAGGAGGGGGGGTGAAACGAGCGGCACGCCGGGCCGGCCCCACTGGAGACCGGCTACTGCCGGTGACCCGGGCGGTCACACTTGTCCCGCCTAGGGGATCATTGCAATAATTGAACTCATGCTTCGATTAATGATAGGGGCGGGGGGCGGGGCACAGGGGACGCATGAGCTCCGCCGGGGGTGACCGCATAGTGACCGGCTGTAGGTTAACCACTCCGCTCATCTAATCAGACGGTGGAGGAGGGAGTTTGCAGTGCGATGTGACAGTTGAGGGGGTCCGGTGTGGGGTGGGCACCGGGAAGCGTCGTGTATAGGAGGAGAGGTCCCATCACCGGCTTTTATTAGGAAATCTTTGGTGTGATTCTCCGCCCGTCCCAGAATCCGACCGGGGGTGCGTCGGGGTCAAGCGGCGATGGGATGGGGGATGGGCTGGCTACGGGATAGGATAGCCGACAGCCATCTGATGAAGATCAGAGGGCTACTGGGAGTAGATTCTGTGACAGTTGGGAAGGTACAGATTAAATTATTAGTGAAGTAAAGGTAGGAGGCGAGGAGGTGAAGTCAAAATCTCTGAAAAGAAGGATGCGCTGCTGTTTATTTAGTCGCACCATTAAGTCCCACTGCTCCCCATTTTGTACAGTGGGTTTAAAAAAAAGGAAGCATTTATTTGGAAAATTCCGAGGTATTTATGTTGTACTTTGTCGGTGTTATGTCACAAGTTTTTTCTATGGTTATTAAGTACATAAAGTTATTTAAGGTGGCCTGCCATTTCCATCACTAGCTTTTCATTTGTTCACCTAATATTTTATCATATTTTTCACCACCAGGTCCTAGCCTTAGCCTTGGAAGACATTCAATCTCTGCTACTTTATGCCGACGCACCTAACTCCGTTTCCATGTTAGGGGAATTGTTTGTCACATCATGTAATTTAATAAGCCCGTCTCCCATTTGCTCATCTTCCCTTGTTTATCAAGGAATGATATACCTAGATAAATTTGATTGAGAAATATTCCACAGGTAAAGATTTTCCCCCTAAGAGAAGAAGCAGTATGCTTGACGCCTGACTCTTTTATATTCAATAAAAGCTAAGCATGTGGTTTTCTATAGCAAATATCAGCTGAGCTGCAAGTATCAGTAATAACAACGGTCCATCAAACTCTCTCTCGGATGGGGCTCGCAGCCATCCATCAATATTTATGCTTTCAACAAGAAGAGGCAAATTCTGAAACACTTAAAGATGCAAAGTTGCTAGGTCAACGTGGATTTACTGGGTGGCTCCGGGCACCTTTAAATCGAAGCACGGACGGCCAGGATATCATACTGATCTCTTGTACGACTCTAATTGGGCTCATAATGAACCACCACCAAGGGATGCTTTGTTAATCGCGGAGGAAATAGAGGTCCTGATTGCATAATCCCGGCAGCAGATATCGGGTACGGCCAAGAATGTAAGCTCACCTGTGGTGACCGCAGCTAAATCCCAATCCGAAAACAGGGAGGCCTCCCAGAAGGACCAAAATATCCTTGCTTCAGTGGCCGCCGCTAGCGTGAGGCCGCGGCAAGCACCGGGGGCATTTCGGTCCATCTGAGCGCCTGGACGGGTCAAAACGTGGAGAGGGACGGTTTGCTGGATGGCTGGTGGGCCCGGACGACAGGGGGATCACGTGATGGGGCCGTGAGGAGTTGGCGGAGGGGGCGGGGCGTCACGTGGGGTGGGGGGAGAGCGACGCAATCATAACGCTCCTGCGGCGAGGCGGGGACAGCTGTCCGCCTCGAGGGGACAGCGTCGCAGGGGCAATCATTAGTACGGTCGACTTCATGCCCCCCGCCTCCGTCCATTCGCTGGTCCCCACCCCGCAATTATTTCCGCCTGATTGATCTGGTCCCCCTTCAGTCTTCTCCTCGTCACCTCCGTCTACCGGTCCGGTGACCACAAGCACCCCGCCCGTTTCCGGACCGCACTAGATCCCAATAAGTTCAGACTGTTCAGTGCATCGTGGTGCATGACCGGTCACCAGACCATGTAGCCAAAGCATGGACCCTGATGTTTTCACGTAGGCCCAATGATGTCCCCTGCTCACAAGTTAATAATTTTTTTTTTTCATCACTTTTTACGCCATTGGATAATGGAGTGGCAGGGGAAATTTATTTATAATTTTTTCAAAATATTAAAAAATAACTCTTCAAATGCAACCGGCAAGTATTATTTTCCGCCCTGCATCAAATGAGTTCGAATATATATATATATATAATAATAATAAATGATTCTTTTTCCTAAAAGACGTTTCTTAAAATAAATAAAAGGAAAATAATTCATCTCGAGTAGATGTTGAAGCGCCTGTTGCCGGTGCTCTTATGGCGTGTTGATCATAGGAAGTTGGCGTGTCTCCATCAGGAGGATCCCGTTCGATTTTTTTTTTAAGAATAGTCATGCTTTTTAAATTTAAATATCCGTTCCTTTTCTTTTTTTTTTTTTATTACAAGTCAACTCTTTTGCTCATCAAAATCCAAGCATCGTTGCTCGCAAGAACAAGATGCGTAAACGGCCGTTTTCTCCTTGGAACGGTGTACGACGGTTTTGCCGAACTCCCGTTATAACCCCGTTATGTCACGGAATCGTGTACGCGAAGCATGATCTCCGTACGCAACCTGCCACAAGATCTCATTTGCCGTTAGCCCGGCGGTGGGTCCCACTGCCATGACGTCGCCGCGCTGCGTGCCGCGTGACGGCCCGTCAATCATAGCTGCACACGTCACCTCCTGCCCCTGCGTCCGGCGGGCACTCGGACGGCCATCCCCCGCGCCTCGCCTCATCACCGTCCATTCCTAACCCAGTATCATCACCTCCCTTCCGGTGAACGCACCGCTACCGCCTGCCATCATCCAAAACATAAGTGCGATGTGACTCGACCGAGGATCGCTGACCGTCCGTTCCGCCGAGGCTGCTCTGGCGCTCTAGCCTCTAGCAGTTGACCCATCGACCAAACCTTCCGTCTTATCCTGTTCCGCGGAGCACCGCACCCCCCGTACATCGCCATCTTTATTCGTGGTAGGAAGATGTCATGCAACAGCTGAGCTTATGTCCGCCAATGGCGTGGTGACACGCACCGAATGTGCTGACGTTTAGTGAGGCATTTTATAGTATTCGAGGTCCCATCATTCTTTCATATGATTGCTCCAATAGTATATTGGGCATAAGGATAGGCTGTGTAGCTATCAAAGTGATGGAACCAACCTAATTTGCGAAGTGGACATGGAGATTGGGAAAGGGCAGAAGATCTTGTCTTTCCCATAATCCCATACCTCGCATGCAAGCTTTTCCATAAAAAAAATACTCTGTTGGATAATTTAAAAAGGGTGGCCTAGAAAGTTGATGGACACTATGATTGGATATCTCCCATGCAACATCATCACCATCATCATCCGCCCAACATATTTCTCATTAAAGATTCCCAACATCTATCAACATGCCTCCCATTGCCCATTATTACCATTCATTAGTATTATACCAAACAATTTTTTCTTAATTCAATATATGTACTCTGAATCATCATCATATTAGTCTAAGCCTCCAAGAGATCGAGCACCAACTGTCGCCTTCTCTTTGGTGCGTTATATCATCCACCGGAAATCTTTTTGCGTGTGAGATGGCGGTGTGCAACCACTAAGCATGGAATATATGCATCCTTTCCTCGTATTCATCATCACTTCCCAAATTATAGATAGTAGCTAGCTTTTAAAGTAAATCTGGTTTTAATATAAGCATTGGAGCAAGATCTTCATCGTTACCGTTGAAGCTCCCTTGTTTTCTCTTGCTAACCGTTCAAGTAACGTGCTTTTATTTTATTATTATATGCAATATTTTTTATATACAAATATATTCTTATTTAGAATTTATAGAAGTACATCCCATGAACAATTTATAAATTTAAACATTTCATATGAGTCGATCATGCATCAAGGATAATTTTTAACTTGTAATTATGAGTTATGAAAAGCCAATAAAATTAGTTTTAATTTTAAATTTTTTTAATGAATTTAAATTCGTAACCATTCATTACAGAAGAATCATTTCTGAAGCTCAAATCATTGCTTTTAGATACGAATAAAATTCATCACAAAAAGTCTACTTTTGCAAAGAACTGAATTTAGAAAATTCGTTGCTACTACTTTCTAAAAAAATGCGACAATTCATTACTAAAGTCAAGTTTTCGCAATGAATTTATTTCCGTTGCTGAAACAAAATTCGTTGTTAAATGTTTTCTATAACAAATATTTTATTTAATCAAATTCGTTGCTGAATATAAGTTTCTGCAATAAATTTAGCTTCATTGCGAAAAAGAGATTGTTGCCTAATAATTTTTTTTCATTACAAATTCATTTAAAATTATTGCAAATAAATTTTTTTCATGATATTAAATTTATTATGAAAAGTTAAATTTATTATGAAATTAGTGATGCCATATTTGGCACTGCTTAGCATCCTTAAAAAGAGGTAAAATATTTATTCAATAATGGCAAGATTTGACACAAGATTTACCATACCATATTCTAGCAAAGATAGATTTTTTTTTCAAGAATTTACATTAAATATGGCACCATAAACACGATTATAAGCCAAAAGCAAAGAAACAAAGAACTAAATAAACAAAAATATTATAGACATTAATCAAAACTATCATCATCGTTGCGGCAGTCTCTATCCGATCGCCATGAACTCGCATCACAATGCTTCCCTCATTATAGAAATGGCCCATGAAAAAGGATCCAACTTGTTGCTAAGAAACCAAAAATCAAACCTAAAAAAAAGAAAATCTAAGATAAAACGAGCTGCCAAACCATAGAGAAAGATATAAACCTGCAACTGCAATCAAGAAAAGAAAGTAAACAAAAATCAAGATAAAAATGAGGAGAAACATAGCTAATTAGAAAATTTATCCTCTATTGCATTACATGTATGACTGTATGACACTGACTAGATCCAGAAATGCGACTGCCATTGCTGCTTTCAATGAGCACACGACATGTGGGATTCTGAAACCCTAACCCTAGATGAAACCCTAGATCCATGAAGACCAAGGAACAATGGGAGATGGAAGGATAGGGGTAAAACCTAGATATCAGGACGAAGATTTGTTCAAGACTTCGCCGCTCAAGAGGGATTCAATCTTGGATTTCTGAGGTAGCGAGAGAGGGATAGAGAGTAGAGATCTGAGGCGAGACCACACCTTGGATCCTTCCAAACAATTTCTTCCTAAGCCCTTTCCTTTCTGCTCTCCTTCCTTACATTACAACATACGGTTTCTCTCCTTACACTCACATGAATGGAAATAAGAGAGGTTAACTTTTATTCATATTAGGTATTCATTATAGGAAATAAAATATTTATTTCTGAATATATATTAAAAAAAATTGCAACGAATTAAATTCATTTCTAATAATCAGAGTTTTAACAATGAATTTATTCGTTATAGAAATTATAATTCATTGCTGAAAGTTTTTTGTGTCAAATTTTTTTTCGCAAAAGCGAATATTATGTGGTGCTAAAATATTCTGCAACTAATATTTTTAATAACCACGAAAAATTTTATTACGAAACATCCTTCCTAATTATTTATGAATTTTTAACCATGAATTTTTATATTCATTACAAATAACCACTTCAGCAATAAATATCAAAATTCACTGTAGAAAAATTCATTGCTGAAAGTCAATAATCTTGAAGTGTATAAAGCATAATCTTATAGTGCATATTTCTTTATTTCATTAATTATCCTACCAACAAGATTTTAAATTAGCAAAATAAAGAATATCCCTTCTATTTGCATCATAAGATAATTTTATAAAAATTCTATCCTCAAATTAGGGTTCTGATAAAAAAAAAATAGCTGGGTGTATTCTATTTATTTTATTGTTCTTTTACTTTTTCTATTATCTTGAATAAAATTAAATGATAATTTTCTTTGCTTGATAAAATATAATCATTTTTGTTGTTGCTGAATTCCGTTATTCAATTTGGAGAAGGTGCATGTTAGGATATGGGTATCGCTCTTTCGTTCGGATGAACTTGCATAGCAGTCCTTACGTAGAAATCACAGGGCATGGTCCCTATAGAAGATCCTCCGACACCAAAGTTAGTAGATATTCTCAACAAACATATGAGGAGAAAAAGGTTATTAAAGAAGGATGCTCCATAGAGGGTTTTTGAAGAGCAATGGCCTTTGCTTCATTTTTATGAGCTTAAAATTGCCTTCGAGAGCATACTTGAGGGTCTTAGGACTTAGTATTTGTGTGCTGCCGAGAAGGTAAGCAATTACATGATTTTTTGGGCGCATTTTAGAAAGTCGAAAGCCGATACAATTAAAATCCCATCGATTATAAGGATTGATGGTTGAAGAGGATGATGGATGCCTTATCGGGAATTTGAAATTCTGTTGATCATGGAAGGCTTTCATTTATATTTTGAGAGGCCTACTTCGAAATACTTGCAATCGGGGTGGTTCATCCTCCGAAATATTTGGCGCAGCTTGAAATAGTAATAGCGCTTATATTGAGGGAATGGGGATCGATCCTACCGAAGTATGAAGATAGCTCGGCCTTATCAAGGTACGGAGATAGCTTAGCTTTATAACTTGGCTCTGTCAAGGTATGGAGATAGCTCGCCCTGCTGAGGTTTGAAGATTGCGGATGGAGTTGCTTATCATTTTCTGCAACGAAAAAGGGACCTTCTCTGGCAGCTAACGGGTCAGAACCCAAAAGCGAACCTTATCGATTTCTACGTCTGTCCATATATTACAGTGACGATTTTGCCCCATATCAATTCTATTGCATATTAAATATATTTTATTCAACCTCTTTGCCTTTTTTTTCATTTATTTTCATAATGAAATATTAAATGATTTTTATCAAAGAGAATATCTTTATTATTTAAATGCTATCAAAATAATTTCTTTTATCTAACATTTAATTTTGGTCCTCAAATTTTTTTCTCAAAATTTAATTTTATTATTAATTTTTTAATTTTTAAAAATATTATATTTTTGATGTTTTATTATAATTCCGATGTAAAATTAATATGGTAAAATTAAATTTTTTTAAAGAATTTATTTGTTGACTTTTCGGATAAAAAATGAATTTTATGTAAAATTTGATGTCAAAAGAACATTGTTATGTTTTTTTTTATTTCGAATAACATCCCGCGACCAAACTGGCAAACCCTCACTGATTATGGACGATGGTTTGCCTCAAAACATGAAATAAAACTCAAGCTATCTTGGAGATGAGTTGTAGGTAGAAACTGCGTTGAATTATGGGATTTTTTTTTTTTTTTAAGAAATGGGGGCATGGGCCTGGGTGTCCAAGGTTGCAATGATTACTTGTTTACCTTAAGTCTCCATTGTCCCCCCGGATTTACGGTAATACCCTCGTCCAATTACGTACCCTCGTTCGCAGTCAAGGCTGCCATGATGGCCCCGCTACATGGATGGCAGCGGTGTAAATGAATCGCAGTTGATGGGGTTTCTTGGGAAAGTGTGTGTGGAGTTTGGCTTGGAGAGTACGTCTCGCAAGCCCCCCCTCTCCCCTCCTGCCGCTGTGGCTCTCGTGTGGTCAATCATGGCACATGCTCCGAGTAATCATATCGAAACTCTGGACCAGCAGCCGAAGCGAGGGTGTAGTCTCTCTCTCTCTCTCTCTCTCTCTCTCTTCATGGGTGCCATCTTTACTCTTTTTACTGTCAGAGCCCATCATTATCACCTCTCCATTCCTCATGATACACAAAAACAAAAGCAAGACCATACAAGAAAAGAAATAAGTAAAATAAATAACCCACATGATTTAGACAAAATCCCGGAAAAAAATCAGGCTCGCCCTTTGGCTGCAAGTGGGTCAAACCGCATTTATTCTTCTTCTTCAACCAAACTTTATTTCCGAATAATAATGTTGACCCCAAAATCCACTAAGTTAATTATACGGTTGAATCCATTATATATATATATATTTGATACAAACGAACGATCACATTAATCTAACGCGAGTCAATCCAGATAAATCAGAGTATAAAATTTGCTGCAAAAGAGTAGGCAGGGATCACCCGGCATCAATATCCATGGACCAGAAATTAAGCAAAGCCACTGAAGCAGCAATCCAGTCCGCCGTTGAGTTGGCTTCGCAATATATATGACGGGTCTGGACGCAATCAATAGAATATCCCAAATATCCAATAAAATCGGATTAGAAAGAGCAGGAGGGCAATTCTGCATCTGAATCCAAGCAATGACCGAGCCCTCAATACAAATCCTCTGAGCATGAAGAACCCGAGCAGCATAAGAAATACCCGCCCAAGCCGCGCGAAGTTTAGTCATGGGGACAGAGGAATCGAGAGAACCAAAACCTCCCGTCGCCAAAAGGTCACCATGAGGACTTCGGATAATGAACGCTGACCCAGCAATTCTACCACGGACACTCCCGTCAAAATTGACTTTGACAAACCCTGGAGGGGGCTCCCAAGAGATAAGAACCGTATGCCGATTCGCTACCAAAGCAGCAGGGATCCCCAGTGGCCAGAGATATCAAACCCAATACGAGCACAATCTGCCGCCAATAATTTGATCTTCTTAGCAATCTTATATATAATTCTTTTGTTTGATATTATATTAGTTTAGAATATTATAGTTTTATTAGATGACATCATCGTTTCATGGTAAGAAACCATAGTAATTTTTTAGTTCACATGAGTTAGTTATACATTCCCCATGCAGTCGAAAAAAAAAAAAAAAAGCTAAGATGAGTTGAGTTGAGTAGGAGTTAATAATTATAAATTATATTTTCATGGGAGCCCCCCCTCCAAGGTTTATCAAAGTTAATTTTGATGGGAGTATCCATGATAAAAGTGCAGGTTCCGCATTTATTATCAGAGGTCCTCATGGTGACCTTCTGGCGGCGGGAGATTTTGGTACTCTTGACTCCTCTGTCCCCATGACTGAGCTTCAAGCGGCTTGGGTGGGTATTTCTTATGCTGCTCGGGTTCTTCATGCTCAGAGGCTTTGCATTGAGGGCGACTCCATGTCGGTTATTTCTTGGATTCAGATGCAGAATTGCCCTCCTGCTCTTTCTAATCCTATTTGTTGGATATTTGGGCAATTCTGCGGGAGATTGAATGCGTCCAGACCAGGCACATTTTCGCGAAGCCAACTCGGCAGCGGATTGGGTTGCTGCTTCTGTGGCTCTGCTTTCTGGCCCTTGGATCTTGTCTCTGGGTGACCCCTGCCCTGCTCCTTTGTAGCAAATTTTGTATTCTGATCTAACTGGGCTGACTCGCGTTCGACTTGTGTGATCGCTCGTTTGTTTCCAAAAAAAAATTATAAATTATATTTACTTTGATGCCATCTATATTGCTTAAGCTCATACATTAATTTAACTAATCTATTGGTAGTTCAGATTTATATGGTTTAAAAATTTAAGTCCAAATTATTTGATAATAAGTAAACTTAAAATTATAAGTCTTGAATTTTTTTTATGTACCGTGTAACTATTTAAAAATATTACAAATAAGTTGTTTGAGTTAACTTTGTGATTATATATGATTTGAATCCAATTTAAAATTTTGAAATTGAAACTGATTTGAATCATATTTGCATTCAAATCAAACATTTAGCATTAGAGGGATGTGAAACTTTTGCCCTTCTTGTCTTGAACAACAAAAAGAATAGTACAAAATGTTTATAAAAAAAAAATAATTACGATGGTTTGAACATATACAATATAGATCTTTAAATGTTTCAGTTATAAAAAGTGATCTTTTAACAATTCATAATAAGAATAAAGATAGAGATAGATCTAAACTAATATAAATAGAAATAATTAAAAAAATATAACTATTTGTAATTTAAATGTCGACTTAATTCTGAATAAAGTAGAGTGAAGAAAGTATATTCATATAGCGATCTCATGTTGTTAGAAAAAAGCTTAGACGAGTTGACTTGAGTTCGTAACAACTGAACTATATATGTTTTTTCATTTTTAAGTTAGATTGATAACAGCTCATTGAATATTAATGTAAATATAAAATTAAAATTAAAATTTTATCAAAATCTCTTAATCATTACCATCATCATTACTATTATTTATTATTATTATTATTAAGAAGCTTACTGGGAAAATCTTTATTAAGTTTGAACTTTAGATCTCTAACTATTGGAAAGGATGGTGATTGTGAGATTTTGATGAATCTCTCATACTGTTGTTATTGCTACTAGTTCTGTTACTAGGATTTGGCATATATAAAGATTGTTAGAGGAAGTAGAAATGACCATAATTTCTTCAACTCAAATGATGAGCAGAGAAGAATAGAAAGGCTTAGGCTAAATTACTAAACTTTTTAGATTTATGAATTAAAAATTAAGATTTTAATTTCTTAAACTCAGTTTAGAAATGGCGCAAGTCATTTAAATATCAATCCTCACAAGTCAACTCTATCATCTTTCACCGCAAACTGCTTCTTAAAATAGTTTTTAATTAAATTTGACATAGCATAGTCAGGTGCCAGCCATTTCAATGGTGTTTACATAAGCGGTACGCATATATGATAATGACGTTTTGTGCGACTCCAAAATAAATATTCTCTATAATTTAAAATAATATTATTTTTGAGGTTAATTTGTTTTTCAAAATTCATATATGATCGCTTCTCAAATGAAGAAAAAATTTAAAGACCTTTTTGTATTTTTTGGTACAATTTGGCAATCACATTGATACGATGCAAAAGCAACTCAAGAGATCAAGAACAAAAATTCCTGAAGGGATGAAGGGATCCCATCTTTTGAAACATTGATCATCTAGCGAAATGATGTGCAACGAACGAGACAATCCAATCAACTGGTATATTTGTCTCTTGATAGATATGACGTACTGAAATCATCATCAAACTCTGCAAAAGCCTTTTGATATCACATAAGAGAGAGGCGCATCGCAGAGGTCCAATCTATTCCGAATTCAGCTAATGACTATCGAAAAATCCTTTGATGATAATCCTTTCAGTCCGAAATTATTAGGTTGCTCTAGTGATGCCATCCCATGCCACTCTGAGCTTAGTACTTGAGACAGAAGGCTCATAAAGAAAGGTTTTTTTTGACCGTTAGAATCATTTCCTTGTTATTTTGAATGATATATCTTACTTCACTTACTATATTTTGACCACTATCCTCAAAGTTTATCTTAACAAATATCAGAAAAGAAGGCTTTTAAAAAATATAGATCGCTGTGCGGATCATTGCTGAAGTAGCATAAGAGTTTTAGAAATCTAAAATAATCAGAAATGATATCGCATTAAAATATATTTTACTATCAAGCATTTAACTCTTTAGAGTATCCGATGGATCGAATGATCTTCAGCCTCAGAGGTCATATCCAAAAGTCCGTTTAAAGCTGGACCAAACCTGCACTTCTCTTTTGCATGGAGCTTAGCCGTGTTTATCATTATTTCTTTATTTTTTCTGGTGAAGTTTTTTTTTTTTTCCAACTCTCCCCACCACCAGGAAGACCATATTGCATGCAATATAATAGATTATTAGCACTTGAGAAAGGTGGAGAACATAAATAAATAAACAATTAAAAAGTGTACTTGGAAAGAGGAGGGAAGGAGACAACACCTCGGCAAGGCCTCCTTCCATGTCCTCCCACCTCACCTACAGCCCAAATCATGCCCTTTTCTATGCACAATCATGCCTCATATAATAATAAAGAGAAGATGAGCAAAAGACAAGCAAAAGAAAGCAGCCTGCATGAGGAGCAGGGGCAGCATGGCAAGAACAGTGATGATGTGGGACGGACGGAACAAAATAAACAGTAGAATAATAGATTGAATCATAATTTTAATAATGCGGAGTGAGAGAAATCCAAAACAAGGAAACTTTAGCACTTAAGAGGGCATGCATCCTGCAATGATCATCTGGATCCCCAAGAAAAAATAAATAAATAAATAAAGTGAAGACTGGAACCCCACCGCTGCTATTCCTCCGGCCATCGCTTTGACCAAAGCTTCTCGTGGAGCAATAAATTCTATACGACTGGCTGGCCTCAGCGGTGGGTGCCTTCCAAGGGACCATGCTATAATTCGCAGAGGTTCCAATACGAAACTTTTTACGAGGATCGCAGTGGAAAATATTTGGAACTCCACCGTGTGAAAGCTTGTGGAAATCTATGTCCGGTTGACGCTCTCTATTGCTGGTTATCATTACCAGCGTGAGAGCATGTGGAAATCTATGTGATGGCAGCATGTTATGTTATCATATATGGCAAAGGATTTGATGAATGCATTGCTGTTGCAATTGACATCCTCTTTTTTTTTATTATAAATTTTTCCGTCAATCCTTAAAGGTTAAAGATCTCGTTTAAAAAAAAATTGTAAGAGCATGGTTAATAGAATTGATTGGATGGAGTATAGAGGTGATTTAAGTGGAAATAATAAATTAGGATATGGATATATTAGAGGAGTTTATGGTTATGCAAATTAGGAACAATGTAATTAAAAATTGATTGAGATAGAGTTGGTATATAAACTAAGGCAGTGTTTGATATGAGGGATAAGGAAGGATATCCTCTGGATATCCCTTCTTATTCCCAAATGCTATAGCTAGAAGGGATAGGTCTAAAAAAATTTAACCAGAGGGGATAATCCATGAACTTATTCCCTAGGAACCCAGGAACAACTAAAGTTATCCCTTGATGGCAGACTTGTAATTTTAAAAAAAATGCTTATTCCCTCAGCTATCCCTTGGATAAATGCTATCCCGTACATTTATCTATGGATAGATTTTGGGCTATCAAACACTACCTAAAGGTATGACCAAGAATCTGCTGTTACTATAAAATTTTAAAAATAAAAGAGTGCATTTTTTATTTTCTATTTTATTAGAAAACTTTAAATTTTACCAGCTATTTGGACAACACAAGTTATTATTTTGCTTTCAAGAATCCTTATTTAAATTATAATAGGCTCTAACTAATTTAGGATTAAAATTTAATTATCCTAATTGTTTAAAAAATTCTACATGAATGCTTTTACAAGCCCAACTAGGAAACTCTTTGCTCCCATGTTCTTGTCTTGGTCTTGCATAGCTGGTTCCCTAACCTTGCCATTCTCGGCCTCTATCACTAGGATAAGAAATTTAGTTTAAACCAAAACTATAAGATAAATTATCAAAGTTCATAGTAAAAAACCAATTGATTTAAATGTGTTAGACCTCGCCATCTCATTTCAAAATACATTGGCTTCTTTATATTTAAATCCATGTTACCTTTTCTCACTTGACTATATATATTTTTTTGTACGTTATATGCTTTGTTGGAAATTAGATCTGAATCTTTGGTGAAGATTATCACCATGAAGTCCAAGAATCATTCATATTTAATCATCAAGAATTAAGAAATATAAACGAAAGCGTACTGAATCCATATTGCTTGATTGCTCTCCAGAGTCCTGCGGTTGGCCTTTCAGGCTCACAGAACCCTTTAGAATTTTCTCTAGGCTATTCTTTCTGATGATGAAATTCAGAGAAGAAGATCGTACGTGCAATTCAGGACCATAACCGCTATATATAGATAACTTCAGCATTATCTTTTCGTATTTATATTTTAGTCCATCATAAAATAGAAATAACCCCTTAGGTCTTTACACATTAAAGGATCATACCTTATCATATACATTAAAGCCCTACTGATCACTTTTAATTGAGCTTAACCTTATTGGACAGTCCATAATACATAATTATTTCACATATAAGTTTAATATTAAATTAAAAATCCAACATACTTTGTATTACAAATATTACACATGCCTAGATGGCCGCTATATACTTGAATGGTTATAATTAAAATTAAAAAAAATAAAAAAGGTAAAAAATTAGTGCCCATAAATACATTGATTGTAGATGAATTATAGGTGCCTGTGTTCAAGATGAGACGTGCAGTAATCATCAAAGAATGTACAACATTTTATGCTACAAAATTTACATTTTTTCTTTTTCCAAAACCTATCGTCATTGTTGCTTCTATATCTGACCTATACCTATATCATACTTTATAAAGTATCTTTCAATATATTAAGAAATAAAAAGATAATATAGTTCTAATCCTCATTTGAAACTCATTGGCTCTACATTCATAAAAAAGAAACTCTTTATCGTTTACTTTTAACTGCAATGGGATGATCACTTTCTGCTGCTGCTGCTGCTGCCACCTGGTGGTAAACAAAGGCGGCCAAGATAAATATTGTGAGATCACTGAAATCCAACGAGCTACAAAACCATTTCCAACTTAACCCAAAGATTAACTAAACTCATTGGTT
Organism: Calamus simplicifolius; assembly: GCA_900491605.1. Taxonomy (NCBI): domain Eukaryota; kingdom Viridiplantae; phylum Streptophyta; class Magnoliopsida; order Arecales; family Arecaceae; genus Calamus; species Calamus simplicifolius. Next base: position 97,900 of record UESW01004681.1, on the reverse strand, counting down.
TCAAGTGCATGCCTTCCCATTATAAAAGATTAAGAAAGGATATCGTGCATGATTACCGGAAAAATGATGGCATAATGATAGTGACACTTAAAAAGAAAGATCACAAATCTACAACAGTACTGCTCATGCTTATCAAGTAATGATGATAGTAATTATATTGCTATTGATGACAGCAGCAATTTAATTGTATTGGTCAATCAAAAAAAGAGAGGAGAAAGTTATAGTGAGATATGGCGGAAACTTTCAACCTTATATTAGTCAAAAACAACATCCTGGATTTAGCCCCCATATCTGAGATCTAATCCTTTAGATTCAGAGGGCTCCTAGCTTTTCTGAGGGTTAAATCAAAGGAAGTCGTCCCTATCCTCTCTCAAGGCCCAGGTCAAAGCAAAATGATCTAAAGAGAACAAAAGAGAAAGTAGATAAAGCTAAGCCAGCAACAAGGTATAGACTTATGGAAGAAGTGGCAAGTACGACAGCAGATTGCATGCTTTTAAAGCAAGATTTCATGAATTAGTTAAAAGAAGGGAGAAAAAAAGATCAAATCTCATGATTGGCAGTGAAAGCGTTTACCCTATACTCAGCTACATACATGGCAAATAGTGGCTGAAACTTAATAATGAAGTCATGATTAGGGATTTTGGGTTAAGTACAGATTACTTCTACTGTGGTAATTTGCATTTAATCCTTATATCAATTGATGTTTGGTGCAGAGAAATGAGTGACTAAGAGTAGGCATATGAGTGGTGAAGTGGCTCGATCCAAATACTAACTGAAGGTTAACAGGGAATGTGGCCTTTTAACAATTGGTGATGCACACTTGTTTCTAATCGATTTTTTGCGGTTGTTAAGTTTAAAAGAGAGCAAAGCTATATATATATATCAGTGGAACATCTCCAAAACTTCAACAACTAACTAGATTTTCCAGAAAGAGTTCCCATGTATCAAACTTTTCTTGAATCTCTTGCGTCTTATTTCTTCAACATAACTTATCATTCAACACAAAAGAATCCCTTTTCTTCTGCTCAGTTATTGTTGTGCTGATCAATTTTATTAGTTTATTTCACTTATGAGCTCTAGTAAGAGATATTGGCATGTGTTTGCTCAAGCAATGCAACTCGCTGTTTTAGATTCTCAAGAGGCTTCTATATAAGCAAAGGAAGTTATGATTGAATTAATTACCTTTGCTTCTCAACATTCAGCTCCTGAAATTAATAGAAACGAAATTTGAAGACCTGCCTGTCATGGGCCCAGAAGGCAAACATTAATTGTAATTTTAAACGAGGATAGAGTTCCATATCTTTCTAGTCTGCAACAAGACATATATATAGGAGTTAATTGGGCCTATAAATTTGTTAGAAGATGTTCCACCCATAGAAGAGTTATCCAAAGAATTAAGTAATTCAGTTACTAGGTACTAGACGTACTCCAATGAGCATGAAAAGATATATCATGAGTATGCTAAGAATTATAAAACTGCTGATGCCACCAAGTTTAATGATGACAAGAAAAAAAAAAAATTCAGTCATCCACCATTCACTCACCACACATGGTGGTGAGCATACGGATGATGATTATTAATAATGATTCCATGCATGAAGCTGAACACTGTTGTGCCTTTGATCCATTCCAAGTTTCCTTCCAACTTAATACCAAAGGATTCTTCTTGGCATCTCCCTTGCATAATTGATATCAAATGATTGTGTCTCAATCCTCATTTTGAAATATGGGGTTTGGAGATTAACAGGTGGATACAATGAAGCCTCGTTTATTACTAACACCCCACTTTGCAAGCGGATGGCAAGGACATTGGGTGTTTAACAGCGACTACATCATTTTTCACCACAGCAACAACATATATAAATTGGTGGCAATTGCAAAATGCTGGCAAAGAGTGAAAAAATGTAAGAAAATTGCCTCAGAGATCATATGGTGGCATTTTAATAAAGTGCTAGCTAGGAAAGGTATGAATTTCACAGCAATTTATCATTTCTTTTTTCCTTCAATATTTTGTGAATGTCTTGGTTTGTCGTTCCTGGAGATTATATATAAATGCCCAGAGGTCCTCGTATAACAATCATCCATTCAAATTGAGAGTTTTTAGTGGCATTTAAAACTGCAAGAATTTGTTGGGCTGTCCTCTTCATATACTTGGAACCTTTTGTGGTGTTTGAAAATACCACCGACGAAGATCTTTTCGTAAAAGAAATCAAGCAGGTTATATTGACTTCATACAATCCAACTTTCCTACCAATGCAACTGCTATGAACATACTTTCTTTTTTTTTTTTTTTTTTTGTCTAACATCAATCATCACATGCACAAAAACAAATTTACAAGATAAAATAAACAACTAAGCGTTGAAATTTATGTTCAGCTTTGATTAAAAAAAATCCATTAAATTTCATAATTTTTTTCAAATTTATAACCACCTACTCCACTTTAAATGAGAAGATTCAATCCTTAGAAATGATTCCCCATCAACACAAAATAGTCAAATGAGCAAAATTCAACTGAAAAAAGACTATTATTGATGCGAACTTGATAGTTTCCCTCGATCCATTATTACAAAAGATACAGATCAAAATCACTTGGTTTTCTCTTCTCCAAAGCACTCCCGCTGAGTCTTTTGTATGTTATGGTCCAAGAAGTTAGAAGTAAAATAAGCAAGAAGTCTTGCTTGTGGTATCAAGCTAGGAGGTACCACCTGAAAAATGATAAAGTGAATAATTAACTTAAAATGCAACAAATTTTAAACTGAAAGATGTAATAAATATATAAATAATGCCATGTATTTATTGCATACATTTTTTTTTTGTAGTTTAACGTCATAAATAAAAGATATAGCATTATAGTTTAATGGCCTGAACAATTGGTCTTCTAGATGATCCTTAGGCCTTCCTTTTGGTAGCTTTGCTCAATTAAAACATGGAATCTATAAAACAATGTAAAACTCTTTGGATCAATTTCCGTTTTCAACATGCAGAAGAACGAGTATATTATCAGTTGCATGCATTTTATAAATTCATGCAGACGTAAAAATTTCATGAAGTTAGGTAATAAGAAGTTTAACATAAATTGAACGAGAGTATTGTATCCTTTCCCTTCTTGTTGAAATTTCCTGCAATTTTTCATTTTTTTAAAATTAAACTTTTTCCAACATTTATGTTATAACAAAAGAAGCTTGCATGAGAACTAATTAATAAGAAAGGGAAAATACAAATGAGTCACATATACAGCCAGAGCACTCCTAAGCTCAGAATGCAAATTTAAAATGATGTATTGAAATTGGTAATAAAAAGAATTGCCAATATAATAAATCGATGAAATAATAGAATTTAAAAATAGATTACTAAAGAACTTTGTGCTTAATTGGTTCGCGAGCATGAAAATGATGACGTCTCTATTTTCATTTCATGCACTTGGTTTGTAGGCTCTTCATTTTTATTGCCATTCAACTCGGAATAATTAACAAACCCACGTTTTAGGGGGTTAGCATCTGCCCAACTTCTCTGGAGTCACTCTCGTTCCCAAGGGATGAAAATGGAGTACTGGAGGTGTTTTAATTAAGAAAATGTCAGCAAACAAGGATCAAATCATGTCGTATGACTGGACCCAAGTCGACGAAGGAAAATTGGGCGTCTTCTCCTCTTGATGAGACACAGCAGGCGGCGAAGATGACACTAATTAACGTAGCGAGAAGAAGGTAGGTGTTGTTCAGCTGGTGTGTCGAAGTGACCGAGCTCAGCAGTGAAGAGAAAAAAAAGGGGTTACATGGCGGTGGGTTGGGTTTTGTAGTAGTTGGTTGAACCAAATGGTGGGTATAACTCGGGGCTCCCGGCACTGTATAGAAAGGGATGCCACAGATGGAGGCTATTTGCACCGACCAAATTACTCAGTATATCTTCTCATATTTTTTTTTAAAAAATTTAAGCTACCCTTCCTTTTTCTGATCACACCCTGCCTCTTCCCTAAACATCTCCTATTCGGTACCACTCCTTCTCCCTCCCCAGCACCGCCCTCCCTCCACTCCCTACACTTGCTCTTTTCCGGCACCCCTTTCCGGCTTTCCGACATCGGTTCTCTTCGATCCCCAGTACTTCCTCCTTTTAGTACCGTTCGGTCAAACAGGACTGAACGAGGGTTATGTTCAGTCATGTTTGATCGAACGAAGGCCTTTATTCAGCCATGATCCTTTGTTCGGCCAAACATGGCCGAACGAAGGCCCTCCATTCGACCAAACATGACGATCAGAGGCCCTTTGTTTGGTCTGTTTGGCCGAACGGTGAAAGGGAGGGCACTGGGGAGGAGAGGGTTGGTGCTGGGGGACATCGGAGAGAGCAGATGCCGAGGAATGGGGAAGGATGCTAGAGAAGGGGAGAAGACGGAAAGGAGGAGGGCAGTGCCGGAAGGGGAAAGGTGGTGGTGCTGGAGAGGAGACGGGGAGGAGACGGGTCGGGGGGGCGTTGCTGGAAGGAGAGGAAATGGAGGCGGCGTCGGAAGGGGGAAGAAGACGGAAGTGGGGTGTGAGAGAAAAGAAAGGGTAGTTTAGAATTTAAAAAAAAATAAGGGGGAGGTGTGGAGCGCAATTTGGGCTGTGCAAATAGAAATTCCCCATAGTAATGGGATCGGATCGGCAAGCTAGGATGCAATGAGGAGCTAGGGTCCATGATCGATAGTAGGCGAATCCGTTGAGAGCTCTAGCTAGTTGGGAGGAGGGAGGGATAAGCCTTCTTCGACAATGGCTTGCATGTGGTGCTAATGAGAATGTGGTAAGGGGGTTGCAGCACAGGGGCTTTTGGAATTGGGCAATCAGAGATGACACCAAGCGCTGGGGGCCTCCAGTATGCATGGGTCTGAGACTCTGAGCGATGACTTACTGACAAAGAATGCTAATCATGGGCAGGAGAATTTGTCCAATGGACGTCGCAAGTTACGGAGGTTTAATTTTGCGTGGAGCTGGCAAGACGATGCTCAATCTCCTTGGAAAAAAGAAGATGAGCTAGCCATGACTATACGTACGCGCCTTCTTACTAATTATTTCGCATGTTCTAAGTTGATTAATGGTTGAACCAGCGTGAGAAGGCAACCTTGCTGTAATTGTGAAGAATCAAAACAGGCTTATGGTTGTAGAACATATTTTTTCATTTTCTCTCTAATTTCCATCTCTTTTTTCAGTTTTCTTTTTTTATGGGACAATTGGAAAACATGTTCAATTATTTGTTAGAATTTAGAAATAGAAAACCACATTCCAATTTAGAAATTCGTGAAAACACAGTTGCATCAGAATTCATGTTTTCTACGTGCATAAAGTTTGAAAGTTAAAATGTAAGCCATATCATCATCATATAATAATAATAATAATAATAATAATAATAATAATAAGGAGAAGGAGTTAGGACAAGAGCAGTCCCTTAGAAAGGCATGAAATATTTTAGATGAAATATACACGTTTCTTTTACTTGAAAAATATAGGAAAATGACCTTCACTTAATTTTATATGGAAAACATTGGAAAGTATCTCCTAAATGTTTTTCAAGATCTAGTGTAACTTAAAAAAAAAAAAAAAAAAACAAGCCTTTTAATTTTCTATTTAGAAAAATAAAATATTTGAATGTCAAACTTTAATTTTTATTTTTTATGATTTTATTTTTTTTAGAAAATAGTCCTAATTTTTCATAACCAAACAGGATCTTCTTTTTTTCTATTAAATGAGATGAAAAAGCTCTTTGTGTTGCTTGTAGTGATGCTTTAGTTGGTGGTGTTTCATCTGGTTCTATCTAGGGTTTTATGTTGCTATATTTGAGCAGTTGGTTGGATAATGCGATTTGTTAAGATTTTTATTATTTATTTATTTGAGATTACCATAGGCACTATGGCTACTTTAGTACTTTTTTTTTTATCATAAACATTAGGCATTATGACTTGTTATTGCTTACTATGACATGCATGTTACATCCATTTGGTCGATCAATTGTCGTAAGCATTATAATTTGTTTTGTAATTTGGCATATGCAACTTGTCATGCTATAATTTAATGGTATGACTTTTTATTGTAATTTAAGAAATTAAATATGCCATTATGCTTGCATGCTGAAGTTTTTTTTTTTTCTAAAAGAGGGGTGGGAAACAAAATGGTTGATTCACATTCTTTTATATAGAGAAGGAGATTAAGATCCTCCATAATGCATTTACACATATTTCAGCCAGTCATTCATAAATGATAGCTAATTTTTATTTTGGATTCACTAGTGAAGCTAGCCTCATACCCTGCAAGGCAGGATATGCATTATAGCATACTGAAAAGGATCTTAAACCCCTAGAAAAGGAGAAAGAAAGAAAGAATCTGCCTCTTAACTTGCACAAGATCTTTCGAAATAAAAACTAGCACAAAATTATAGAGACTAAAAACTATAACTGTATGTGATTTGATTGATAAATATCAAACTGCTTGATTAAATACTCATCGTTGAGTAAGTTAAATTTTGCTATGTCTTTGTAAAAAGCTGCCGCATTTAATCTCTCTTACGAAAGGAAACTAGAAAATATTAAAACAAGAACATGACAAACAACATGATCGATTGAAGATATGAAATGTAAACTAGAAGTAAGTAATGAATTAGAATAACTTAAAAGCTTATACTAATTTGATTTGATTGGATCAGATTGGTTTGGTTTTGAATTGGTTCTTAGCTCTAATCCGTTCTAATCTTAGAATCGATCATAATTTTTTTTAAAAAAAGATACTTTTAGGAATCAAATTAAGGACCCTACATATATTTCGTATTATTTACTATTTCTACTAAAAACATTTAGCAATAGATCAATTATAAATATCATATATATTCCTTAAGTGTCATCCAAAAAAAATCAAATAATATTTATTAATATTGCAAGTTTTTTTTGTACATTTTTATGATATCTCTTAGCCTCTCACCTAACTACTATATTAAAAATGACCCAAAAAAATTCTGAACAAACACAAAAAGAAAAAAAAAAGAAAAAAATTCTACCATACAACCAATTTGATATGATCAGGCCAGTTCTAGATTGGTTTTACAATGGAATTGGTTCGATTATAGGTCTAAAATCTTAGAATAGATCTTGATTGGATCAGTTTTAAAGTTTAAGCCTGAAACTAACCTACTTGGTGCATGCTACTATAAACTCATTAGGCAGAACACTTTTTAGCTCGTAGTTAGAAGACATATGGTAGCTTAGATTATATGAACTTTGCCAACAACATGATTAGTTGGATAGTTAATAAAATGATTCATGCTGGACAAGTTGGTAACAAAATCCAATATATATATTTTTTAACATATTCATGGAGCGAATATCTATTCCACCTATATAAATGCAGGTACTCAATGTAATCTCATTCAAAAGGATAGTCTTATCATTGCAAAGCACATGGCCTATAGTTCAAATAATTCTTGCAGTTTCATTACCGAATACAGAATTCATTTATAAGCGGAAAAGAAGGCTCATCTAAAAGCAAGGGGATCCTTTTCACAACTCTCAGGCTATGCTCAGTTTCCTCTCCCTCTTCATGATATACCTTTTTTTTCTTTATAAACTTAAAAGCTTATATGGTTTGCCTTTGGTCACTTTCATCATCCTCCTCTATTGATTGTTAAAGGGTCTTCGGTGAAAATTTTTATTGCCCCTCGTATGCTTTTTCTTTGTTGCTGCAGGTAACATCAAAAATATTTTATCATTGAAGATGATTCCATTACTGTCATTCGTTGGATCCGATAGGAGTCCAGCTCCCATATGCCTACTATTCTTTTACTGTGCAACATCCGTTCTATAATTTTGGAAGCTTCTAACATCCAGATTCACCATGTCTACCGTGAAGCCAATGCAGTAGCTGACTAGATTGCTGTCAGGATGGCCTCTCATTCTGGTATCTGAAGTTGGAAACAGGACGATCCTTACCTCCGATCCTTTTCTAGTTATTATACTCTGATATATTAGGTATAATCTATCATCCGTCTGTACCATATATATATATATATATATATATATATATATTGATAAACGGCCTCTTGTTACAGAATTTGCTGTCAACATCATCATCACCCCTTGGAGGCCCACAGTCATATCCTTGGCACCATTACAAGCCATGCTCAAGGGGCACACAAATGTGACACAGAATACTAGAAGTAAAAAACCATTATAACATCCATGTGCAAACATGGAGGCAATATACTCTAATCATGAGTTTCCCAAACAACATTATCCTCACAAAAAGTGCAGTTGGGGCCTTTTTTTTATTCTTTGGATTTGATATATCCAAAGCATGATAGATGGCCCCGTAGATGGGGAGAGAGAGAGAGAGAGAGAGAGAGAGAGAGATGGGGTTGGCAAATTACCTAACAAGTTGCAGGTATGGGCCACTAATTTCATGTCCAATATCAAACTAACCATGATAGTCCAAGCATGCAATCCTTTTAATATTTAGACCATAAACAAACGCGGATAAGCAAGCATGCTACAGTGCTCCCCCATGTAAAATTATAGCTTGGCCAAAAAAATCATATGGTTTCCACCACTCAGATCTTCCATAATCAAAGACAAAGTCCTGTAAGAAATAATACCATCTCGAGCCATAATAGCAAATAATTATGAAAACATCGAAACAGAGTCATGGATTACTCACTGACATAAGCAACAGAGCACTGGATCTAACACGGAATTATACAACCTAAGATGAAAATATAACATAGATTTGCTGTGCATCAATTCCACAATATGATGGAGAGCTAGAATAGCTCGAAGAATGGGATGATAGGTCATCAGATCTAGCCACATTAATCAGGTCAAGATGATGCGAAAATCCAAACTCATCTAGAGATAATGGATGGACCAAGGTTTATTGCAATCTGTCCAAAAACTATCGTACCATAGCATGCATGCATCAACAGCTAGAGATGATAAATATGTCGATTGATATAAATAATCGTGTTAAGCAAAGAGCATAATAACAAATGAGTAAATTTAGATCTAATCCATGTATTATATGGGTTACACAATACAGCCTGTGCAACTTATTTAATAATCAGGTCATATTGAGGTTTTCCCGAATGCTTTACCTATTTTTAACTTATGTAATCTAAGATTAAATTTTACTGCATCTAATTTATATAACTTGTGACATTTGCCTAAAACTAATTCAATTATAAAATAATTACACTTCAACTATCCTAAAATAATTATAAAATAATTTAATAATTTTTTTTTTATCATTAAAAACTAAAGTATAAAATCAACTTGAATAAGTTAAACAAATTTAGTGGATTGTGTTCGAATTTCGTATGTCGTGTTGCACAAATTAATCTATTTGATAATTAAGCCAAGCGAAGATTAGTTTAAGTTAACAAATCAATCTAAGATATGATTTGTATATTAGTTGTATTTTATAGGTCAATCTAATTTTGACTACCCCTTGTTCTTTTGATACCCATTTCGGATGGGCTGGTCAAGTGGATAAGGCCCGACTCTTTATCAGGCTGGCCCAAAATGAACAACTACAAGCCCATTAATATTTACCACGATGGAAAGCTTTTCCTTACCACAACAATCTCGTCCCACTTGTTCTTCGATGTTGCGCTCGGCCCATCACCCAAATTACCCTGGCAAGAAATTGGAGATGAAACCATCGATTTAATGCAGTGAATCAGGTGTTTGATCCCTCCGTCATATATATTGGAACCGAGTTCAATAATATTGTGTGGTTCAACCATCCATCGGCAGTGTATGCATGGCTTGCGTCCCTCTGTTCCTCCATGTAGAAGCATTATAGAATTTGCCATCTAATTGATGCTTAATTATCATGTTATTTTATGTATTATAAATCCAATCATTGCAATGTCATGCATGATAATGACATGAATCCCACCATTCCATTCACAAACATTATAACGCCCAAATTCACATGTTGATCAATTAATCTATTAATAGATCAAAATTATATGCTACAAAAATTTGAATAAAAATTAATAGATAGCAAATGGACTGGAGCTATAAGTACATGACATTTTTTTTTCTTCTATTCGATGCGAGACTAAATTTAAAGTATCATAATCTTTTCTTCTTATAATACGATGTTTTACTCCTATGCCTAAGCCACCGCCCTCGTAGTTCTTTCCTTATGCCCATCAACTTTTGCAAACTCGGATCATATCATTTGTAATGCCCAAAGCCCATTTACTAGCCCAATTATCCCATTAGAGGATCGAAACTATATTGCCCAAAAATCGAATAGAAGTTAACGGATAGAAAGTAAACTTGAGTTATAAGCACATAATACTTTCTTTTTCATTCAACTCAACGTGGAATTAAATTTAGGGTATCACAAATGTATACATATATCTGCCTCCTCATTGGAACAAGTAAAATGAGTACTGGTTTCGGTGAGAATTTGTACGCATGCTCCCCAAGCACGTAAAGAATGAGAATTTTTACAAATAGTATATCAAGTGCTGATGAGCTGGGTTTAAGAACATTAATACAATTAGATCGGACTTGGGGTACAAACTCCAATTTGTGCTTGGGGTTAAAACAGTGCTCCTTCTCGGTTCTAACAGAGTCAGCAACATTTGCTAGGATTAGGACACCAATGACTTAGCTCTTATGAGAGGTTTGACTAGAAGAGGGAGAGAATCAATGAAAGATTAAATTTTTGAACTCTTCGAGAATTTGAGATTCACATATCTAAGTAGCATTGATAGATTTGAATTTTACGATGCGGTGAACTAGGTTGAGCTAGCATTATCTATTCCATAATTAGCTTGTAAGGCATCTCACAATTCCTTATCTTAGTGGAAAAAATAAACATTGCAGAGAAAAATAGATCGGACGCTAGGAATCTCATAGTGTGACAGTGAAGTTCTATTTCTTAAGAGATTTTTGTTTTAAAATTTGGAAAACCTATTTCTAGGGATTGGTTGTAAAGATAGTTTTGAGAGCTTGATCCAGATAAAGGTTTAGGATTGGATCTTTCAATGGTTAAGATCGATCTAAGAGTAGTAAACCAAAATTTTATTTAGATTTATCATTTATATAAAAAAAGAATGCTTACATACATAGATGTGCATATGTATGTTTGATGAAACTATATCATCATAAAAAAAGATCAATTTATGAAATATTTATTGATTAATGGTGTTTATATCCATAGGTTTACAGAGTTTAATCCTAATTTGTTAAATTATTTAATTAATGACTTTTAATAATGGTTAATAACTTTCAACTTTGAAATTCAAAATTTAAAAGTAATAAATGAATCAACTAAAAGAACAAATAATTTAAAGATAACAAAAATATCAAACAAATATAGCACTAAACAATTACATTGAATGAGAACAATTATTTTAAAGTGGAAAAGTAATTAAGTGCTAAAATATACATAGGTCTTAATTTGGAATGGAATAATTAAAACATAATAAAGTATATTTTTGGAGATTTTAAATAGAGTATTAAATGCTTTAAATATACCAATAATATCCAAATGTAGGTTAAAATAAAAATAAATTTTAAACCAAGCAAAATTTATACTTTTGTATGGAAGTAAATAAAGAGTTAGGGTAACCTTAGAATTGATACCAATTTGGTTTATTAGATTGGGTTGATTTCATTTTGAATACTATATGGTTGGTTTTGGGTCCAAAATCTTGCAATTGATCCCATCCAAATTGTTTCTCAGTTTCACATATTGATTTCTTGGTTCTGACCCAATAGAACTGAACTTAGATTTTTTTTAAAAAAACCGCCGAACTTAGATTTTTTTTTTAAAAAAACAAATAAGATATTATTGGGAATCAAATTAGGAACTTTAAGAATACCTTATAAGTTATCCACCATCCTTGTTAAAGATTTCTAATGTTAGATTAATCAATAAATATTACATATATCATTTTATTTAACATGATTAAGGAAATTTGGATTGAATTTTTTTATTTATCATCAGGCTATTAATTGGGTTGCAGATATTTTTTACATCTTTTGGAGATTTTAAGTCAATGTTAGTATTTATATTTGATGTATGCTGAAAACTAATTTGATTTGGTATGATATCTATGTAGATACTTAAAATTTTTAATTTATGTTTATGATTTTTTTATTATGGTTGTTAGAAATATATATCTTTTGCACTTTTACTTTTGATTACATAGATGGTTATATTTATTAAAAATTAACATATTAATTATTTTAAGTGTTAAGTTTGTTGACCCTTGAATTGATTTTGATGATTACAAAATATTTAATTGACTCTTTAATTGCTTAGAATTATTGCATGAATATGTGAGTTACCTTATTTCTCCTCTTAGCTAGCTTTCCCCACTTGCTAGCTAATTTATTTCTCACTCACAATGTGCCTAGCCGAACCATGCATAAATAGAGTTGTCTTAGAAGCTAGCTTATTCCTTCCATCAGTTAGCTGTTTTCCTTTGCAAGCTAGCTATCTATTGCTAATTTTTTTCCACTTGGCCGCATGCTTTGTTGAAGGAGTTAGCTTGCAAGCTAACTTGTTTCATCCATTCCATCTTACGTAGCATGAAAACTCCTTGGTATAGCTAGCTATGTGTTAGCTATCCTTTCATCCAGTTAGCTAGGTAGCTAACTTGTTTTGGGCGTTTTTCCTTGGCAGTGAGCATGATAAAAAGAGTTAGCTAGGTAGCTAACTTGTCCAAGCTTTTCTCCTTGCTACGTTTCATGAAAAGCATCCTTGGAGTTAGCTATCTAGTTAGCTACCTTTGTCATGAATTGAGTTAACTTTACATCTAGCTAACTAACAAGCTAACTAGCTTTTTGCATGATAGAATACCTTTTAAAATAGCTAGCTGGTTAGTTAACTTCTTTCCTCCCTTTTTCAAATCAGCCGCATGAATTCTAAATAGAGTTAGCTCACAAGCTAACTATCTTTTTATCATGGCTTCACACCTTTATGGATAGCTAACTTATGAGTTAGCTGGATGACAAAATTCCTTTTCATGAAACCATCTCCCGTAGCTTTTATTGAGAAAGCTAGCTTACAAGCTAACCATCTTTTCATGATTCCCTTTGGGAGTTAGCTTATAAGCTAACTATATTTATTTTTTTCATGGCTTGGGAGTTAGCTATTTTGTCATGAATAGGTTTGCCTTTTTATAGCTAACTTATGAGTTAACTATTTTTGAATTGTTTTCATCCTAGCCGCATGAAATTTTTGAATTGAGTTAGCTATATAGCTAACTATCTTTTTACATGGCCTCATACACCTTTTCATAGCTAACTCATAAGCTAACTAGTTTTAAATTTATCTCTGGTCATGAAACCGTTGGATTTTTTCTTATATGGCTAGTTAGCTAAAGAGCTAACTAGTTTGTGCCTTAGTTAGCTCCATAGCTAACTACCTTTCCTTTATAGCATGAAACCATGGCACTTAGCTAACTTGTTTCTTGCTCTTTGTTGCTAGCCGTGGGATGTTGAAAAAGAGCTAACCATATAGTTAGCTACTTTTATTCTCCTCCCTTGCATTGATGGTTTGAGGGCTGATCACTTCAGCCATGGGACTTTGGAAACAAGCTAGCTAGCTTGGGAGAAAAGCTAGCTTACTGGTTTCTCTTTTTTTCCCATTGTTGGCCGGACGTTTCTCTTTGGGAGTTGCTGAAAATTTATTTCAGCCAACCTTATTTTAAATGCTTACTCTCTCTCTCTCATTTAATGCTCTTTCTCTCTCTCATTTCTATTTTGATGAATGCTAACTGTTTCCTTTTGATTATGGACAGGAATCCCTCACTAGCAATGGGTTTAATGCTTTCATCATTTGGGAAAATATTTCAAACTGTTTTATTTCTTCCCATTTTTCTTTTCTTCTATTTACCAATGAATCTAACGGATAGTTTCTTGATTGGTTTAAATAGAGATGTTCAGAAGAAAACCTTGACGAATTTCTTATATATTTTGACACATCAAGAATACAAAAGAGAGAAAAGAAAGAAATCAAAAGAGAGTGCTTATTGCTTACAACTTTCGGATCTTGAGAAGCAAGTCTTTGTGCTGCGAAGTTTCATCCTTCAACACTTGCTCAAAAATCGTCCAAGCCCTTGAAGCAAGATTCAAATCTCAGCTGCGTCGACATTCTACATTTGCTGCTGGTTATTGCTTCTAAAAAATTGTAAAGTTCTTATTTGAATATCTGCTCATATTTGGAGCTATCTGTTTTTCTTTGATAAAACTTGTATTAGGGTTAGAGATAACCCTAGTTTCTTGATTGGTTTTCTTGTACCATTAAAATAAGAGGACTAGCCGGGAAGGCTAGGGGATTGGCTTCCTTGTGCCAGTAAAACAAGAGGACTAGCCGGGAAGGCTAGGGGATTCGGCTGCCTTGTGCCGTAAAAACAAGAGGACTAGCCGGGGAAGGCTAGGGGTTGTAATCGTTGTGATACGATTAGTGAAATTCTCAAGGGTTTTTGGGGAGTGGATGTAGGAGCCGAGTTTGGCACCGAACCACTATAAACCTTGCTGTGTTTGTGTTTGATTGATCTGTGTATTTTTTATTTTGTGCACTCCACTACATCGCTGCGAATTAACTTTTGATTAAGAACATATCTGCGTTAGTCAATATCATCCATTGAATTAATTTTTAAAATACCCAATTCACCCCCCTCTTGGGCTACTACGTCTGGGCAACATTAAGCATATTTTTTTTTCTTCTATAGTCTTTTATGATTATGAAAAGCAAGGGATTTTTTGATTCAAGTTAATTTTGTTGCTTTTATAAACTTTTGATGTAATTTATTGGACATATTATATATATTATTTAATATTCATCTAAAGTAAAAGGGAAAAAATTAAATAATATTTATTAATATTATAAGTTTTTAAGTATTTTATGATGGCTTTCAACCTTTCACTTAACCTTTATAACTATAAAAAGAACCTTTAATATATTAAAATAAAAAAGTAAAAAAAATTCAAGCTAATACAAATAAAAAAGCAAATAAGTTCTCCATTGTAATGAACAAAAAATTGATCTGATCTGGTTGAATTGTTTCTAGGATAGGACCGATTTAGTTTTAGATCCAAAATATTCGAATCAAATTTAATTATTGATTTTTAGTTTTGACCTGAAATCGATACGCACTTGCTCATCTCTACTTTACAATATATAATAAGTAAGTTTTTTCCATCTTTGGACAACAAAAATAAGAATTTATAAACCATTAAATTTTTTTTTGTAACTTGAAGAACTATTTCAGGGATTTATGCACCATTTTTGGACAACAAAAATAAGAATTTATTTTGTTAAATAAATAAATTTTTGGATTTTTATTTTGAAAATCTGAATCAATATTTTACATAGATTCCAGGTAGATTTTGGTGGATTTATTTCTAAAAGTGATTTGCAAAAGATTCAAAATATCTTTAAATTAGAACAAAAATTAAAATCTTTTTTTATACATATATTAGCAAACACTAGAGTATAAAGAGAATTCATTCTTAGCTTGTTAGGAAATTATATTCGAAATTATACAAAAAAATATTACTAATTGCACATAAAAATTTGAAAAATAATTGCAAAAATCAAACAATAATAGCAATTTAGAAGGCATGCTTGGATTGAATCTTATAAGCAAATCATTCTAAAGATGTATTTTACCTCTTATGTAAGTATTTGGCAAGATCATCCTAACGATACCATAGAATTGCCTCAACCTAAAGCTTTCCATCACAATCACAATCACAAAGGTTAGATCTAATAACTATTTAGTTACCAAATTTTATTTTATTATCAATCCAAAACGCTCAACTAGGCTTCAAATTAATGCAAGTATACTTAAAATATCCAATATGAGATTATTTAAATAGAGATTTTAAAAATTAAGATATTTTGAAAAGATATTAATATTTTTAAAATAACATTAGCATGAGAATCTCAAGATAAATTAGAAAAGAAGGGATTCTTTAAAATAATACAATAAGATAGAGTAAGGGTGATGAATTGGTCTAAATGAGAGAGCTGAAGCTATGTTATTATCAAAAAAAAAAAAAAAAAGAAAAATAATTCTCGAGCTCTTCACCCTTTGGCGACTTTGTGAAGTTTAACAACACAAAAAGAAATGTGAGGTAAAAGGGGGCAGATAAAAGTTAAATAAATAATCATGATCAAAGTTAAAACTCCATCAAATATTCAACAAGTGTAATTATGTTAGGTAGAAAGTGACTAACTTTAATTGCTTGGCTTCCGGTTAACTTCGAACTAGATTGCATAAATAGGTTGCCATCAAAGTAATGGCAGAAATATTAGCAATGTTTGCCAGCTAGCGAAGTATAGTCATCTGCCCTCAGAATGATGGGCGAATTACCAGACTGTACTGCGATTTGTGGCGATCAGTCCAATAATTTCCTTTCAAAATTCAAACTATATATTGTTCATAAAGATTGAAAAACTACTGTCCTCTAATTTTATCTTAGTTATTAATTTCAGATGTAATGAATTCATTTCGATCTAGAATAGTGTGAATCATCGTCTGTACAAAAAAAAAAAAAAAAAAAATTATATATTATTCCTATGGGAGAATTTATTGATGGAAAATTTCTAGCCTAGCCTCTAAGCATCGTTGCATTACAGAGCTTGGTTGAACGATGGGACGGGTCCCAATAATCGGCGGTTGGATCCATCCATTTGACGTTGGATAAATAAAATACCATTTTAGCGTCGGGTTTTGGCGGCCATTGGTGGTGTAAAAGATTAATGTTTGAATGGTTGCATCGCGCAGTGCTGTTGGGTTTGCCGCAGGCAATGAGGCGAACGCTAGACCGGCTGATAAATATGAATAAAAAAAAAAGTTCACAATTCCAAAATGGGTCGCCCTCCGTCAGCTAAACCCTTTCATCTCCTCCTCCTCCTCCTCGTGGTTGTGATGCCTCCATCAATGATTCATGCTGCCGCGGCTTAAGGGAATTACTTACGGACATGAAGCCAGCGAGCCATCAATCTTACATGAAGCGCAGGTCTGCATAAAACCCTAGCTCTAGGTTACGAATATTCCTCCTCTTGATTGTTTCTTGGATTCCTTGTGCAAACGTTAGGATGCTCTCACCTCGGCACGATCGATTTTCTTTGAATGAATCATTCATGGAAACGGAAGATTTCTTTTGTCAATTTCGCATAAATGTTTTTCCACACAAAAAAAAAAAAAAATTTGAATATACGCTTTAGTAGTTGGTCCAGATAATAAACGTAGCACGTGTCACCATATTTCTATTTTATTTATTGGATATTTTCTCTGAAACAATCCGAACCATCTGTGTTGATCGTTCCTGCTCTCCTCCCAGTTCCTCTGGAACATCCCCTAGTTGTAATTACTTAACTCACCTCAAAGCCACATTGAGAGCTGTAAGGGTTGTGCTGGGATGGATCCGACTAGGTTGGATGTGGTCCGTTGAAGATCAAACGCTTCTCCAATCCAAAAACGTTTTCCTTTTACCGAAACTTTAAAGTCAAGTGTTTTAATGGGTTGCTGTGATGAGTTGGGGTCCCTGTTTTTCTCTGCTTACCGGTCTGGTTACCCAGCTGTATGAGGTTGTAGTTTTTGTTTGTCAGGCAATTTGGATTCTGCTTATGAGGTTGGGTGTTTCTGGTCCTTGTGTTTGTAAGGCTATTTAGCACCCAATATTGCTCTCTTCTGGTCTTTTTCCCCTTCTGTTTTCCTTGCTTGTATGAATTCATCTTAGTGAATTGGTGGCGACCTTGTCACCATTCTATTATTCAAAAAAGTATAAATTAATCAATCAATGAATCAATCAGACCAACACAGACACAAATGCTGCGAGGAAAATTTATAAACAAACTACACTTGGTACCATAGAAATAATATTTTGAAGCTATCATCTTCCAGCTGATTGAACCTTCCATTGCATGAACTTCCATTCATACAAGTTGTTATTCTTCTGTGATAAATTTGATAACTCTTTGGTGCAAAGGTCCACTGATTGAATAGATGCTAATTCTCGATAAGACTATCATGTTGTTATAACAGGCCTTTTGAAATGATTATTCACCATGGTACATGGCTGTTATTTGGGCAGTCCTGCATCTGGATCTCTTAATTTGATAATAACTATTAATAATAAAATACATATAATCACAAAAATTTTGGGCCATATAGTTATGTTAGTGTCAATGTAGTAAAATATATGGTTTCAGGTCCCATTGGAACATCCTATGGAATGTTGGGACATGGTTGCCATCTCAAGTGTTGAAATGGGTTGCTGTCTCAACCATCAGGACGGGACTGCCCCATTGTCATCCCAGCTTCCCAATCAGCATGTCTTGAGACACCCTTGGTTCAAAGTGTCGGAATGGGAGAGGACAGTGGCGTGTCTTGTTTCATGAAAAATCAAGATGACTCTGTCCCACGGGATTTAAAACCTTAGTAAAATATGCTAGTTTTAAACAAATATTAGAACTTTGATATATTATAAATATTGAGCACTGAATGCCTAAGTCTTTTGACTTTGGATTTTCACATGTACTCAGCTTTATTGTATCGAAATAAATGGCATCACCTAGAGACTGCATCAAATTTTTTGTAAACATCTGCTTATATCCATATCTGTCAACACTAATCACTTACTGGAAAGTTGTTACTAGTATGCCAGATATATCTACTAAGCATGGGAAGCAGCACTCTTGTTAATCATAACTTTTCTTTGTTTTTTTTAAAATCTGCAACTGCATGAAACCAAGCATAATATTTTTGGATCTACAAATGTGTAATTTTATAGGGAGAAATATCTAGCATATTAATATGTATTAGCCACAAAATTATTCAAGAGCCCTATTTGTCCTTTTTCACATGTAGAACATATTTAAAAACTTAGTTGGCCAAAATGGATACAACAGAGTTAGGGTCTTTCTAATTAACAAATTTCAGTGATTTCTTTGAGAAAGTAAACTTGTTGATTCACTAGAATGACAATCTTATTCTCTAGAGCAGTAATGACATATCCCTTACTTGTCCTTGCGTATCTTTTAGTAGAAGTTATTTTGTTTAAAACAATTTTTGTATCTAAACATAGAGAAACCATAGTTTCCTCTAAAATAGAGATGCTATGTATGTATATCTTACATTAAAGAGATGCGAAACCATATGTGCATTACATGCACTGAAGGGATCATTGAGGAGATACAAATCTGCATCATTATATTATACTCTACTTATTTGTAACTTTTGTTTCTGTTCTTCGCTGAAGTTGAGCCCTCCTTGACAAGTTTTTGTGAGATCACTATGTTGAAATTATTGATATCTTGATCCAACATACATGGTTTGATTGCTTATTATATCTAGTCTTGTCCAAGGCCTTTCCAAACATTATATTGCCATTCATGATTCTAATTTATATCCAAATTGTTTGGGCTACATAGAAAGTTGAATTTACATTTCTTAAGCACACTAACAAGTGTTACAAGTGTTATGTCATGGCCCAAACACACCACTCAAGCTGGGCATGTGACAAGGCCGCATATTCTATGGGGCATGGCCCCAAGGAATTTACAAGGCCTTGAAACCTATATAAATCTAAATAATTTAGAGAAAATATAGTGTAAGTATCATTTCAAAATAAAGTAACAAGATTCCACCATTAATAGATGAGCATAAGTTGACTACCTACAAGATTTCAAAAAATAAAAAATGGTATAAGGTACATTCTAAGTGTTCCATCTCTCACAAATAACGTAGACCATATTGGAGTGCTAAGTATCTTGTGGGTTTGAAAAGAAATAAAAGGATATGATCCAATACACGCACACACATGCGCACACACACACACGCAATTAACCATGAAATTCATAATCCAATTAACTACTACTTGAATTCTCATATCTACTACTCAATAGGTCATGATATTATGGCGCATCATACACAATCAAAATGATAACTCCATTTACCAATTGTTCAAATAAACAATTCATTATCATTTTATGATCTTATTGACTATGGTTGCATTTAGCAAGTAGTGTGGGTGGAGGAGAGATCGGAGAAGTGAAAGAGCAGGAGATGGGAGTTGGTGGAAGAATCAAGGTTGAGCCGTGGGGTCGGGCCGGTGAAGATGGGGGGAAAGTGGGTTCAAGCATCTTGCTTATGCCCTAGACTTTGCCCAACCCCTTCGATTGGATCTAGGCCAGCCCTTTGGGCTAGGCCTTACACTTTAATATGTTGAATATGATATTATATGCTTTTTCTATGTTGTTAATTCTTGAATTTATTAACAAAAAAGTAATCTATCCTGCTCTAAGATATTGATAAAATTTGATGTTTCATTGGCTATGAGTTCCCATGGTGGTTCAAAACTTGAATCCAAAATTGTTGAATATCTAAAAAGCCTAGTTTTTTTACAAAGAAGATTGTGAAATGCCAAACCAACTTCATTAGGATAATGTATGATAAACTACAAGAAGAATGTAACAAGCAGAAAAAGTAAAAGAAACAATATTTAAGGTACATCACAGACAAAATCAAGAGCATGAAACATGGGAAGATTTGTTTAGTGGAGTAATTGGTTGTACATTAAGGCTTGTTCATAGTAAAATTGATTTTATATCATAGGAGATAATCCTATTGGGCTTTAGATTGTGGCACATGAGTTCATTTGGAATCCAAGATTGGTGGACACTAGTGAGAATTGATGGTCTAGAACTAAGTGGATATGAATCTCATAGCTTCTCATGTAATCCATGCTCTTGCTTTTTGCTAGTGCTTGGTTCATGTTTGATTCATAATTTGACTTATCTCTCTATGTTTTCCTCTCCATCTCAATCTCTAGCATTTTGTTCGGTTGCACTTTCATTATATTTCAATTAACTTATTGGAGCAACTAAGGATCTTAATTATGGACAAGAGCTGGATGAATCAGCCTAGGTAATCCATTTAGAACTTCTTTCATCCTAGTTATGGAACCCATTTTCAGAAAAGCATTGCTTCGACATGCCTTTTTCCTTCCATATCTAATTTTATAGGGCAAGGATGCATAAACGTAGGGAGTCATTATATTCCTAGAAATTGCATTTGCTAATATATTTGCATGGGAATAGGATTGCATGTCCATGTAAGAATTGTAATATTTGTTTCTGGAAGTCTTGAAAAGATGTGCATGAACATCTCACAGGTGATGGATTTGTAAGGGGTCAAGTGGATGTACCATGGAGAAGCTGCATCTTCTTCTATGTTTGATAATGTCTCATCCACAAGATGATTTGAATCAATTTGATGGTATGCATGATATGTTGCTTGATGTATTTATAATGCTGAATCTGAATGGTGGGGTATGTGATTAAAACAACGTCCATATAGAGGAGCCCAATGTTGAAGCCAGGGAATTCTATAAATTGATTGAAGATGCTAATTAAGGACTACATATAGGGTGTAAAAAATTCAGCAACATGGCCTTTATTATTCAGCTCCTCCATATGAAGTTCTTGGTGGGTGGAGCAACATTTCGTTCAACTTGTTGCTCAAGTTGCCGAGTAAGGCACTTCTAGGAGGTGAAACATTGCCAGGATCCTTTATGATGCAAGGAAGATGGTTGAAGACCTTAAATTGGGTTACAGAAAAACTCATGCATTCCCATTGAAAAGAATTCTCTCAGGTTTCATGATGTGCTATGTGTGGTGCATCTAGATGGAATGCAGTCGAGAAATATCTGGATTATGATGCAACAGCCTCTTCAATGGGTGATTGCAAAATATCTACAAAAATTTTATGTCACTTTCCTTCGAAACCAAGGCCTCAAAAGCTATGTATGTCATCAAAAACTTCTTTCAAGACTTGGCATGTGGATGGTTACACAAATGATAGAATGTTAAGATATCTAGCTGACTTTCCACCATGGAAGACGTTTGACTACTTGCACTCATCTCTTTTTAGAATCTCATAATGTTAGACTTGGTTTAGCTAGTGATGATTTCAACCCCTTTTAGAAGATGAACATTTCTTATGGCACATGGCTTGTCATTTTGATACCATAGAACCTGCCTGCATGGCCTAGCATGAAAGCAGCTATGTTTCATACCTTCTTTGTTGACTGATAGGCCATCTGCACTTGAAAACGATATAAATGCGTACTTGTAACCTCTTATTGATGAGTTAAAGGAATTATAGGGAGTTGGAGTAGAAACTTATGATGCTTCATTCAAACAAAATTTCTAAATGCATGTAGCAGTGTTGTGGATCATCATTCACTTCCCTGGTTATGCTGCCTTGCTGGGATGCAAAACTAAATGATGCTATGCTTGCCCTTCTTGCCACAAGGATTCTTGCTCTAATTGTTTGGAATTTGGATGAAATACTACTATATGTATTGTTATCAATTCCTGGAGTTCGATCATAGATTTCATACTCAAAATGATTCTTTTAGTGATATGGAAGTGGAATGACCTCCTCTTTTGTGGCTTGCATGCTCTGCAATTGCACGGTTTTAGCATCATATTTGGAAAGCGCATTCGTGACATAATTGGGAGAAGGAAAAGGAATGATATTGCTAGTTTGCCAGGAAACTAGAAGAAGAAGAGCTTCTTCTTTTTATTAGTTTACTTGGGGAATTTACCATTATGTCACAATTTGGATATCATGCATACTGAGAAGAATGTGTGAGACAATATGCTCTGGACTTTATTTGGTGACAAGAAAACAAAGGATAACGTAAAGATCATGTTGACCTGGAGGTTATAAGCATAAGGCAAGAACTGCATCCAAAGCAAATTGAAGGTGGGAAAGGAAGAAAACATATTTGCCTCAAGCTTTTTCATGACTTAAAAGGAAAAAAATATGTTTTGTAGAGCATTGAAGAGTATAAAAGTTCTGGTTGGTTATATATCTAACATATCATGATGTTGAATGCCAAAGAATGCAAAATTCATGGGCTTATTGATGCAACTATTTCTTCTATTATCTATAAAATGAGCCTTTCCAAGAAATGCCAGCTTGGTCTTGGTTGAGTTGGGCAACTTCTTTAGGGAACCACGCTCCAAAGTAGTTTGGGTAGCAGATATTCAACAATTGGGGTCTTGGATTACCCTAGCATTATGCCATTTAAAGAATATTTTTCCTCCCTCTTTGACGCAATGGTTCATTTGCCCACACATCTAGCAAGTGAGGTCTAGATTGCTGGGCTGGTATATTATAGAATGTAGCTTATTATTGCCTAAGTATATGTGCTGATATTACGTAAATAGGCTAAAATCTTATGTTCATAACAAAGTCACCCATTTGGTTCAGCCGTAGATCGTTACATTGTAGATTCATGTTTACTATTTTGCTAATAATATTTACATCGTGTTGAGACAATGTTTAATAGGCCAAAAAGGAATTATGATTATAATGTAAGCCAACCAGGAAAATTCACAAGCTGGGCAGGCTTTAGGGAAGGTTGATTCATATGCACTGGATCGAATGATTATAATATAGGGACACTGTTCTTGTTAGTTGTCCTTTGGTTGGCCCATATCTGAAGTAAGATAATTATTTGAACTTCCAATAACATTTTTGGTATGTAAGGTGAGTCATATTGCCTTGGCCTTATTTGGACTAATTTTGAACTGTAGGATAGCACCTTGCAATACTTAGGGGTGCAGCAAGATTCAATAAATGTTTTCATGATGAGATATTCCATGATTGGTTTAGAGTCCATATAAATGTTGAATTTCAAAGTTTATTCTATTGGTTAAGAGATTTGGGACCAACATTTTGTTATCATTTTTTGGATCCTTAAATAAGTCGAAGAGCTGGTTAAGCTGGGGGATGAACATGCACCAGATTGAGTGGCTAGCATGAGGTCATAACGATGCGGCTAGCATGAGGTCATAACGATGCGGCAACATGATTCACAGGTTTATCATTAATGACTTTAGATTTTGCACTTAAGCTTGTGAAAGAAATAAGAAGACTTAGCACAGTGGAGTTGTCGTGACAGCAGAAACATCGAGTTTTGCAAGTGTCAAGGATGGAAATCTGGTCACAAGAGATGTCACCTACTGTGGTGTTGTAAATGACATTATTGAGTTGAATTACTATGACAACTGTAAGTTTGTATTGTTCAAGTGTGACTGGGTAATGTTACGGTTCATGGTAGGGGAATCAAAAAGGATGAATTGGGATTCACACTTGCAAACAAACATCGAGTTTTGCAAGTGCCAAGGATGGAAATCTGGTCACAAGAGATGTCACCTACTATGGTATTGTAAATGACATTATTGAGTTAAATTACTATGACAACTGTAAGTTTGTATTGTTCAAGGGTGACTGGGTAATGTTACAGTTCATGGTAACGGATTCAAAAAGGATGAATTGGGATTCACACTTGCAAACTTTGGACAATTGCTGAGTACTGGTCAACATTTGTTTGATGAATCCTTCATGCTACCATCTAAGGAAGAGCAGGTTTTCTACGTGCAAGACACTATTAAGAAAGAGTGGCACATGGTTATTAAGAAAAAGCCACAAGACAACATGTGTTTGAGATGAATAGGGAAGTGGATGAAGTTGATAGGGACACACTGGGAGATTGAGCCAAACCTGTAAAAATTTTAAAAGATGTTGCAATTGGACTAGAGAAGATGCTCCTCGAACAATAATTGATGCTAGTTTGATGAATGCTTAGGCAATGGAAGTGGATGAAGAAGATGACTGAGTTTGACGATTGAGATAGCAATTACTTAAATTCTAAACGATTGAGATTGGATGAAGAAGCTGACACTATAAATTTGTGTTTAAAGACTATCATTCAATTCTAAACAAATGAAAACATTTTTCATGTTACTGTGTTTTTATTGGCAATGTGATTGTAAGAACTACCTTTTTGAAGCCTTCTAATACATTTGGAGTTCAAGGTGGTAAAATTTAATGTACATCTTTCAATTATATTGAGCTTTAAGTTGATCCTGATCTGTTATTTCTTATGTACAACTCTTGCATTTGCTACCTTGATTCTGTAATGGTCCCTGATTATTATTTACCTCAATTGGTATTTTATTATTTACCAAGGTAAAACTTAGGATCAGCTGCAGACAATATTTACCATTGCTTTTTTTTTTGCTGTAATATATATATATATAGAAAAAAAAAGAGTTATCAAAATGTATATAGAATTGATAAAAGATATGTACAATATAGCAATAACTATTGTTAAAACAACAATAAGAGAAACTAGTGAGTTTTCAATTAATGTAGGTTTACATCAAGGATCTGCCTTAAGTCCATATCTTTTTGTATTAGTTATGGATGAATTAACCAAACATATTCAAATGATATCCCATGGTGTATGTTATTTGTAGACGATATAGTATTGATTGATGAAACTAAATTTGGAGTAAATGCTAAGTTAGAGATTTGGAGAGAGGCTTTAGAATCTAAAAGTTTTAAGATTAGTAGAACTAAAATTGACTACATGAAATGTAATTTTAGTGGAAGTAGAAATACAAATGAAGAAACAATGATGATTGCAAGCCAAGAGATACCAAGGAGTAAAAAATTTAGGTATTTGGGATCAATTATCCATCAAGAAGGTAAAATAGGTGAAGATGTGAATCATAAAGTTAAAGTATGATGGATTAAGTGGAGGAGTGCTTTGGGAGTATTGTATGATTGATACATCCCATTAAAATTGAAAGAAAAATTTTATAAAACCGCTATTAGGCCAGCTATGCTATATGGAACAGAGTGTGTTGTGCAATACTGAAATATGCGAATAAATTAAGTGTAATAGAAATGCGCATGTTAAGATGGATATGTGGTAAAACTTAAAAGATAGAATTAGAAATAAACATATAAGAAAAATGATAGGAGTAGCCCTAATTGAAGATAAAATTAGAAAAAATCGATTACGGTTGTTTGGATATATACAACGAAGACCTTTGGATGCTCTAGTTAGAAAGAGTGATTTTTTAACAATCCATGGTAAGGATAGAGGTAGACCTAAATTAACATGGACATAAATAATTAAAAAAGATATAACTATTTGTAATTTGAATGTCGACTTAGTCCTAAATAGAGCGGAGTGAAGGAAGCATATTCATGTAGCCAATCCCATGTAGTTGGAAAAGGCTTAGATGAGTTGAATTGAGTTTTTTTTTTTGCTGTAATATATATATATATATGAATTTTGTATTTGCTTATTGCTCAAAATGAATAATTCTCTTAAAATGGTTTCAATAGGTGGGTGCATGCAAAATTTGCAATGAGATGTGATAATAGGAAGTTTGGACCAGCAACGGGCACCTTGTCCACCATGTTTAGGTATCAGCCCCAAGTTCCTTCAGCTCATGACCAGCCACAGCTGCAGCTTTCTCCAAATTCTAGCCAGGAACAGCGTCAGTTGGATGGAAGAGTTGACAAAGTGAGAACCTGAAGGCAACCAAGATATCATTTCGTCAGAGGACATTTATGCACAAGTCATGTTCAGGGAAAGACATATGTCAGGAGAGTGGGGAATCGTGTTTGTCCCTGTGATTTATGGGGGCTCGCAACCTAGAATTATGTAGGCTCAAAGGAGAGCAGATGTAGATACGGAAACTGTGAAGAGTAAGATGGAGCTTATGGGGAAACCAAATGTTGCAAGGGATCGAGAGAAAATTGAAATGGAGAAAATTATGGAGAAAAATTACCATGACCTCAGGCTGCTGTGATGACGGTGATACAAATTATACAGTGTAGGCCAACTGAGGCATACCAGCTGAGTGATATACATGCTGAGATTGACCCATCAAGAGGTATAGAGGTAAGTACTATACTTGTTCTATTAGGTTTTAGTTATAAAAGTATTCATGTGAAAGTAACCATGTACTTATTTCTTTCCAATAGGTTCCTGATGCTTCTTTAAAGCATTATGAGGATTATGAATATCCTTCATGACAAATTGGCTTGTCATCATCCAATCATGTGGTTACTTTGAATCAGGTAGTCCCATCTCTAATGCAGTTTGATATACAAAAAGGTTCTGGTTAATCGAATTTCATGTTTAGAATATTTTGTTAAGATAAATCCATGATCAGCGCTTGTATTAAAGGAAAATTGATATACATATGATTAATCTGATACTTGTTTATGTTTCTTGTCAGAAAATGACAGTTTGAAAGTGAAAATTGACATCACATTATTTCTAAATGGCTTTCATGATCAGCTTTATCATTTGCACTTTAAAGCAGTTTGTAGCAGCCATCACATAACTTCTTTCTTTAATTCCCTCTTCAACCATTGCCAATTATAAGAGTGATGTTCCATCATGGATTGGGCGGAGATTTACACCGTTCATGGAACTACGAGAACATCTCAAGTACAGGATGCTACCTGTTGTCTTGTGTGAACCCATCTTATACCCAGTGTCATCTAAGTACATAGGCATGGCTCAATAGATCAACATTTGCATATGGATTCCCTACTGTATGACTTTAGAACAAAATATTAACAGAGGAAAATATGAACAAAACGATAAAACTGATTGTGCAATTTGTAGCACATTGAGATCCATTTTATTGTTGGCGCATTCCTGCACAGCCCAACTTTCAACTTATTTGCACCTACAACTAAACTAGCCTGATAAAAAATTAACACATCCATGTACGAAAAATGCAACTTTCAAGACAAGCATAGAAAATTAAGCATGAATCTGGAACGAAACTCTCAATGCACTACTAGAATAGCTCCTATTTTTTGGAGTTTTTTTTTGAATAGGTTTGTAGACAATATTGTCTAACTGTAAAATTAGATCTGACACATCACATGACCCACTTTTTAATATGATAACCATGCTTAGTTGTCGAAAGCTGTTACATCTGGGGACTTGGCCCAAATTACAAAGCAACGGAAGAATTTGTCAAGCAGGGGAGTCAGGTTGCATATAAGTTTGAAACAAACTGGGGGGCATTGTTAGTTTTGAAAGTATGAAATGGCATTATCGTCAAATTTGAACCAATGGATGGAAAAGCCTCAGCCTATAAACCAACGATATGACAAATGGGTGTTCAAATATTCTTTCTAAACAGAAACTAGGAGTACTTGTTCTTGTTTTTCTTCCAAAGATCAGTCAGGAAAAGGCTCATTGGGGGGGGGGGGGGGGGGGGGGGGGGGGGTCCAACTTGCCCTCATCTTTGGCTTTTAGACAAGTTATCATTACCCTGACAATAAAATAGATACCAACTTCTTCATGCCTAATTGATGTTAATTATTACTGTTTAATTAATTATAGGGAAATTGAGCAAAGAGGTTGGGCATAATAGTGTCCCATTAATAAGGCAAATGTTTTGTCTATAAATGTATTCTTTTAATTATTTCTTTTTCTGTTTATATATACTCAACTCAACTCATCTAAGCCTTTTCCCAATTACATGGGGTCGGCTACATGAATCTACTTCCTCCACTTTGCTCTATTCAGGACTAAGTCGATATCCAAATTACAAATAGTTATATCTTTTTTAATTATTTCTATCCATATTAGTTTAGGTCTATCTCTACCTCTATACTTACCATGGATTGTTAAAAGATCACTCTTTCTAACTAGAGCATCTCAAGGTCTTCGTTGTATATGTCCAAACCATCGTAATCGATTTTCTCTCATTTATCTTCAATTGGAGCCACTCCTATCATTTCTCTTATATTTATTTCTAATTTTATCTTTTAAAGTTTTGCCACATATCCATCTTAACATATACATTTATGTTACACTTAATTTATTCACATGTTTTAGTATTGCCCAACACTCTGTTCTATATCATAGTTGGTCTAATAGCGGTTTTATAGAAATTTTTTTTAATTTTAATGGGATGCATCGATCATACAATACTCCCGAAGCACTCCTCCACTTAATCGATCCTGCTTTAACTTTATGATTCACATCTTCACCTAATTTACCTTCTTGCTGGATAATTGATCCCAAATACTTAAATTTTTTACTCTTTGGTATCTCTTGGCTTGTAATCTTCACTGTTTCTTCATTTGTATTTCTACTCCCATTAAAATTATATTTCATGTATTCAGTTTTAGTTCTACTAATCTGAAAACCTTTCTCTAAATCTCTAGCTTAGCATTTACTTCAGATTTAGTTTCATCAATCAATACTATATCATTTACAAATAACATACACCATGGGATATTATTTTAAATATGTTTGGTTAATTCATCCATAATTAATACAAAAAGATACGGACTTAAGGCAGATCCTTGATGTAAACCTACAGTAATTGAAAACTCACTAGTTTCTCCTATTGTTGTTTTAACAATAGTTATTGCTCTACCATACATCTTTTTATCAATTCTATGTACCTTTTAGTAACTCCTTTTTTTTCTAAAATCATCATATTATTTTTCTAGGTACTCTATCATATGCTTTTTTTAAATCAATAAAGATCATATAAAGGTCTTTTTTCTTTTTTCTATATCTCTCCATCAATCTTCTTAATAAATAAATAGCTTTCATGGTCGATCTTCTAGGCATAAATCTAAATTGATTATTTGACACTAAAGTTTCAGCTCTTATTCGATTTTTATTACTCTTTCCTATAATTTCATTGTATGACTCATCAGTTTAATCCCTCTATTATTTGCACAGTTTTGAATTTCTCCTTTATTTTTATATATGGATATTAATATGCTTTTTTTCAATCATCTGACATTCTTTTAGTTGCTACAATCCTATTAAATAAATTGGTTAACCACATGATTCCAATTTTTCCTAAGCCTTTCCAAACCTCAATAGGGATTGCATCTGGCCCTAATGCCTTTGCATTTTTAATTTTACTCAAAGCCTTTTTAACCTCAAGCATGCTAAATCTACGAAAAAAATTATGTTCATTTGTTACTCCTAGGTTATTACATTCTTCTACCCTTAAATTTATTAAATTATTTTTATTTAATAATTTTAAAATAACTTTTTCATTCTTTTATTTTTCTTCTTTTACTAAGACTCTTTCATCTTCATCCTTAATACATTTAATATAGTACAGATCTTTTATTTTCTTTTCTCTTAGTTTTGCTAGTTTATGTATAATCTTTTACCTTCTTTCGTGTTTAGTTTATTTTCTGTTTATATATATATAAGATAATTTTTACATATACATAGTTCTGTCATTATTTTCAACATATTACCTAATCTTGATGATTTTCTGTTATTAAATGCAAGATTTCATTTGTAGGGTGGAATTGAAGTTATTCTATTGGATTATAAGAAACTCTACAATAAGAAGGTGGTGGCTGGAACTCTCTTTAAGTAGAAATTCAAGCCAAATTGTTGGGAATAATTTACTCAGACATGAGTTTTGTGAAGTTTTTGTCTTAGCGGTGATGGAGCCTTATAAGTCTTTAATAAGGCCTTACCAATGATTGAAGATAATTGGAGATGTCTGATTTTCAATCTCATGATCTTGGCTTAAGAACAGTGCTTCGATTTGATTATAGTATTGATATATTTTTGTTTCTTTAATCTTGTAGGTAAGATGAGCCTAGCTAGTATTGGTGGCAAATTGATGATGCTGATTTTTTTTTTTTTTTGCATGTATATCCTTATAATATATTAAATTATGAATGTACCCTCGCAAATTTACTAGTTATATGCATACCCTTATAATATATTTGAAATTGTATGTATGTTTCAAATTTAATATTTGCATGTATACCCTTATAAATTATTCCTTTGTGTATGTATAACTCAATAAGGGAAGATGTACAAAAAGAAATAATATATGAGTATACAAGTAGTTAGTAATTTATGAGGGTATGCATGCACAAAAAAAATTATAATAGTATATGTATAAAAGGTAAATTTGAGAGGATATGAAAGTTATGTTTTTTAGCTTTTCCACACAAAAAAAGTGCTTGGATCCTACACTTGTTTTTGACATCTAAGAATATTGGATA
Source organism: Calamus simplicifolius (assembly GCA_900491605.1). Lineage (NCBI taxonomy): Eukaryota > Viridiplantae > Streptophyta > Magnoliopsida > Arecales > Arecaceae > Calamus > Calamus simplicifolius. The sequence goes on along the minus strand of UESW01004681.1, from coordinate 67,005 downwards.
TGCTTGGGATGTGCAAGAGCCGTGCTAGGCCTATAGACCTATAGTTAATCCTCATTATTACATTGAAGCTCCTTTTCTTTTAAGGAAAATACTACCAGTTTTTGGCTATTGCTAGTAATATGGATCATTGGAGTCATAAATGGCAACAAGAATAATGGTTTGTGAAGATATAAGGCCAAAACCGATCTTTTGAAACACACGCGCACACGCGTGCACACACACATATGCATGCATGTATGTATATATATACACATGTATACATACATATATGTATGTATATATACATACATACATGCTACATGTGTGTATATGTACACACACACCAAGTAAGCCTGCCACTAAACTGACAATGATAAACTAAGTATTTCAACAAAATAGATTTATTGGCGGCCAAGTTTGCCACTGAAAAGACCAGGATTATGTGGTTTAAGAAAATATGTTTACCAATAGGCAAAATCCTTGTGAAATAGCATGAGAGGAATTGAAAATTAAAATATCCCTATTTATCAATGGTTTTTGACTGTTAGAAAAAATCAGTTATTCTACATAGCTTTGAAATAAATATCTATCGATAAATGTGGTTTTTGGTATATGTTCGCTGATGAGTTTTTGGCCTTGGAATAAAATCTCACTATTATTCCTTCAGCTTCTTCAAATCAGCTGGTGTCATCTTGTAAGCGACCTTGGAGACCAGGCCTAAACCTACTACCAATTCAATACAGATTTGAATCTTTCTATCTAGTCTTAATCGCAGCAAATCCTCTACACAAACATTTAAAAACTTACAGTAGAATTATCCTCCTGCACTAATTCACCTTGTAGAGTGTCCCTCACATTAGCTAGATGATCTCTACATCTCTTCTTCAGCATCCACCTGGCCTGCAAGATTGATACCACATGTGGAGGGGCAATTCCTGTACTTCTAACAAAGCTGAACTTCAATTGACTCAAAATTTAGAACTTAACACTCTTTTGGCTAGGCAATCCGTTCCTAGTATACTGTGAAAATTCCACATCTTTGACGCCATTAGATCTGCAAAAAGAAAAAATTCTCTATCTCCTATCCTCACATAGAATTTGCAATCAACATAACCCGCAGCTGGGGATTCAACACAGATCAGTTTCCATTGGCTCAAGCACATGCCATGTTTTCTAACAAAAGCAGTGGATAAGAGAGAATGAGCAACATTTGGATCAAACAATATATCAGCATAAAACACTCCACATTGAAATGATACCTGTATTATTCTCCTTTCTTTGTAGACATGCTGCTATTCTGTGGCATACCTGGCCGCATCTAAAGCACACCTTGGTGTTCCAGTGACAGTCCTTGTCAACATGGTCACCACTACTTTGCTGAGTCTTTCCAGTCCTAACAACACTATCTGGCCTCTTGGCTGAATCTCTAGTGTTTCTACTCATTTCTACTCCTTTGATGTTGAAAGTCGCTAGGCTTAATCCTCTCCTTATATACTTGTGCTTCATTGAGTTCTCTTTCAATTAACAAGTCCTTATTTACTATTTTCATAAGTTGCTAACCCAAATGGTACCACTTCATGATTGCTGACTCAATCCCATCTCAAATTTTTGAACTTGGCTCTCCTAAACCTCTACTAGTTCTGGGTCAAATTCAGCTAGCTTAGTAAACTTAACCTCATATTGAGCCACTATTATGTCTCATGGCTTTAATAATGATGAACTCCTGCTCCTTTTGAAGTCTTATGCTTTGAGGGAAGTACTTCTCATGGAATGCTTCATGAAACTTGTCTCACGGGAATGGTTCTATGTCATGTTGATGCTTGTGTTCCACCAATTGCAACTGAACATGTGCATCTCCTCGAAGAATGTAGAAGACATGACACCATCCCATCATCTCAAAATTGCAAATGCCTTCCCTATTTCCTTCAATCAAATTGTGCCTTGAGGGGTTTGTGGTCTCCTTGAAAGCTGGTGGTGCTAAACTCTTAAGCTATGAGATACCATTACAATTCCCTCGTGGTGCTCAAATGCCCTATTGCTACAGTTGCTCTTGCTACTATTGTGTCTGCTGTTGTTGTATCTACTCTAACTAATATTTCTATTAGTTGGAGCATTCTAGAATGTTATTGCTTTGCCTGGGTGTTCCTAACAGGATTATTGATACCCTCTTGTTAGTGAGTGCCACCGGTTTCTGCTAGTTGGATGGCTCCCCAACAACATTATTAACATCTTTTTCATTTAATGTGGAACCAATGTATTGAAGGTATTCATACTTCATGTAGATGTCAAATTTTAAAACAAAATATGCATATTTATCGAAGTATTTCCAAACAAAATATGCATAACATTTGATAATAAAAGTAGATGTCATACTTTTAGATTTACAATTTTTTTATCATTTGAAACATAATTTTAATGCAATTGCATGCAATTCAAATTTCTAAAATGAGTCAACTTTTATCTTATTGGACATGAAATATTTATTCAGAGACAAATACATAAAAATCTCTAAAAAGGGCTAGTCATTTTGTCTCTTGCAAGCACAAATATATAAAACCCAACTAATCCTTAAAAATCTCTCAAGAATTTAATAGCCCAAGAATTATGTTTTCATAAAAACATGGCCATGAAAAATTTTGAAATAAAATACTAAAGTTTTTGATATCCTTAAGATCTAATAGAGTTTAACAATTTCTCGGCACTACCAAGAACACAAAGCCTGCATTGAATTGACGGATTTAATAATATGACCTAGAAATTAATTTTATAATTTTTATAAAAAAGTAAGCATAAGATATTCCATATTAAATTCTGGCTATCTTGTTGAGCTCTAAATTCTAGATTAATATTTTTTTTGAACTTTTCTTATCAATAGTTGATATTTATTATGTAAGAATTCAATAGAATTTTGTTTGGTAAGGGAATATATCCACGAAATTCAATATATAGAATTTAAATACTAAAGTATAATATGCACACAAATTAATATGCATAATTTAAGATACTAAAATAATATGTATATATATATTTAATTATTATAACTTCACTTCTAGCAATTTATTGTACAAAAATTTAATGTACAAAATTTTCAATGTTCTTGAAATACAACTAAAACTCTGGAAAAAAAAAAGGAAGAAGAGAAGAAAGTAATTTCTGTGTGTTTTTATTCATTAATCTCTTAGGTATATATACAAGCTACAAATCCTATATTAGGAAGGAAAAACTAATTACATCAAATCCCTATAAATCAGAATCAAATCGAATATATTTACTTTCTATTCTAGAAATACAGTCTATAACAATCCCTCTAAATCAGAATAAAATCAAATAATTTACTTTCTATTCTAGAAATATAGTTTGTAACACTCCCCCTCAAGCTGGAGCATAGATGTTTATCATGCCCAGCTTGCTACAAAAAGAATCAACTCGAACTCCATTTAGAACCTTTGTGAAGATATCTCCAATTGTTCTTCTGTTTTCACATATTCTATAGAAATCAAACTTTGCTGAATCTTCTCATGAACAAAATGACAATCAATCTCAATATGCTTAGTTCGTTCATAAAAGGATGGATAGATGCAATATAAAGTGCAGCTTGGTTGTCACATCATAACTTAGCTGGTATGACATCTTGAGGCTCACTTCAGTGAGGGGCTGATATATCCACATTGTTTCACACACAGACTTAGACTTAGCCATAGCCCTATATTCTGATTCCGTACTTGAACGTGAAACCACATTCTATTTCTTGCTTTTCCATGAAACCAAATTTTCTCCAATAAATACACAATAGCTTGAAGTAGATTTTTGATCTTCCTTGGATCCTGCCCAGTCAGCATCTGAAAAACATTCGATCCTAGTATGACCATGATTTTCATACATAATTCCTCTTCCATGAGCTCCTTTTAAGTAGCATAAAACTTGTTCTACAGCTCTCCAATGATCAATAGTTGGAGAAGACATACTGACTTGCCATACTAATTGAATAGGTAATATCTGGATGAGTCACAGTAAGATAGTTCAACTTTTCAACCAATCTTTTGTATCTCTCAGGATCTTCAAACAACTTACCATCTTTTGTAAGCTTCAAATTAGGAACCATTGGAGTATTACATGGTTTAGCCCCCAATTTTTCTGTTTCAAACAAATCAAGCACATACTTCCTTTGAGATAAGAAGATCCCTCTCTTATTTTTGTCACCTCAACACCCAAGAAATACTTTAGTATCCCTAAATCCTTTGTATAAAACCTGACTGTGAAGAAAAGATTTGAGAGATGAAATACCACCAGCACTACTCCCAGTAATAACAATGTCATCAACATAGACAACTAATAGGATGATACCAACTGCAGACTGCTTGTAGAAAACAGAATGATCAGATTTACTTTTCTTCATGCTAAACTTTTCAATAGTCTGACTAAACTTTTCAAATCAGGTCTGAGGACTTTGTATCAAGCCATACAAGGATTTGCGAAGATGACACTTTTTTATACTCTGATCAACAAAACCAGGTGGTTGCTCCATATAAACTTTCTCCTGAAGATCATCATGAAGGAATGCATTCTTAATGTCTAACTGATATAGAGGCTAATTATATGTGGCTGCCATAGAAAAAAATAATCGGATATAAGTAAGTTTAGCAATAAAAAAAATGTGTCAGAATAATCAACTCCATACGTTTGAGCATATCCCTTAACAACCAGCCGAGCTTTTATTATAGCAACAGTCTAATCAGGATTAACTTTAATTGCAAACACCCATTTACATCCAATAACCTTTTTACCTACAAGTAAGTGTACTAGGATCCAAGTACCATTGTCATTAAAGTATCCATCTCTTCAATTATAGCATTACTCCATCTAGGATGAGATAAAGCTTCATGAATAGTCTTAGGAATAGTGACAGAATCAATATATGCAATAAAAGAACAAGAGGATGGTGACAAATGATTATTTGACACAAAAGAAGATCTGGATAAGTACATTGGTGTTTACCTTTGCGAAGGACAATAGAAAGATCATCACTAGAACTGAAAACTAGATCCAATGACGAAGGAATTGGCGCAGGACATGAAGCAGAAGGTGTAATAACAGAAGCCAGATCGGGAACAGGAGGTTGTTGGCAGCGAGAATAAACATGTTTTATAGAAGGCTTAGAGGAAAGAAGATCGGAACTAGGTGATGTAATAGTATAGATTAGTAAATCATCATCCTCCCCTTGACTGATAGAACCTAAAGATGAAGCAAAATGATGTTTGTTCAAGAAAGATAACATCAGCTGACACAAGGTACCTGTTAAGACTGGGATAATAACATTTATGTCCTTTTTGCATACGAGAATACCCAAGAAAGATACACTTTAGAGATTTAGGATCAAATTTTGTAACCCGAGGTCGAACATCCCGGACAAAACAAGTACAACCAAATATCCTAGGTTCAATTGGAAATAATGACTTATTAGGAAAGAGGACAAGAAAGGAAGTCTCACCAGAAAGAACAAAGGAAGGCATACGATCAAAAAACATGCTGTAAAAACTGCATCAGCCCAAAATTGTTTGGGGACCTACATTTGAAATAACAAAGCTCTGACAGTTTAAAAATGTCTATTTTTTTGTTCAGCAACTTCATTTGAGATGGTGTATCTACACAAGAAGTTTGATGAATAATGCCATGTTGAACCATATAATTTTAAAAGTATTCTGATAAATATTTCTAAGCATTATCACTTCTCAAAATTTGTATAGGCACATTAAATTGAGTTTTGATTTCAGTACAAAAAGCAGTAAAATGATAAAACAATTCTGAACGATTTTTTATCAGAAATAACCATGTCATTCGAGAATAATCATCAACAAAGATAACCAAATATTTAAACTTAGTTTTAGACACAACAGGACAAGGACCCCAAACATTGGAGTGAGCTAACTCAAAAGGACACTAGCGTTTTCATTAACTTTGGGACTAGAACTGAAATGATGATGTTTGGCAAATTGACAAGACTCACAATTTAATAAAGACAGGCTAAAAAATTGGGGATAAAATTTCTTTAACATAGGCAATGAAGGATGATCCAACCGACAATGTGCTTCAAACGGGATTATAACTCTAGAACAAGCAATAAACTTTAGTACTAGTGTATCAAGAATGTAGAGGCCTCTAGATTCATGTCCTTTATCAATAATCTTCATAAGATCCTGAAATAGACAAAAATCAGGATAGAATGTGATACAACAATTAAGAGAACGAGTAAGTTTAATGATGGAGACTAAATTAAAAGATAAGTCAGGTAAACTTAAAATAGATTTCAAAGGAATTGAGGGTGTTGGAATAATTATGCTGGACCCTAGAATACGAGATGTAGATCCATTTGCTAAAGTAACTGTAGAACTAGAAGCATGTGACTTAAAAGAAGAAAATAGACTAGAATTACTTGTCATGTGTGATCTGTGGCACCAGAATCAATGATCCATTTGGAACATGAGGAAACAAGACATGTGTTCATTTTACCTCAATCAACGATGACAATAATAGGAGAAGATAAAGACTTTAGAGATTTCTGATACTGTGAAAACTTGGCATACTCATATGCAGATATTAAAATGGACTCAGAAACATCATTATTAGAGGCAACATGGACTGACTGGTTTGATTGATTCTTGTGCTGCAACTTTCTATAATCTTTTTTTATATGTCCTGGCTTATGACAATAGTAACTTATAACACCTTCCAAATCTTGTCTTTGGTACCAAGATTTTGATCATAGCTACTTGAGTCTCCCCCTCTATTACCATTTCTATATGTTGTCTTCCAGATTAAGAAGTGTGGCTAACAAGAGCACTATTAGGCTGAGTAGGAGCTAAATTTTTTATGCGGAGTATCCTACTAAAAGCTTCTTCCAAAGAGGATATCTCAGGGCTAGAAAGAAATTGAGATTTAACACCTTCAAACTTCAAACTTAAAAGGAAGATCAGCCAAGAAGCTCATAACTGCCATCTTTTCTCTTTAAGCTTGCCGAACTTTTGCATCAGTATTAAATGGAAGTAACATATTAAGTTTCTTATGAGTCTTCTTAAAATTTATAAAGTAGTCAATGAGGGATCTATCATCTTTTTCTGCACGATAAAAGGCTTGGCATACCTCGTAAGTGTGTTTGATATTTTCTTGTCAGAGTACACAAACTCCAAATAATTCATCAATTCTTTCACAAATTCACATGATTTATCAAACCAACCACTTCATTATCAATAGAATTTCGTATTTGCAAAAATAGACGAGCATCCTCTCTTAGCTATGAGATTTTCGAGTCATCATCAGGTGGGTTATCAGTTAAACAATTATCCATAGCAATACTCCGCAAAAAAATTCTAATAGTTTTACTTCAATCTACATAATTAGATTTATTAAGATTATGTTCTGTGATTTTTGACATCATAGGAATCATATCAGACACAACAACATTTTTTTCCTCATATTATCAAATATCAGCCAAATAACAGAGCAAAAACCATAACAAAATTAAAAATACTCAAAGAATCTGAACCTGTCCCAAAGTAGATCCCACACCGAATAGATGCTGACCCAAATAGATAGTAAAACTTGTTGTGAAAGTCGAGGTGAGCAGAACGAACAAAAAGGATAAGATTTCGGCAACAGACACGCCCTCACACGTCGACGAGTAGCAAACTGGATAGACTCCTTCTGTCAGCATGTGTGGCTCATGTGCTAGGATTCTGGCAATGAAACTTTGGGCGAAGGCCGATCAACAAATGATGCTTCCCCATGTGTAGGTGGTGAGAACAAAAAATTATTGAAGATAGAAACCTAAGAAAACCCTAAAATCCCACTGTTTATATATTTCAGAGTTATAAGCTCGAAAACTCTGATACCCTGAAATACAACTAGAATTCTAAAAAAAAAAAGAAAAGAAGAAAGTAATTTCTGTATGTTTTTATTCATCAATCTTTTAGGCATATACAAGTTACAAATCTTATGTTAGGATGAAAAACTAATTACATTAAATCCTTATAAATCAGAATTAAATCAAATATATTTACTTCCTATTCTAGAAATACAGTCTGTAACAATCCCTATAAATCAGAATCAAATCAAATATATTTACTTCTTATTCTAGAAATATAGTCTGTAATAGTTCTGCAATTATTTAAAATATATTTAACAATATAATTAGTATTCACTTTATTATTATGTTATTAAACAGAAATTGATTCATAAAGTTTATTTTCTAGAAATTTGAATTACAAATATTTAATATATAGAAATCTACTACATGGATATTCAAAAATCAGAATAAGTTTTAGGAAACTAATTTACAGAAATAAAATAATTTTTTTTCTGGAATTAATTGCTACAGAAATTATTTTTATAGGCTTCTTCTTAATACAAGATAACTCATATATATAACAAATTGTTTCAATATTAAACTAATATTAGGAGAATGAAAGCAAAGAAACAGATTATAGACTTACCAGAAGTTTGGATAGATGAGAGAGAGAACAGCATCGATCAGCTTCTCATGCATGCGCTATTGAAAAAGAACAGGAGAGAGAATGATGATTGTGCATGGGGTTGGCTTTCTCACAAGAGGGGACACGAGATAAGGTGGGGTGCTGGTGGTTCTCATGCAAGCAATAGGAAGAGAGGAATTTGAAGGGGGGGGGGGGGGGGGGGGAGGTGTTGCAGTATTAACAAAGCAGCAGACACCTGTCTAAACCGTGTAGGATTCGGTTCACTTAAACAGGTGAGCCATGCCCCTCACAGACTCTCCTTTCTTTTAAACTAGGTATTGCAATGATATGAAGGCCTTTGACTGCATCAAAACTAAAGAGATGATGTTGAAGATCTTCCAAATGATTATATTGGCTCAAAAATGAACTCCTATTGACACAAAGTCTAAACTCAGAATTACTCAAACAAGAAAAGAATATGATGAAAACTAGAAAAGAAAAGAATCTTGAGAAGTTGAAAAAATAGAAGAGAAGCTTTAAAAATCAGAAGTATTGGAAAGGAATGTTAATAAATTGGACGTATTTAAACTTGTACAAGATGGAGAAATGAAAAGGGCAATGAATGATGAGCAAAATAAAAAAAGCAACAATTTATGATGTTGGGAATATGGGAAGTTAAGAAGATCATCAATGTTTGCATGAAATCAAAATGCTTGAAAATCTGGAGAATTCTAAGTTGTATTATGGAGGAGAGTATTTATTTATTGATAGACTTTGGATGATTATGGAAGCATTTTTTTGAATTGATGGAGCAAGCGCAAGCAAAGTCCAAGAAGCGTGAAGACCAGTACAAAGTGGAAGAATGAGCATATTCATGTGAAGACATTGTGGAAACAAGTGAATATACTCTGCAAACAAGTGGAAACAAGTGGAAGAATGGAAATAGCTCTGAACATTGTTGCATGCAAAAGCATTAGACCTTTCATGGTGATTGGAGAATAACATTTCCAAGCCCCTCATATCCAATATTTGCAAAAAGCTACAATAATGCATGATGGAAGAAAATTTAGTTTAATTGTGGGTGTTGTGGATCAAACCAAATTTAATATCATGCTAATGTTTGTATTATGTCCTTTTACTGCTCATAAGTGAAGTCTCTTAGTGTTCCTTGTAAGAATTTGGTAATGTGTCTTTCCGAGTTATGTTATGCATTTATGTAAAAGGTATTATCAATATTCACTAGACAGTTTTATAAAGCCACTAATTAAGTCATTTGTAAGTGAGCAAGAAGTGATGGAATGAAGAAAATATTACTATGCTCTTCATTATCCTCTTCCACTGCCTCTAATGTAGTGGTAATAGAACTAACATCTTCCACTAGCAATGACTTGAGAGAGCTAAGTTGCAATTTTGAAAGTTCAAAATGCTTTAACCACTGATTTTTGACATGAGAGTTAGATTTCCAAGCAACTAAACAAAAATCTCTATTGATATCCCAAGTACCCTTTCATAAGAAAGACCTCATTTCTCGATGCATCAATCTTTGAATTACCCACTTAGGAACATGGAGTTAAGTAAACAAATAAAGAAAGATTGAGGGCTGAATTGACTTGGAAAAGATAGACATATAAACTAAGCCAACATCCAACAGAAGCCTAGGCTCGAAAGAAGGGGCTGCTTTGACTAGCTGTTGAAAAAGAGCTTCAAGTTAGTCGCCATTAAAATCCCAAATTCAAAGGCACTTCAATGCCTTTTTCGCGGGGATCCGCCACTCATCAATATTTAAACCAGTATCAATATTTTTCTCATGGAGGAAGAGAGAGACCTTTCCATCCAACTAAGTCCCACTCAACTCTATCAATAACAAGGTGCCACCCAACCTTAAAGGAAGTCTAAGAGAGAGTTACAAAGGGAGAGAATATATATGTGTGTGTGTGTGTGTCGGGGGTTTGACTCTAAATAATTTTGTACCTCTGTTTCATTATATATGACCTGGTAGTGGTTTAGCCAAATCACCACATCCCTTATGAATGAATTTCTCAAAAATAAATTACACAAAAAGAGCAAAATAAAATAAAATAACATAAATTAAAAAAGATAAAATTTTGAATATATTTCATCTTATTTAACTAAAGTTAGCAATTTTTTGCAACTCTCATTTATATTGTTTTGGACGCTAATGCTGTGTTTGGTACATGGGATATGATAGGATAAAAAGGAGGTCAGGATAATCTATCTCTTGTTTGGTGGAGGATAGGATAACAAATCAAATAGGATGGTTATTCACTTAGAAAAATAGTAGCCACGACTAAGGATAAGGGCAAAAAAGGAAAAATAAAGTAGTTGTCAGATAGGAAAAAAATAAAAGCACCTATTTTGATGGGATAAGTTATCCCCTATTTAATAGGATAGCTATCTTAAGAAACAAAATTTTGTCTTAACCTTATGGAAAATAGAGATGGGGAAGAAATAAAAAAAATCTTATATCTTTTCTAATTTGGTGTGCCAAATGCATCCTAAAGAATTAAGGAAAAGATATAAAGCCACTAATTAGCATATATTATGAAAATTAAAACATATCTTAAGAAAGAATAGAATGTTAGAAGAGAACATCCCATATATTACAAAGAAGATTTTATTGGTACATATAATTTGTTAGGCTTAAAATTAGTTTCCATACAAATGGAACTTAGTTTCTATTTATGCAATATTTGGTTCATCCTCCCTCTTCAAATATCTTTCAAGGAGTGTTAGATTTACCACAACCTCTCAAAGTTGGTACATTGCACCTCAAGATGTATGACTTAGCCACACCTGTAATTATCTTGTGTCTTACTATATTAGCGTTTGGGTATTCGATCCAGGTTGCATAGTTAGATATTACCATCTCTTGCAAATAATTAATAATTAGTATTATAATTCAAGAGAGAGTTCTCATTAAAGCCATCTTATTTTGAAAGAAGGGAAATAAATGGGGGCAGCATCGTAAGGGTGTTGTCACATGGTATCTAGCCCACATAGGGTAGCCATTAAATAGATAGTCATCTATGTTATAGCCACAACTTAAATGAAGAGACGAGCCAATCAAAACAAACCAAAAAAATTAAATAAAGTATAAATATATGTTATAGAGTTAAAAGGCGCATCGTTAAAATGGAACATAAAATAGATAAGCTAGATTGGAGGTATATGTTAGTTGGTTCTACATACATTTGGTTGATGACAACCATGCCCAAATGGTGGTAAGCCTGTGGATTTTTATTATTATTTTGTATTTATGTTTTAGGCCCCACTTGAGCCTTTTGGACATGTAATAAGTGCTGCGGCATTTTAGGTCAAATAAGCATGTTTGTGGGCCCCATTGCTTGCTACAAAATTAAAATATAAATTATTAAAAAAGAAGTCTATAATTTGTATTCAGTAAATGACTACTAATTCTCTAGAAAAGTTTTATTTTTTTGGGTTATAAAAGATCGACCGACTTCCCTATTGCCACTGCATATAACCCTAATTCCCAAAACCAGACATCCATTGTCGCAGTGAAGTTTGGGGGGAGAAAGAATGTATTTGTTCCTTCATCCTTTCATCTAAACCTCCCACTCTTCTTCTCCAAAAGTGTTTTGGTCAAGAGAATTAACCAGGCAATTCGCATGACTAAGTCAAGGTACCAATATATACTCCTTGCCCAACTTCTCCTTCTCCTCCTTTATATTCATCTATCCGCATATCTGCTTATCTATCTACTAGGGAAAATGAAAGGGTTTTTTCGTATAGGCATCTGATTTCTGTATATTAGACCTATTAGACGCCAAAGAAAATAAAAACCTGTTACATGGATGATCTGATGTTGTTCTATCTCCCTTTTCTTTTTTTTGATTTCTCTGAAACGATTCTAAGATGAATAGTTCTAGTTCATCAAGAGAAGGCCAGATGGAAGATCAAGGGAAAGAATGGTAAAATCCTGCTCAATTTAACTCATGGTTTAGAGATCAGTTTATATCACAAGAATAGGTGTGAAAATACATCTCTAGGAACTGAAGTGATTATTTTCTGTGGGCATTTTTTTCATGGTTTTTCAGTGGGTTTTGTTTGCATGAATTAGTAGTTTCATCTCTTTAGATAATCTATCAATTATGCATATTTGTTTAGTGAGGGATTAGGGCAAGACACTGGGTGCTTTCTTGATTGACCTGTGGTATTTTCTCTAACTTATAGTTTTGTTTGTGGTTTGGCCTTTTTGCTCTCATAGAATGCAGGAGAACACTAATAGCTTGGAAATTGGAGAAGGATTCTCTGCTCACTCCTCCAGTGGTATGTTTGTATTTAGTATTTGAGTGGAAGAGAGGGATGGGGAGAGAGTTGGGAAATGTGGGTTCTATTATAGTTAGTCTAATGGAGCTCATTTGTTGGATGTTATAGATTTGAGGATGGAAGTGTATTATGCAGCAATACTTCTTTCTATCAGTACTGCTTATGATCCTGCTCGAATCATTACACCGCTTAAGGAAGTTGCACCAGGAGATGCTATTCTGTTTCAGGCTGCACCACAAAAAGTGGTCTCTCATACTGGAAGGAGGTCGGGTGGCCAAAGAAAGAGAACTAATTTTCATTTTATTCCTCTTGGCAGAATTTACCGTTTAAATGTAAAGGTTATTAATGAACAATATCTCTACTCGGGCATTAAGGCGAGGCGAAGCTATCATTTTGGCTTCATGGGAGCAGGTTATGGATCAAGATGTACCCAGCTCAGCAATAAGGGGAGTAGATGTTCTCAAGTAACAAAGGCTGGCTTCTCAATGTGCGACTACCATATAAGGAGGCAAGAAATTCCTAGACTGATGGCTCCTGCTTCGGCCAATATAGAGGACATTCCTTGCAAGGGAGCACCAAAGAGAGAAGAAGCAAAGAAGAAGGTGAGCCAAAAAAGGCGCTTTATCAAAGAATTGTATGTAGATACCATTCCCACCTCATTTCCTTAGACTATAGCATCTTACCGAAACTTAGATTATAGCATCTTATGGAACTTTGCAATGTTTGCATTTGTAATAGTTATCTAGATGTTAAATTGCCTTCCATGCATGAATGAACCAGTTCTCCCATGCTTTCTAATAGCCATAGTTATATCAGATCGGTTTTAGTTGTGTTGCTTCCAAAATAATGGATATTTGCTTGGGTTTTCTTTTTAAGTTTACAGTTTTCAATCTTGTGTCTCTGGTTTAGCCTATGTGTGGCATGTGGTGAAAGATAAGATCTTGTGAGTTATTTTACTTTTTGATGTTAATTGATCATTACATCTTCTACTTAATTTCTGTTTCCTGAGAATTTTTCTGATTGGTGCATGCCTTTTTACAACATAAGAATGGAATTATGTTTGAAAACTTAAGAAAGCTAATAATTGGGTATATGAATAAATGTTGGCATGAACGTAATTTTGGCTACAAAAAATTCTGGCACGTGGACGAGAAAACTAGAATTGCTTAAAAGGTTAACAAGATGACATGAATTGAAATTTTGGTTCGGTGCATTACTTTATGTGACTATCAGTTAGTTTTTGCATGTGCATTTTTAGGAGTATTGATGACAATGCATGCAAGTTAGTGATGACATGAGCGTAATCTAAGTGAAAAATATGCTATTAAGTCATGAAAAATATGCTACCAAGTATTTTTTTTTTTTGATGTAAATGCTACCAAAGCATTGACTAAATTGGAAACCTCTCAAAGAAATTGTAAGATCACATAGGGGCATCCAAAAAATGGGACCATGTCTCTAGGAAACTGATAAGACTTTGTTGAAGCCCTAGTTTCTTTCCCTTCATTACGACCAGTGCATCTTTATATATATATATATATATATATATATATATATATATATATATATATATAAGACATCAATTAAAACGCTAAACCTTAATTTTAATTCAAGCTTCATGAGTATTCTTTGCTTGCTGCATGACTTTATTGAACACAATGTCCAAACTGTTTATACAGATTAAGAAAACTTGTGACAATATATATGAATAAATATTCACTTGAATGCAATATTAGCAAAAATAATGCTGACATGTGGATGATGACCAAACTCAACTCAACTTAGCTCAACTCATCTAAGCCTTTTCCCAACTACATGGGGTCGGCTACATAAATCTGCTTCATCCACTCTGCTCTATTCAAGGGATCTAACGGAGTTTTACGCTGCTTATTAGCTACCTTACGCAACCTTCCTCCTTTACTCGGGCTTGGGACCGGCCTTGGTGGAGTTTGGATGATGACCAAACTGAAATTCTTAAAATGACTAGCTAAAAAGTCATGCGATCTTGTTTCTTGATGTTCTTTGCCTTGATCATCCTTCCATCAAGATCGTTTATTATAAAATTTGATGAGAGAAACCTGGGTCATGTAGCCAAAAAGTAGAGTTTCCGACCTGCATCACTATCTCGTTTGCATCAGCTTCATCTTGTTGCCAGAACTCCCGTTATTTGTATTTAATCTTGTTATTTAGCAGTCAGATTCCCTTTCATGCAGGAATGATATATAGTATTAGCTCTACCATACTTTATTTTAGTGATTTTTATGTCATATTGGCTTTAGTTTTGTTGATCCAAAATAATGAATATTTGGTTGGATTTTCTTTTTAAAGGCAGACCCCTTGATCCAGGTGTTACATTTAATGAATGTAGTGTCTTGGGTTGGCATAAGAATATCCTATAGTGGGATATGCATGTGTAGTGTGAGGCAGAAATTCGTTCATTTAATATTGTGCCTTTTAATAACATCTAAATGGATGATAATAAATATGTGAAAATCAATTAATCCTTTAACGTCGATTGGAAATGAATCGTAGTAAGATAGAAAGGAACAAGACTGAAGAACAAGGTTCGCCATCTTGGTATTGGACCCTGATATGGTGTTGGTATATTTGATGCATGGCTCAGTTCAGTACATTGAGACTCGATACACACTTGTATCGAGTTTCGGTCTAGCACCGATATGGTATGGGGTAATACACACTGGTGCGACATACCATGCTCAAGACTATTAGAAACTGTTGTGTTTTGTTTTATTTATAAACCTTAATTGCACAATAAATTTGCTTCTTTCCTCAATTTCAGTTTTGAGTTTAATGAAAATCTTCTGGTTGGTGCATGACTATATCCAACACTTGTTAGAATTAGGAATGAGAAGTTAAGAAAGCTCATAATGGTACATGTCAACAAATGACAGCTTGAATATGCAAGTATGATGCCTGATGTGTGGATGAACAAAGTGAAATTGCTTAAAAGGGAAACTTAAGATGACGAAACAAACTGAACAAATTTCTTTTTGGTACATTATTTTGTTATTAAGAGTGATTTAATTATGCAATGTACCAGATATGTAAATAAATGGTAGTATGAGCATAATCTTAGCAAAAGTTTCATCAGTCAAATTGAACACAAGGGGATTATGGAGGACCTTTCAAAAGTTCTCATATATCTCTAGATAACTGATGAAATCCTTAGTCCTATAAGATTTTTTTGAAGCTCTTCAAAAGTTTGCCTGGAGACGCATGTAAGAATTGAACATATATCACAGTGGCTAGCAAAGGAGTTGAACTAAGTGGCTATGAACAGAGTTTCATGTTTTGATGTTTTCCTGCATCTTCTATTAATCATTACATGAATTTTTGGAGACTTAATAGGTTTAGTCAATCTTTCGATAGACATCTATTAGAAAATGATCACACTTAACATCAAGAAAAGATATAGACTAGAGATTATTACTTTCCTTTGTGCACTACTTTTTGTAGATGTTGATCGAATGCTCAACCAGTTAATTTTCCTTAATTTTAATTCAATTCTCACTAGGATATTTGGCTTGGTGCATAATTTTTCTCAGTCAAAGCTGAAGAATCGTGCATGCAAATTAAAAAAAAAGGCAGAATGTGAATATAAATGTTCACATGAACGTGATAATAGTGAAACAATTCAAACACGTAGATGATGATGAAGCTTGAATTTCCTAAAATGGCTACTTAGGAGGAGGCCAGAGGGACCTTTCAAAAATGGGATCTTCTGCTTGATGCTTTGTTTTATGAAAGTTAGATTCGCACATGAAATGTTAGGAACACTAAAAGTGGGGTATTTGAGTAAATGTTGGTTCTAACAAAAAAAAGGTGCTAGGAAAAGTCTTATTACACCACCCCTAATGCAGCATAGCTTGCACCAAGCACAGTGATTCGCCTGTGCACGGGCCCATGCTGGGGGGCCCACTTATGGGTTCTGCATCGCTGATGCGCGGGCCTGGACGCGGGCGAATCATCGCACCCGGTGCAGCATGGGCTGCACCGGGGTGGTGTACCAAGACTTTTCCAAGGTGCTAATAGGTCCTAGATTAAATTGAAATACTTTTAAGCTTACTAAAAAAAAAGATAACTGAGGACCTTTCAGAAGTATTGCAACATGTCCCTAGAAAACTGATCATGTCTTTTGTTGTGTAGGACTTAATTTGTTGAAGAAGCTCTGTAATAGCTTGCCAGAGGAAACATAGATAAGAATGCGATCTTACTTCAAAAAGTGGCTAATGATGGGAAGAAATTCCTTGAGATTGTTGAATGATAATCAACACATATAATTCTTGTTATATATATATATATATAAAACAAGAAAATAATTATCTTTGGTAAGAGGAAACTAAATGGTAGAAATACTATTATGTTTTATTTTCCATATAGTCCTTTTAGCACATGAATTATGCTACTGTGTTTGGTAAAATAGATATAATGGAAAATTTGTCTCGACAAATAAGAAGAATGGTAGAAATTTGTCTTGCTTTTTACTGGGCTTGACATCCATGTTCCTGTCAAGGTAACATTTCTGAGACAATGCCTTTTAATCTAAAATTTTGTGGTGGTAGACTAACGAATCACTTTATCCCTTAACATGGTAGGATTTCCTGAAAAAAAGTAATCACTGTTTGGCTTCATTTTCTTTTATTTTAATTTTTTGATGGCATGGTCAATCTTGGACATTGTCTATGTCAAATAGTTCAAATCAGAGCCTCCTGGAAATGGTTGTGGATTGACATCTTTTGGCTGGATCGCTCTGCTGTACCGCTCTTCATCTACTACATTTAGTACACAGTTTTTATACTCATTGCTTGCCAGAAAGCTTGATGGCCAACATATCTATAACAGCTATGATCTTTTGGGAGTGTAATCACTCACATATTTTTCAAAAGAGATGAATTCATAATTAAAGGAAAGCTGTTGTTTGCTCTGAGTGCAACGTTAACAAATGGGAAGCAAGAAAAGATTATCATAGATAATGATTGTAAGAAAGGCTAGAGTTCTCGATGTTTATAATTATTAATAAACAAGAATGATGCAGAGAAAACGTGGTTGAAGGGCTTCAAATATCAAGCGCTTTAGATTGTTCATTTGGGTTGTTTCTTCAAGAAGAACTATCTAGCAATTATTCTCAAGATCTTGATTTACGGTTTTATCCATCTGGTTTGCACTATTGATTGTACTGTATTAGTTGAGGTCCTTTTATCATTTTACGAACCTGATATATTCAGAACTTCCAAAATACTTACAGACCTAATAGAAATATAGCAGCTACTTTTGCCTTTCGCCATTTTATGACAATCTCTCTCTCTTTCTAGCTCTTGTATGTAACCTATCTCCACAGCTTCACTCTGTTTGACATTGTTTGCTTGTTAATATTGCTGCAATCAACAACTTGGACCCCTTGATGGAAAGAAATATTCCCTGCCCTGGGCTTTGATGGCCATTTAAGCTAATATATGAGTTTGAACAGAAAAAGTCATAGATGTTTTGTTTCAATGGTAGATGTTTGAAAAATCAGGAAAAAGCGGGTACAGAATTTCACTAGGGACTAATCCAGAAATGAAACATGATAAGAACCAAAGATTTAGGTGCCACTGAAACTAGGGGCCTCAAATCAATTCCCCCGTAGCTTTGGAAATTGGTTCATGACATCTAGCTCTTGTCTGTCTTTGAAGGAAATTGTTTAATCTATACCTTAAAATACCTCAGATGGCCTTAATCAGTGATTCACTCAAATGGCACTGCACATGCTAAACCATTAGTAGCATCCAGTTCGCATCTTTGAAGACTTAAGGTGGCCATTATCCTGGTTTGATTAAAATACGTTTGAAAACCAATTTCTTTATGATTGCAAGAATAGGTCTGCTACTCTTTATCTTCTTCTACTCCAAGACATCAGGCATTTCTTCTTCTCAAATAGAATAGAATAAAATAAAATCTGTCATTTATCTGATAACTTCTTTCAGTTCTTGAGCACTCATATTTATCAAGTAGACCAAGCTGCTGATTTGCTGGGCTGTCCCAGATTAGCTGAATAAAGATATGCTGATGCCAGGGGCAATATGATGTGAAGGAAATCTTAGTCCTCCTTTCTTTACCAAAAGAAAAGAAAAGGAAACAATTTCTTGTCTCTGTTTTGAATTATTGCCTTAATAAGCTGAATTCAATTCTACAATAGTATGTTATAGTTCTGTGTTTTAAAAATGGGTAAAACCTTTCTGTCATTACGCTCACTGGAGACTTTTTTTACTGAGTGAATAAATGCTCACTGGAGACTTCAATGCACGCATCCCTTGGTTTTGGGCAAACTTATTGAGTGCCAAACAACGATTAGGAGAGCAAAAAGAGGAGAGTTGAGAAAAACATAGAGATTAACAGGTTAGAGAAAGAGTTTTAACTGTCCGTAGAAACTGAAACTCATTTGACCCATAACTTCCAAGTTTGATAGGGCCACTGAGCCAAACTGTTCATTGAAGTCTCGGTCGTTCCTCTCTTCAGATCCCAACCTTTACTATAATTCTGAAAATTCTGGCAACCAAACACTCAACCGTGTGGAGGAGATAAAAAGACACCTGTCTTGTGAAAGAACAGAGAGAAAAGTTGAAGATCAGGTGCCGGGTTAGACTTGCAAAGGAAAAAAAAATAAAAAAAAGAAAAAAGAAAGGGAGAGGAAACCCAAGACATTTCCTTCTTAGAAGTTCAACTCCTATTAGATTCTATCTTTGGTAACCAAGCGAGAGAAAAACTTCGACTTGTGGATGTGCATCAGAATTCCAGTTATTATTGAAGCCTGGGACAGTAATATACCTCCAAGATCAAGAAAATTGGAAAGGATTGAACAGTGAATTGACCATATTAGAAATCTCTTATCCACTCCTAACTCTCCTCCCTTTAAATATTATTCTCAATAAAGCTAGGGGATCGTTTCCCTGTTTGCAGTCAAAAAAAAAAAAAAAAAAAAAGAAAGAAAAGAATGACAACTTGTAGGAGGGAAATATTTCTATCAAACAACCACTAGGAGGAAATAAAGAAATAGAGATTTCATGAAATTGGACAAGACCATAGACAACTTGTCGCCGATGTTACTTCTGGAAAGATATTCCAATGCGTAGAACCATTGCACCAGCTAACAGGAGACCAAAAGGAAGCACGTTGATCATGATAAATAGCAGAGTCTAGGAGACGACTGGCAAGAGTATGCTCTCCAAAAGACCTAAACGGGAAAGAAACATAACCTTCATTGCCCAGGGAGAGACATAATGCATGCAGAAGTAATCTGTGGAGTTAATCACACCATTCCTTAAAGCAGAGTCATGGTTTAAAGAGCTATACTTTCCAAGAAATCCTTTTATTCCGTAACCAGAATTGATAGCGTTAATGCTATTTTAAATCACAAGAAATACGACATTATGCCGCTATTTTAAATGTTGGTGGAGCATGGGCTCCCAAAGAAATGGAAATGTAAACCATGAAGTACACATGTAAGGTTTTAATTTTGTTGAAAAAGAACATGCTATTTCTTTGCCTTTAAGCTTTATTTTATGGGCATGGATCCTTCTTTATGGTTTATGATATAAGCTTTGTACTCCAGAATCCTGCATATATTTAGATAGCCTTGGATATTCTATTTCAAACATGAGTAACTATGACATATTTAGAACATAGAGAATTTATTAAATGCTAAGCGATATCTGTCGATGTCTAAGATGAGACATGATGTAGCTGATCCAACGCCGTTAGAGAACCGTGAAGGAAGCTGACAGAGCCTCGCTTCGACCTCCAAGGCCCATCTCGACCTCCGCGTCGGCAGTGGCCCATTCCCATCTCGGCGTCGGTCTCGACGTCTCACCTCGACCTCCGTGTCGGTCGCGGCCCATATCCATCTCGGCGTCGGCTCCGGCCCACCCTGACCTCCGGGTCGGTCGCGGCCCATTTCCATCTCGACGTCGGCTCGGCGTCGGCCGGCCCACCTCGACTCCGTGTCGGTCAGCATCCTACCCCGAGACCCCCCGTCGGTCTCGGGGTGCGCTCACAGCATCCTACCCCGAGACCCCCGCCGGTCTCGGGTGCATCCACAGCGTCCTACCCCGAGACCCCCCCGTCGGTCTCGGGTGCGGTCACAACATCCTACCCCGAGACCCCCCGCCAGTCTCGGGGTCCATCCACAGCATCCTACCCCGAGAGCCCCCGTCGGTCTCGGGGTGCGCTTCACAACATCCTACCCGAGACCCCCGCCAGTCTCGGGGTCCATCCATAGCATCCTACCCCGAGAGCCCCCGTCGGTCTCGGGGTGCGCTTCACAACATCCTACCCCGAGACCCGAGACCCCTTTCAGGCTCGGACATTGAACAGTGCCAGTGAACAGTACCATGCAAGTATTACCCACAACTTTCTCTGGAGCTCATTCAAGGGCATGAACAGTGTCATGCGAGCACTCTATGATCAAATGCTCTACGAGGGATAGACAACCAAAAAGGGGGGACACGCCTGGCAGCGCCGTAACGATCGGCCATGCCTGCAGCCACCAACTTTGACAGGACGCGGCCCGCAGCGCGACACGACACATGGAGGTAAGCTCCGCCGTACTGTCATCAATTAATGCTCTGACAAGAGATCACGTCCCAAGTCGACGGATTCCAGGCATCGATAAAAAGGGTAAGAGGGACCTCGACCAGGTAACACGTTCATGACACCCCTTAACGCTCACAACGAGAGATCTCTCTCTCGGAGCCATCTCTCTCTTCTTTTTCGAGCTTCCTCAAGCTCACGGCTGATGCCCAGACCACTGACTTGAGTGTCGAAGGGTCCCCGTCGGAAACTTCGGCCCCCGGAACTTGCTTGCAGGCGCGAGGAGCTCACTGGAGGAGGCGACCGCACGCTTGAGGCTGGTGATTTGGCGTCATCAGATTGGCGCGCCAGGTAGTCTAGGTGGGATTAAGAGAGATTTCGACTCGGCAATCGACAACTCCTTCCCGAGCTCTTAAACAATGGTGAAGACCCGTGCGCAAGAGGTCTCCACCAGCTACGCGGGGGCAGCGTCAAGTCTTTGGTGGTGATGCACGCCCGGATGGTCCTCACCAATCATGCCGAGGGCATCCATGTCACACTGAGCAACAAGGGACCATTCTCT